>CM060963.1:105092167-105094667 GCA_030765045.1 Tenodera sinensis
GTGAGGAAAGTGAATCGACAATCAAATATTTAAAGCCCTTAAAATCCCATATTCTTTCTATCGTATCGCCAGAAACAACTGAATAACTACAGCATTTTAAAAGGTCTGGCGTGTATATTCGCACGAGCTTTTCTACCTACTGCCCTACAAACTATTCTTCTCTGCTTTAAGATTTCCGTAAGTTGCCTTATTGCGTATTTCGTTGTAGGTACAAATGGAATGCAGTAGGCTTAGGTGATAGTCAAATATTTTAGTAGTAGGTCACTGCTCGATGGCATTGAAATTCCTTCTCTGTGCATGACCACGAGGAGAAAAGAATGTGATTAGTCACTTAGCAAAAAAGTAATGTGTTTGACAATTTAAGATTAATAACAAATATCTTGGAAATAGTTAACACAAAAAGAATCCTATTTGATTTAAATTGCACAGTTTAACGTGATCTACATTCTCTGCGTATTAAGTTTTTGCCATGTCTTACGGTTTACAAGGAGTATAAAATTGAAGCTTTCACAAGCGTCCTCAGAAAATTTAATATATACATTCCATTTGCCGTACAAATTCCTTAAATATTCAGTTTAATAAAAACTGTTGAAATCTTTTTTGATAAAACATTTATAAAGCATTTGATTCTGTAAATGGTATTTTGTAGTGCGAGAATTTTATTTTCTTGCAAATCATGTCACATCATTTTAAGACCCCGAACTTAAAATGCGGAGTTTGATGTTGGGCATATAACCACCACCTTTTGCTTTTGAGTTATGATTAAAGTCCGGAGGGATGTGTGCTCCCATTCGATACAGGTTAGCTGGATGCAGAGTATGAATGAAGTCAGAAGTGCGGCACGGCCATCAAATGTACTGACAACTGCCACTAGAAGCAAGAGCCGAAAACAACGTAACGTAGTACTGTGCAAACTAGTGAAGCAATGCCTTGCAAGTGTATGCAGACGCAAGGTCAAGGTGTAGTACAACGCGACTGTTTTGTTTCTTCTCTCAGTGAGCTGCAGTCGTGGAGTGGTAATGTTCTTTAATGTTCAAGCAATTCAAAATGCCGAGAGCAAGAGATTCAGAATTACAGTTGTCATTGCAGATTCCTACTGTTGTAACTGCAAAGTCTCTGATATCGTATGAACTATCGAAAATCTTCAGTTCATACCTAACAATTTTGCGTGTTGCTCAAATCTATTAAACAATTAGAAAAATCGGGTTTGAAAATGTCCAAGAGCATAAGCATAATAGAAGACTTAGCTTCTTCTTCTTTTTCTTCCTTCACGGGTTAGGCTTAAGCCTGTTCCGGTCTCACATTTCCTGGAGCCATCTCTTTAGGGGGCGTCCTATTGATCTTCGTCCTCTTGGTCTATAATTGAAGTCTTGTTTTGGTATTCTTTCTCTTGGCATGCGATTAAGGTGTTCGACTCATTTGCTTCTATATCTTTGGATTTCTTCTAGTAGCGGTTGTACTTCTAATTCTTCTCTAATAATTTCATTCCTAATATGATCTTCTTTTGTGCATCCTTTGATTGATCGTAAGAATCTCATTTCAGCAGCTTGTATTTTACTCTTCTCCTTTTCCCTTATTATCCATGCCTATCCATTTCTCATCAGTCTCACAGAAATAAGCCTGACGGACAGTGAGGCATGGATAAGACTTAGCTAATTCAGTTAATAGGATACATCTTATGCCAAGTATCGAAAAGGTGGAAGCTAAATTGCAGAAAGTTCTAAACAAAAATATTGGTTATCAAGCTATGTGTGAAATTTTGAAAATGGGTAAGAAGGAAAACACGTCAGATGACAGAGTGGAATTCTTTATTTTGCACCTCTGACATCATGTGACGTAGAAGTTTTTCACTGTTTAAAAACTGCTTCAGTGATAGGCATCGAAATGTCAGATTTAATAATATACGGATGTACGTTGTAACTCAGTGTAATGCACTTTGTGATGATATTATAGTTAATAAACAGCAGTATGTATAAGCGTTTAAGTGCAATTCCAGAATACATAGTTTATGATGGTTATAGGTTGTGCTGCACTGAGGCGGTTTTCATGGTCAGCCTGTATCTACCTGCAGTTGTTTACACGCGCGAGCGATAACAGTAAGGTCCATGTGCAGTATACCTATGGAAAAACACACACGTCTCCGGCCTTTAGTTATGATGCTCACAGATGCACGACAGACGAGTACACACATGCTCGCGTGGATCTTTTTCTGAAACCTCTTTTTACTTTCTCTACTACGTGTGTTAAGTAGGGGAAGTATTGTATTCGATTCAAAATTTCAATTTCGAGATTTCATCGGAAATATATGCTTTGAGGTCCCCTGAATTAAAAAAATAAAGCATTTTTTTAGAAAAAGGCGTACGCGCCAGCGCGTATGTTTGTGTCTGTGAACAAATTAACTCAAAAACGAAAAGTCCTTTGAGACCAAATTTGATGTTTTGTTTAATATCTTTCAAGGATGCGACACGAAGATTCTCAAGAAAATTCCTCCGCGCTTTAC
>CM060963.1:105102167-105547167 GCA_030765045.1 Tenodera sinensis
AATTCCGTTCTCCTTAAGCGACCAAGAAAGTGAACAACAGCTCTCCATTTGAGAAAAGTATGTGTTGCAAAATTTACACAAATAGAAATGTCTTCGAAATCGTTCACTCCAACAAAAAAAAAAAAAATGCATTTGGACACAACTTGTCTCATAGCGAAATCAACATGTATTGTATAGTAAGATTTGGTCTGTCTCTTACAGTTTGCTAGTTATACAAAATTCATCAAGAGTAAACAGAATCACATAGGCTATACCCAGGAAGCTCAAAATATACATTTCATTTGCTATAAAAACATCTTAAATCTATAGCATTTTCATCAAAATCGTTCGAGCCATTTTCGAGAAAAACAAAATCTTCGGAAAATATTCCACGTTAAGGGTAGTTTAGGGTGGATGAATTTTCTTCACAATCTTTGTGTTCTTGAAATATATTAAACTTAAATACCACTTTTGGTTTTCAAGCGACTTTTCGTTTTTGATTTATGCTGTTTACAGGCACACACACACACCCACACACACAAGCGGATATGTTTCTAAAAATTTCTTTTTAATTCAGGGGGCTTCAAAACATATATTTCCGGTGAAATCTTGGCATTGAATTTTTGGGTGGAATACAATATATGTACACTGTAGAGAATAATAGTAGACAAAGTAAAAAAGAAAAGCATTGAACCGTTATTTCGTTATTATTATTATTATTATTATTATTATTATTATTATTATTATTATTATTATTATTATTATTATTATTATTATTATTATTATTATTATTATTATTATTATTATTATTATTATTATTATTATTATTATTATTATTATTATTATTATTATTATTATTATTATTATTATTATTATTATTATTATTATTATTATTATTATTATTATTATTATTATTATTATTATTATTATTATTATTATTATTATTATTATTATTATTATTATTATTATTATTATTATTATTATTATTATTATTATTATTATTATTATTATTATTATTATTATTATTATTATTATTATTATTATTATTATTATTATTATTATTATTATTATTATTATTATTATTATTATTATTATTATTATTATTATTATTATTATTATTATTATTATTATTATTATTATTATTATTATTATTATTATTATTATTATTATTATTATTATTATTATTATTATTATTATTATTATTATTATTATTATTATTATTATTATTATTATTATTATTATTATTATTATTATTATTATTATTATTATTATTATTATTATTATTATTATTATTATTATTATTATTATTATTATTATTATTATTATTATTATCATCATCGTTTGCGTTTAGTGTAGTAATGCTTTAAATATGAACCCTTTTTATGATATAGTGTGTATTTTATTAGAAACACCTTTTTCACGGTGTCATAAGAAGGAAGTTTTAAATTTTGGGCGCCCTACTGAATCTCTACAGATATGTGGTACGAAAGAAGTGAAACATTCAGGAAAATGCTGCAACCGTGGTTTGTGGAACTTCCATGGTTGTGCCCCTCCCCTACTCTGCAGAATTTGTTTTGTTGGCCATGCTTGCTTTTTAGCAAAAAAGCAACGTTTGGAATAGAGAAGGATTTTCTGTTTTGTTGAATATAATACATTCATTACACAAACATTCGGATTCGACAGAGCGTTTAAAATGGCAGGTTAATTTAAAAGATTTTGAAAGAAATCTGAATACAATGTCAGATGCACTAAAGGAGAATGCTAAACTGTATAATGTGCAGTTCAATGAAAATGTACGTCTGAATAGGCTTTTCCTGAAGTTAGTGATGGATGCAGCACTCTGTTTAAGCCAGCAAGAATTAGCATTCCGCGGTTACGATGAAACAACTGGCTCAATTAATCGTGGAAATGTTAAGGAACTGCTGACATTGCTGGTATCTAAGAGTCCTATAGAAACACAGAACCAATATTCCAAGATAAAAAGTGTGTCCAGTAGCGAATCAAAAAGTATACAAATTGAACTATAGGATTGCATTTTGGATTGTAAAAACTGAATTGGAAACTGTTGATTTTTTTTCTGTCCAGGTAGATGACACGGCAGATATTACACAGGTGTCTCAGTGTTCTGTAATAGTAAGGTACCAACTTTAATGCTGAAGGTTTCTACTATGTAAGTTCCGGCAGAACATCAGAAACTGTTTATTTTATTGGACATCTTGGAACCATTTGGCTACAAGCAGAAATTAGTAGGCCAGTGTTAAGATGGTGCAAGTGTGATGTCTGGCCATTTAAATGGACTCCAGAAAAAAATTAAGGAAAAAGCTCCTTTTGCAGTATTTGTACACTGTTTTGCTCATCGTCTAAGTCTAGTCTTGCAACAAAATTGCAATAAAATACGACAGTGTCGTACATTTTTTCTTCGATTACTGGAATTCCTACCTTTCTCCATCACTCAGCAAAGAGAACCTACACAATTACTTCTGTATCGGGAGCACGCATTCCAACTGTAACACATGTCCACTGGAGTTCCAACTCAAAATTGTTGCGTGTAACTGTGGAAGACTGGGAAAAGTTGAAAGAGGTTTTCGAAGCCATAGTTTTCTGTGAACAGTCTGATGATAATTCCATTCTGCTTGCCAGAGGCTTTCTGAACGACATGAACAATTTTGAATTTGCATTTCTGGCAGTAGCGTTTCATGACATATTTTATTTGACAGGTATATTATTCGATGTTTTACAGAAGAAATCACTGGATGTAAACTACTGCGTATCAAAAATAAGGACCACTTGTGATATGCTAAGGAACAAGAGGAATGAACAGTATTTTTCAATTATGTTTGACAAAGTCAGCCAAATTGCGGATATGCTCCTCTCACGAGTGTACAATTCTCTTTCTCAGGATGAACGTATTCGAACGTGAGCCTTGTATTACGAAATTCTGGATCACGTTTTGATGCAAATGAATGAGAGATTTCGTAATTGTGAAAAAACTCGATTTGTTTGCCTGGCCGATACTACACACTTTGAAGTATACCACGCATGTTTTCCTTCAAGTGCACTACAAAACTTGCAAAATTTCTTTGAGCTTGTATTCCCCAAGACATAAAGTTTAAGAAATGAACTTTCTATTGTGTATGCCGATGACAGAAGTATAGAAATATTCCCACTGGAAAGATCTTAGAAATGCTTAATGTGAATAAGGACATCTTTACGGATACCTATAAACTGTTCTCCCTTATTCTGTCAAACTATTCTACTACAGCGTCCGTGGAACGAAGATTTTCGTGTCTAAAGCGTATAAAAGCATACCTGAGGAATGCAATGTCACAAGAGAGATTTTCTTCTTTAGCGAATGTTTCGATTCAGAAAGTACTTCTAGTACAGTTAATAAAAACGTAGCCATTCTATGAAGGCATCGCCGACAAGTTTGCAGCGTTAAAGGACCGAAGCATTGATAGTGTACAAGGAATAATCTTTATAAATATAAGTATACTTTTCTTTCCCACTAACACTTTACCTAATTTCCCAGCCACGAGCCGCCACTGCTGCGGCCAATGAATGATTTCTGCATTTCACTGATGTAAGTTCTGACCGAACAGCCAGTACTTTACTTAAACGTGCAAATAAGACTATAGATGACTTAAGATGTTCAAAAAATTGTTGCTCAAATTTTCGATGTTACTGCAGTAATGGCCGGACAGGTTTCTGCACTTCAAACTTTAAAACCGAGTAACCTGCTGCTACCTTCATCCACTGCTATAGTCAAGGACCTAATCTTATACTTTCCCAATCTGTGAATTTTATTACAGAAACCAGACTGTTATTTGTTTCTCGGTTTTTTTCCGCTCGTTTTCTCGCTTGTTACCCGCTTTTTTTCTCGCTTTCCACTTCACGTAGGTACATTTCAAATTACAAGTTCTACCTGAATATTACATCTTTTCATGTAGTGTAGTACAAATTATAATGTATACTGCATTCATACCACATTTTGTCTATCTTTGGTCTTTCTAATAAGATAATGCTAATAAATATCAGGCATATTTAAGCTAAATGAAGCTAATCATGGGAATGACAGAAAAATTAAGTTTTAAAAAATAAATATAAACACATAACCATAAAAATATAGCGCGGACCTATCAGCCCCGCACGACCAACGGTGTTCTACCAGGGCGCCGGCCTAACGGAAGATTACTCAACAGCCCCTTATTGTCCGGATCTGGTAGGCTTGGTGATAGCCCAAGTCACAATCCCAGCACACGCCACTGGCTCTGAGTATATTTATGTGATGATCATGTATTCCTGGCTTTCTGTATACTGCTCAGCACTTCAGTGTTTCATAAATGAGGCATCTTTGAGGAGTTAACTGACAGTGATCCCGAACCTGAACCTCTGTTTCTGACTTGAGATTTCGATAAATCTTTGCAGCAGGGAAAGTAACAAGCACGTTACCGGTGGAGGCTGGTGGCGGAAGATAAACCTTGCAGAAACAACTACATCAGGGTTGCCAACCGGTACGATAATTATGGGGGCATACAATAATTTGAATGTTTGTATACTCATGGTTGTCAACCCAATAATTATGGGGGCGTACGATAATTTCGATACCGGCGAAATATCATTTTCACTGGTTTGTCACATCAGCGAAATGAAATTAATTTCGAATAGCGACACCACTTTTGCCCTCATGACCTGTCTCCACCCCTCTAGGGCAACTATTTCATATTCTACGAATCCTTCTACCCTTTATTCTCTTGTTGCCAGTGTGCCCAAATCTGGTAATCTCAATGAAGAAGGCACTGTTCAGAAAATTGATGGAGCAAACTCGGAGTACGTAATATTCCGTGGGAAATAAAGAACATGCCTGAACCTGGCAGTTTCTGGAGTACTGTTAAGCACACGTCACCTTGATGGAAATACTGATTTCAAAGAACTGGCGGAGGTTGCATTATCAGTGATTTCATTGCCCCACAGAAACACTTCTTATGAAAGAGTTTTCTAAAGTGGGTTTAATAAAAACCAAAATTAGAATAAATACGGTAAATTGACTTATTCGATCCTCTCAGCTTATGAAAGAACGTGGTGGGTCCGAAAATCTGCAAGCCACCGAAATGTTAATAACGTTTATCTCAACAACAAATTTGTGTAATGCTGCAACAGTTGAGGAAGATGATGAACTTTCAGATGAATAGTGCGAGAAACATAAGTACTAAAGCTGTAATACTGATTGAGGTCATCAATCTTGTAAGTGGATACCATAAACATCAATACTTTTTCATAAGTTTTATGCTGATGCATTTATTGTTGCAGAATTTGGTTTATGATGTACGATAATTTTGAATCCAAATCTATAATTTTGAGTGGCCGGTACGATAGTTTTACTTTTAAACATTGGCAACCCTGAACTACATTAGACCTTTCGTTATAGATAGAAAGGGAACAGCGACAGTCAAATTTTAAAGAACTGGAAGTTAACCATTGGACTTGAAATGCTGTACACTTTTCATGCACCTCCATGAACAGCGAAAGTTATGCTCCATTCAAAATCCAACCAAAAGTATATTTACTTCTAAATTACTTTTCACAAACAATAGAAATATAAATTTAAAACTGCTATCCAAGAGGGGTGCAGAAAGGCCACTACACTGTTAAATAAATTCCATGTGTTTTAGAAACATGTCATTATAAAAATGTTGAGTTTCGCTCTCATACTCATCCCAAACTAAAATAGTCGTCCTTGACCCATCCAGAAACAAAAATGCTACTTAATGAACAAACACACTCAGGTTAAACCTCAGTCTGCCAGCAGCAAGTCTGAGTTGGAGTCATATTTAATCTTTCCATGCAACCACGAGAAATAACTGAATATCGATAGGATTTTAGAAGAATGACAAAATATTGAACAACTGGAACCATTAATAACGAAAGCTAAGCAATACCTTATGCCACGAAAAAGCTACATGAAATAAATTGTATTTTAAAGAGGTCTATATTTTTGTGCAATAGGGTAAGGTTGCATAATTCCGTGATAGTTTTGAGTAAGTGTTGTGTAATAGTCATAAATGGACAAAAGTAATTTAAATAACGATCCAAGAACACAATTAGAATGCTGTAGAACATGTTTTACGTGATTGAAAAGTTGTATAAATATAGTAAAAATTGTAGAAATAAATGTTGAGATGATGTCTCCTAAATACCTGATAGGATTCCGAAATCCGTGACAGTGGTATCCTAATTCATCCTAATTCTCTGATATCAAAAATAATGGCGATGCACGTGTATTGATTCTCTTAACCTTCATCTGGATTACAAAATACAAACCGTTATTAACATTATTGCCTTTATATTTATGTATCTTCAATTAATTCTTTGAAATTAATTGAAAATGTTGTTTAGGCAGGAAGTTCAATGCTCACTAAATCTCGATGGTTTCGTGGATTCATTGAACTGTATATTCCTTTCTCAGAAACTGCTGAGAAAGGAAAGTAGAGAGATATACTTAAAAACTAATAACTATCGCATAATAAAACCGTGGCAGGAAACTGAATCTTGTATCACAGTATTAGGGGTATCACGAATTAGGCATTTTTACCCTACGGTTATATACAAGATTATATAAAATTCCTTCTGAATGAAGACTTCACAGGATATTCTCTTACAATTCAAGATAATTTTATTTGGCATGTTACTACATTTAATACATGGCATTTTAATAAAAATCTTAAACTATTTTTGAGATCAAAAATTTCGAAAAATATTCCATGTAAGGGGTAATTTTGGATTTTCTTTAAGATCTTTGTGTCGCATCCTTGAAAGACACTAAGCTTAAATACGAGGATGCTTTGAAAAGTTCTCGGAACGGAATATAAAATAAGTATTTTATTTTCAATGCAGTCTCCTTGTAGATTAATGCACTTGGTCTAGCAATGTTCCAATGCCTTGATCCTATCTCGAAAATGAGTTTCCTCCAGGCCTCAAAAATAGTTGTCAACTCCGGCTATCAATTCTTCGTTTTAAGTGAATCAAGAAATATTTTCAGTTTCGGGAAGAGGTGGAAGTCTAGCGGAGCCATATCAGGCGAATAAGGTGGGTGTGGCAACAATTCGTATCCTAGTTTGTGTGATTTTGCCATGGCGATGGCACATGCGTGCAGGCGCGCGTTGTCGTGATGGAAGATGACTTTCTTCCTTGCTAAATCTGGCCTTTTTTCGCGAATGTTTTGTTGTAATTGTTCTAGGAGGCTAGCATAGTATTCTCCGGTTATTGTTTGGCCAATGGGGAGATAATCCACAAACAGAATCCCCTACACATCCGAGAAAATTGATGCCGTGGTCTTAGGATTGTCTTTGCTTTCTTTGGTGACGGAGAATCTGCTTTGACTTATTTTGTATCTGGGGTATAGAAGTGGACCCAATTTTCTGTGTTCACAAACCTTGTTCGTTTTTCCTCAAACGGGCCAAGCATTGTTCCGTTATTTCCATTTTCATACGTTTTTTTGATCTTGTGTCAAGAGTCAAAGAGTCAAATAATTTGGCAGATAATTTCTTCCCATCTAATTCTTCACTAAAATGTGATACATCCATCCAGGTGACATCTAGCAAGCTTGATCGATTTCTCGCACTTTCAATCGGCAATCCTCCAGAACCATTTGGCGCACTTTAGCAATGATTTCTGGAGTAGTGACACATGTTGGCCGACCAACATCTAAACTCTCCCGATCAAATTTGAATTCGCTAGTCCACTTGACAACAGTTGAATCTGAAGGAGCAGAGTCCCCAGTGTGTTCTGGAAATCGGCATGAATGCCCTTTGCTTTCATGCCTTTCTTTACGAAGTACGTAATCACTGCTCGAATCTCGACTTGCTCCATCCTCACAAATCACCACGTGGGAACAGCAATAGAGCCACGTCACCGCCACAACTTTATTCCAAGAGCACTTAGGTGACATGTATTTACAGGCAACAGTCGAATGAATATTACGCACTAGCGCTAGCGCTGATCTGTTGTGATTCCGAAAACTTTTCAAACCACCTTCGTATTCAGTCTGGTATTTATCCAAATTTTCGATGCTGAGTTATTTCAAATAACTTATTTTTGTTTATAAACACATACACGCGTGCGCGCACACGTGGACCTTTTTTCTAAAGATGCACTTTTTTCAGATCGTCTAAAAGGTATGTATATCGTGAAATAATTTTTGGACGGAATGGAATACCTTCTCTGCCATGTAAGAGCTAGAGAAAGCAAACGGCAGCATAATCTATGTACCTATGCAAAATAAGGCAAAGAATTACTTACCTAAATAAATTTGGCACAAACAGCACATCCTCAAATTATTATAGCACCAAAAGTTAAATTTCTGCCATAAATACGGACAGAGAGGAACAGAATTCAAACATACCTGCTGCAAGCTCCTGTTGTGTCTGACGTTTCCGGTTGCAACATTTATTAAGGGAATGCAATGTATGTCCTTGTTTATGCACTTGGTGTAGTAAACTTTCTCTGGGAGGGGTATGCTATCAGGGACAGATGACGTACTGAATAGTAGAGTGATCGGAGTAGCCTTCACCTCTAGTAATGGCCTCTACACAACTCCAGAGAAGTCACTTAACTGCAACAGACATAAAAACAAAAATGTTATATTAAAGAATGCATAAACGCTATAACAGCTATTCATGTATCAAATCCGATAAATATTTTGCTCACGCGGTACATACAATAGTTTTTAATGTAATAAAAGTACCGTATAAATATAAAAGGCATAATCAATTATTTATTCATATTCTCAAAGTGCATGGATATTAAGAAATTTCAATCCCAGCCAGAAACATTGAATCGGAGCTACTGTCAGTAAAATCTCGGTAGCAATATGAGAAGGAATATATTGCATTTAAACACTGGTGCAAGCTAAATAGTGCGAAATCTGTTACTATCTGACGGCCCGAAAACCCACTTTCCAGCAGATGGCACGTCCGACCTCCACCTCTTCCAAAACGCAAAGCGTAAGGTGGAGGGTGTAAGTCCTCCATGTGGGGAAGATAAATAGAGAAACTGAGGCTGTCGACGTAAATTTGCGGGCACGCCTCATAACCAAGGAGAACATCCACCAGCAGCTAAAGCTGAACTCCTAAGATCCCTAAAGAGAGTTGATCCTCTCCAAAATTTCATCCCCAATCAAAATTCAAAATTCACAAAACACCAATTTTAAAATTTTAAAATTTAAAAATTATTTATTAAACGTCAGAATGCAGACATGGTTGCATCCTGCAGGACAGCTGTCAAGGGGCTTTAAAGCTCCCTTCTAACCCTCACCAACGTAAACAAAAATAAGTCACCCTACAAAATCTCATATCCTTAATTTCCTACCTGCGGTTAAACCCCAACAGGGGTAGGCACGCAGCAAAAGTCGTCGGGCTGAATCTCAGCCTGCCAGTAGCTCGTCGTCGTCGACGTAAAAAGGGCACAGAGGTGAAAACTTAGTTTCGAGAAAAAAGCAATTGAAATATTTGTCTTTCTGTCTCTTTGGTATTTTTTCTCCTTTATACTAGTCTTTGTTATTATTTAGAATAATTAATTCCGATATAAATAATTCGTATGAGAAATGGCTTATATAGCACATCAATTAAATAAATAATAACATATATACCATGATTATGAACCCCTTTTACACAGATAACATTCGATGACACATTTCACTAAACTATGCTTAAATACATAGTTCCATAATAAATGTACTCCAATGTTAATACATAACATCAAATTTGTGGCTACAATACACCAGCATTGTCAGAGATTGATATTTTCAGCTCAGTTTTGGTTCATTAACAATGACAATAATAAAAAACAGCCCTTCATTTCTGTTTAGTCTTGGCTTATCATCCTCTCAATAAACTCAACATCGTCTTCAGACAAAAATTTGTATAGGTTTCTTACATCCTTCACTTTCACTTGATTGATGCCCGGGGGAGCGGTCTTCTCAATGGTGAAGTTTTTATGTCTGAATGGAGATTTCCAAATCCGAAAAAGGTTGAAATTTTCAGTGAAACAGCACCACCTCTTGCTGTTTTTATGATCACATACTTCATTATTGTGAATGGTACTTTAGTTTTGGATAAGTTTCTGGCTAAAAAAGAGTGGAGATAAAAACTTATCCCAGTCTCGCAGTAGGTCCACATCCATTGTAACTTCCTGCGGCACAGTACCATGGCAGCAAGATATGACTTGGCATTACCAATCACTTCTTTGTGTTTAAGGTACTGTGTGATAAGTCCAAAGCTCCTATCACACTGTAACAAGCTGTGGCCTCGAACTGGGAAAAGTTCCACAATATCCACATTATGTACCGTTGCATCCAAGCAGAAAACCTAGTTACTGCATAGTTTGGGTTCTGTCCTGCAGCTGCATCAGACAAGAGTGCTATTGTTGACACACTAGAAAACTTATTTAGCTGTTTGTTTAAGCAAGCATACAAAAATGAAACTACTGAATTTGGGATTCTTTTTCCCATCACACTCAGTAAAACAATAAGAATAACTGGAGTCATTGTTAAAAACATTAATGTAGAAACAGTAGAGACAAAACATTCTTTTTTAGAATTGAGTGTTTACATTTAGTTAAGGAGAAGGAAAGTTTTACGAGTAATCAAATTCTGTCACTAAATATGAAGGGTCTCCTTTGGATTTCATTAAGTAGTTATTACGTAATTCCTTTCTTTTATTCACTTTTCTCTGATGGAGATATTACATTGGATGACATGGATCATTGGGGTTTTCTCATAGTTTGTTTTAACTCTCCTCATAAAAGTCACATACATCCGTTTTAGCCTGGCGCACAGAGTATTGAAACTTCATTTTACAGTATTCAAAATAAGTTTAGTACTTCATTTCCAAATGTCTACCAGTTTTTTCTTCAAAATATGTCTGAAACATGTATTACAATTTTTTAATATTTAGCATTGGGATGTCGAAATACATCAAATTAGTTCTTTCTTTGCAGCAGTGACTTTCTGTATGTGCTACTTAAATGTTCACCCATTAAGGTGATAACATTGTTGGACAGATTACTTGGACGGTTTGAGTGAGAGCCTCGCTTCTCTTCAAAAGATTCATTTAGTAAAAGTTTATTTTGAATTACACGGAGGCGTTTTCCAGATACTTGAAATAAGCTTAAAATACATTGTCGGCATACCTGCCTTTTGTTTCCTTCCACAGTTAGATTGTATTTTCAAGTGTGTTCTCTTGTTTTCTTGGCATAGAGTGTTTTCCTCTTCAGCTGAGGGGCACATTCCATATACCTTGCTAAGTAGGAATCATTTCTTTTGATTGACCGCTATAAAATGAATGAAACAATTCCATCTGTTCCTCTTGCAATATTTTTCATAACACTTAATTGTGCAACATTGAGAAATCGATTTGAAGGTTTTCCCTGCCACTTCTGTCCTTATTGATGAAGCATAACCCTTACCGCAAGAACGTTTTACTTTTACCTCGTCATGATGTTTGTTTTCTTGTTTATGAAAAATCTTACTTATTTCTTCCTTCTTCCTCCGCAAAAGCAGCATCAGTGACACTTTCGTCACACTGATTAGCGTTAATTTGACTCATAATTTCAGCAAACACGCCAGCTTGAACCAACTTACGATTGCCAGCTTCATATGAACACAAGAACAGGAAGTAGAAAACAATTGCATGCACAGTCAACTTGAAACAGGTGTACCATGACCACCGTTCAAGATATCCTACTGAAATTTTCACCATCAACACAAGACACAGTGGCACACAAACTAATGCACTCTGCTTAAAATGGTCCCATAGATCTATGTGCCCTTTTTACGTCAACCGCCTCAATTTCTGTAATGTTCTCCCCGTTTAAGGCACACTGGGACTGAAAAATGGCCAAAAAATTATCAAACTGACGATTTTTATGCACATAAATGCTCCTCAGACCTCCAGTCATCGTTGGCAATGACATTTTTTACATTCTGCCATTTTTAAAGGTCTAGCGTAGCCATGTGCATTTAAATGCCCCATTTCTACTGAAAATTTCGGCAGTATTTGAACAAAATATGGGTAAAAAAGAATCAGATTCAGCCAAAAGAAGTGGTTAAGCTATGAATCTGATGACAGACTACTATACAAAAGAGGGAAGGTGTGACTAACAGATACTCTACCTCATGATCATAATGCGTATGTGTAGAAAAAAAAATCTGATGTGCTGCACTCACATGACTTCCTCTACTCTTGTACTAACCATTCTTACAAACTCTTATTCCTACATCTTCTTCTTGTTAGTTGAGATAAACATTTGTACAAATTATCTTATTGCTTATTCCCTTGTAGATGCAAGGGAAGTATTAGAATACAGTAGGCATAATGCGAAAGTCAAATCCTTTAAAGCTTTGAGATTCTGTTCTCTTTGCACATTTAACATATTAAAAAATGAACAACGATGTTGGCATAAAGAAATAACGGTGTTCCATTTCACGAAAGTTTTAAGTTATCTCCGAAATGTTTCACCCTACAAGAAAATTTATTTAGACATAAATTGTGTATTTCAGCAAGAAATACTATTCTATTCTTACTCTACATAAACAGTTTATTTAAAATAATTCAAGAAGCTGGGGGAATAGCGATAGGTTATGCAGATGACACTACGATTGTAGTTACAGGAAAAACAGAAATAGAGCTACAAATTAGGGCAAATACTCTACTAGAAAAAGTCAGTCAACATCTAAAAAATTTAGGTATGGTATTAAACGCAAACAAAACAGAGTGGATGCAAATTAGTCTCGGTAACAAAAAACAAACAAATACAAATATTAAGATAAAAATAGAAAACAGAGAAATTCAACAAGTAAATAAAACAAATTTCCTAGGATTAATAATAGACAGTAACTTGAAATGGAATATGCATGCTGAAAAAGTCATAAGCAAGATTAATTCAGGTTTATATGTACTAAAACAAATAACACAAATAATAGATAAAAGAAGTGTCAAGCAAGTATACTATGCCTTCATTCACTCGCACCTAAACTATGGAGTGGTATTATGGGGCACAACACATAAAACATTACTTCTAAGGCTGTTTAGGCTGCAAAAGAGAGCAGTACGCTTAATTGCAGGAATAGAAAAAAGAGATTCATGTAGAAATGTGTTTAAAAAACTAAATATTCTAACGTTGCCTTCTTTGTATATATATGAATGTACTCAACTCACATTAAAAAGTTATAATCAAAACAAAAACAGCAATATCCATAAATATAACACTAGAACAAAAGAAAATTATTTTAGAAATAGACTTATAGGTGGTCTAAATAATAAGTGCATAGAAAATATTAGCAAAGATCTGTACAACCATCTACCATCTAGAATTAAACAGATAACAAATGAAAAAATCAAACTAAAGAATATTAAATCTTATCTATTAGAAAAGGCATTTTACTCTGTAGAAGAATACAAAAATTGATAAAATATGGTATATTGCACTTCCCAATATTCTCAACTAGTCTCATATTTATGTAAATATACTTGTATTGTATGTACATAGAATTTGACGATCCTTGTAAAATTTTTTACAATTGGAGAAATAAAAAAAATAAATAAAAAATCTACATTTTTGTATAGTATGATCTGGTCCATCTCTAACGGTTTACCAGCTATGCAAAAGTCGTCCAGAGTAAATACAACTACAGGGCCTATAGCCAGAAAATTCAAGATATACATTTCATTTGTCATAAAAATATCTCAAACATATGACATTTTAATCAAAATCGTTAGAGCCATTTTCAAGAAAATCAAAATTTTCGAAAATTTTTCCATGTAAAGGGTAGTTTAGGGTGGGGTTATTTTCTTCAAAATCTTCGTGTCACATCCTTGAAAGACATTAAACTTAAATACCAACTTTGGTTTTTAACTGACTTTTCGTTTTTGAGTTATGCTGTCCACAGACTGACTGACACACAGACACACAGACTGACACACAGACACACACACAAGGACCTTTTTTAAAAATGCTTTTTTTGGATTCAGGGGGCCTCAAAACATATATTTCCGGTGAAATCTCGACATCGAATTTTTGGGTGGAATACAATACTTCCCCTACTTACCAGTAGAGAAAGTAAAAATTGAAGATATCCATTACATTTGACATGAAAATATCCAATTCATATGCTATGTTAATCAAAATTGTTAATGTTTGCAATGGGGGAGAGGGGCTTTTCTTGAAAATCTTTATTCACATCCTTAGGAGATGTTGAACTCAAATACTAAGATTGGTTTTTAATCCACTTTTCATTTTTGAGTTAGTTTTGCTAGTCACAGACGGACAACACACACACACACACACACACACACACACACACACACACACACACACACACACACACACACACACACACACACACACACACACACACACACACACACACACACACACACACACACACACACACACACACCACAGGCCTTTTTCTAAAACGAAATTGGGGAGTTCAAAGAATCTCAAAACATGTTTTAAATTCACAAGTACCTGCCTCAAAGCACTGGTTGTAAATATATGTTTACATGTCCTAAAATATTCTTTATATATTTTAAATAATCACCTATATTCCATGTGTTAACTGTTATCTTCTTGTTTTAATCCTTTAATGTTTCTTTAGATATTTTGCATCTTAATTTTAATCATTTTTTTTCTTGAAATTTGACTTTGTCATATATCTTTGTATTCTGGATCTTTATGGTCACCTGAAATGTCAGGCAGATGTCACAATTTTTGTTTGTGAAATATATATGTATGTATATTCCTGTGAATCTCGACACCGATATTTTGGGTGGAATAGAGTGCTTCCCCTACTTACTGTGTGTAAAAGAGAAAGTACAAAGTTCACTTTGTTAGCAGCCAGAATTGCGCAAAGAATACCATTAGGAAATTCTGAGCATTCGAGCTACGTTTAGAAAAACGTAGATAGCCTCTCAGAACGATAATCCTTACAGCTAAAACAATTGAATTATCAGTTAGAAAATGCAAGTGGGCTATATCAAAGCCACTGTGTATGTACGCTTTGATATTTTATATTGACAAAAACGTTTACATTTTGTGAGTTAATGTTGTGATACATACCACTCTTACTAGTTATTTAGATACTCAGATGCTCAGACAGTTCCACAGAAACACCTGAAATGTTAAACCACATTCGTGAACTCGCGAAATATGTGCTACGAATTAAAACCTCTACAGATAACCATTGCTTTCATACTACTGCGAGACTTACTAACCTGAAAACCTTCATGATATACAGATGGAATCCAGAAACTCCCGAGAAGAAACCAGAGATGAAAAGTTACACTATAGAGACTAAAGAGTGAGTACAAGGGAATATTCTTTCATTAGTTCATAACGTGTGCACTTAGCCATGCTTAACTAAACTACTATATCGTATGAAAAGTTCCAAAAAGCTAACTGAAAGTTAAAAGTTGTCATAACATTAACATGCAACTGCTTTCTGGAGATATAATACTTTTCATGACTAATGAAACAACGTAGAATACTCACTTTGAACTGAATTTGCGATGTAACTTACGTTCAGAATACTTCACCGTAGCTTTTTAGGTTAAAAAGGTTTGTAGAGTGAGTGTTTCGTGGCCTGCTTTAATATTATGATCACAATATGGATATGATTATTTAATAAGTGAACAATTCTTTAGATTGGGTATAATTTTCATGGTGGCAATAAAAAACTGGTAGCAAACATTATAACACTACACAGACGCATCTTTAGGTTTTTTCCGGAGCTCTATCGTAAGCTATATCAGATATCTATTACCGTGGGTGTGCAGGAAATAATAATAATAATAATAATAATAATAATAATAATAATAATAATAATAATAATAATAATAATAATAATAATAATAATAATAATAATAATAATAATAATAATAATAATAATAATAATAATAATAATAATAATAATAATAATAATAATAATAATAATAATAATAATAATAATGATGATGATGATGATGATGATAATGATGATGATCATAATAATAATAATAATAACAATAATAACAATAATAATAATAATGATGATGATGATGATGATGATGATAATGATAATGCACTCTTTTGCTTCAAGTTTAGCGTCGTTTAACCTAGACATATCAGACTGCGATGTATGAATGAAATGGGTGAAATTATATTCAGATGAGCCCCTAAAATAAAAAATATATTTGTATGTTGACTCAATGACAACTTCAGGAGGGTGATTAAGCACCTCGAAAGGCGATCTTCTATGCATATTAATGGTAAGCAGTGCTATTTACACGTAATAAATTATGTACTGCAGTGCAGTTAAGATTTTGAATTTGGCGCGATTCACAAACTCCGTCATTTTCAGTGCAATTTACCCCGGTGCAATTTTATATTTTGCTGTGCAAATTACTATCGCCCCTCAGACCTACCCCTCAGGTCGCCTGGCCGGAATACAGAGGGTTTTACGGATGTCGCACGGACCTCAGGGTTAACATACCCCCTGACTATCTTCTTGTTATATAGCTTACAAGTATGTTTCACCGTAAAAGCATTGTCATCGGAAGGTTACGTAATTGTTAGATAATCAGGGTAGATAAAAACTTTAACTTTTGAAAGTTCTCTATGGTCCTAGTTATTTTCTAGTATAAAGGATCCAGAATTTTCATACAATAAGAGAATCCTACCCCAATATTTAATTACACAGGGATGAGGCTGTGAATATGAAGATTCTCCAAGCTCAATGAAGATTCTCATTTTGGAAATGAGATATTGTATTCGGTTACCATCGAGGAAAATAATCTCCTTAGATGTTGATTATAAATATCTTTGACGAATGTATAATGCGACCTTCGACTCTAATTTCTTGCACTGGTAGTTATTTAGCTTACACTGGTAATGAACTTGGTTATAATAAACAAGGGAAATACAATACATCGTGGCAGACCTTGGAGCCTCTCCCGCCGTCACCGCCGAGCCTCCTGCAGCACCCCCTCGGTACGGTCGCTTCGGCGCCGTAGCCGTCGGGGTTCACCGCCACCTGCACCCGCAGATTCTGCTGCAGGAGGGCCAACGCAGATGGCCCTCACTCGTCTCCGCCAGCCGCATCAGGGGAAGTAGTGGCATTACTCCCCTAGTGCGCCTTGTCTTCCGGGACAGGGAGCACTACACTGCCGCCATCACCGCAGGACTCACCCTCTTCGGCCGGCACATTCGAATCGAATGTAGCCGGACCGAATGGCAAAGGCCGTACCGACGTTGTTGCAACTTCGGGCACAATGAAACCACCTGCGTGGCAACACCCAAATGCCACTACTGCGGTGCAGCGGCCCTGACGTCCTCCTGCCAGCAGCATGACCTCACGCGCAGACCGAGGTATTGCGCCACCTACGGCAGGAGGGACCACTACACCGGGCAGGCTTGCTGCCCGTCTTACCCAAGGCCGCATATACTCACCGCCACACCATCGCAGCCAGGACCACCGCCACCTCATCAACCGCAGTCATCAGCAGCAGCATCAGTATCAACACCAGGGACACTGACCTACGCCACAGCCGCCGCCTCACGTCTTCCCACTGCCGAGGTCGAGGTCCTCCATACGGAGGTCCGAAGCCTCGATAGACGCCTGGGCAAGATAGAAGACGCCCTCCACCAACTCACCACCGCCGTCACCACATTCATCGAAGAAGCTGTCCGCCATCACCCGTCAGCTCATCCATCACACTACTGGTTTCAACGCCGCAGCGAGACTTCTACATGAGCTTCGCGCGGCAACCATAGATAACACCGACATTCTCGAATCCTGCCAGCGCAAGCTGGCACGGATCGAGAACGAGGACACACCCACCCGCCACGAAGTTGGATGTCAGACAAACATCCACCTCACACCAGCAGAGTTTAAGGCAATCTTCCCTTTCCCACCTCTCCGTGACACAGAGCATGTACTGGAGCAACTCGCTCAGTATGCGCCAGCGAACCACCATTTGCCTCTTTCGCCATCCCAGACTAGTCGCCGGTATGCAGTCTCAACCCCCGCCACTACTAGAAGACCACGCTAGCCCAGAGCGCCGTTGATACACTGCGTGCTACACCCAGGGCCTAGCCATGGGTGTAGCCCAGAATCAAGACCTTCAAGTCGCTCCCTTCTCACGAAGGCAGCGCATCAATCACCGTAACCAACGCAGGTGCTTATGCGGTACTGCGCAAAACCCACGAATATCTAAATAAACAACCGCTAATCTTGCTTCCCTCACCCTTCTTCCCTTCCAGGCGAAATAAGCCAATCTTTTCCCTCCAACTCTTCTTCTGTCTCCCCTTTCAAAAAAAAAAAAAAAAAAAAAAAAAAAGAAATACATCGTTCTTATACAAGGTTCATTAAAACAGTGAGGCACACGTGCACCTATAGCATAGATGGGAGAAGTGACATATGTCATTTCCCCTCACATCGTAGTTTTAACTCCGTTCATTCTGCGACACACTAGTTAGCTACCAGGCCACCTCTCCGTTGTTGTCTATCTACCTCAGAGAACCGGTAAAAAGATACTTCAAAGCCGAACGAGAACATAAGTAACAAAAGAAAATGTGACAATCACGTAATCATAAAACCAATACATCACGTGTCTATTCGGTTCCGCCACTGCACTTGTTTGTAAAGATGTGTGAATCTGCAGACAAACAGAATAGAAAATTTGCCGAAAGCGTAAGTGGAGAAGGTAAAAAATACTCGATTGCTTTCCTGTCACCCCTCTTCCCAATGCCTGATCTATAGCATTAAAATAAGCAATTGGAATGTTTTAATGATAAACCCTGGACACATGTGCAGTATTTTAATTCAAAGCGTCCAGCAGGATATTGTCAGCAGGATCCGTTTTATTGTGTTCTGTTCTTAAATCGTTATCATCAATGTATATTACTTTGAACAAAATATCTGCATCTTTTGTCTTATTTTACACGCTTTTCTTTGGAGTGGCAACAAAGTAGCAATTTCTTATTCCATGGAACAGCTAAACCCATCTTCGCAACATTTTTTTATTTTATAGCTTGTACATATATTCTTTCTAATCGTTTAACAGTTTAGGTATTGAAGGCATAAGCTGCCTTAAAGCCTATGTCGACCGCCTCCGTAACGCACCTGCCTCTTGCATGGAGAACCCTGGTTCGATCCCTGGTACCGGCGTGGGGATATTTTCCCCGGTGGGAGGTCTGGTTCGGGGTGCACTCAGCCTCATGTTGCCAACAGGTTCACTCCTTTCGTATAAGTAAATTATTATCTGTGTGTAGTAGCGATGCGTAGTAGTTATTTAGTAGTGCCCCACGCTATTTGTGGCTGCGTGAACCTTTCTTCTCATGAAAGGTGGAAGTTCCGCACCTTTGGATGATTCCTTCCCGGATTTCGGCACCAAGTTTTATGTTGGGAATTGCGTACGTTTTAGTGGAAATAAACTAGAGGATTTTGTGTTCTGTATCACTGTGTATTAATATATAGGTACTTTACAATAACAACTAAATATCTGTCATTATTGAAGTCTGTAACAGATGTCGCATCAGTCCTCAACAACATGTAACAGATTTCATTGTTGGCTTGAACGGTAACGGAGTCTCGTTTTAATCAATATTTTGTTATAATGAGCAAAGTATTCGAATTTATCAGTAGCTTTTCGTTATTTAGTGCAAACATTCTTAGCCACTACATTACTAAGCATGAATTCGTATAATTTATTACTTTACAGTCAAATATTTGGAAAACGTAACATTTTTCCTGTTTGCTACTTTCCTATAGACGGCACTAGGTGAATAAAGTAACCAAATGTTAGCTAATTGTTTTTACTTTCTTTACTACGCGTAGTAAATAGGGGAAGTATTGTATACCACCCAAAATTTTGATTTCGAGATTTCATTGGAAATATGTTTCGAGGCCCCATGAATCCAAAAGAAAAAAGCATTTTTGGAAAAAAAAGTCCGCATGTGTATGTGTGTCTGCCTGTGAACAGCATAATTCAAAAACGAAAAGTCGGTTAAAAACCAAATTTGGTGTTTAATATCTTTCAAGGATGCGACGCGAAGATTCTGAAGGAAATTCCTTCACTCCAAACTATCCTTTAGGTGGAACGTTTTTCGAAAATTTTTATTTTCGAAAAAAAATGACTCTTCCGGTTTTGATTAAAATGCCGTATAAAATCGTATGTTTGAGATATTGTCAGGATAACTATAATGTACATTTTGAATTTTCTGGCTATAGCTTATGTAATTCCTAGGCGGCCCGGGTTCGATCCCAGGGACACGCATGTGGTATTCGTGGTGGACGAAGCGGCGTCAGGGCGGGTTTTCTCCGGGTGCTCCGGTTTCCCCCGTCATCTCATTCCACCGGTGCTGCATCTTCACTCCATGTGTCATCAGTGTCACCGCCTGCGGTGCCGTAGTAGTAAAAGCGGGCGTTAAACACTGCAACAACTTATGTAATCCTGTTAACTCTTGATGACTTTTGCATAAATGGTGAACCGTAAGAGATAGACGAATCTTACTATACAAAAAATGTAGATATTGTTAAATCACACAATTTATACCTATCCTATTTTTTTTTTTTTTTTTTTTTTTTAAGAGAACCATTTCGGAGATAATTTATTCCCTGTTATTTCTGTGAGTTTGACAATACTTAAACTAATCTTAAATGCTAAGTCCTTATTCACTTTTTATCTATTGGCCGTATAAAGAGAACGGAATTCCAAAGCCTTCATATAGCGATCAGCTTTAAAAGACTTGACTATCGCTCAAAGCCTACTTACTCCCATATTCTCCTTCCACCTGCAAGAAATTAGCAATAAGGTAATTTCTCCACAGCTAGGGATGACCAAATAATGCTTACACGACTCTTTTTTTCGAAACGTGACCCCAGGTTCTTTTATGAGTGATTGTACATAGCACACTAATCATATTTTAGTTTTATACAACTGCGAATAATAATTATTAAGATGTAAATAATTATAAAACCGTCATCTGGTATTCCATCTATTAATGAAATACATATTGTATGTATATATCTTAACAGTAAATTTTGATAATTTTGTTTTTACGTGCAAGCAAATAATGTACATATGCTTTATGGGGCAAGTGAAATGTTTTGCAGAGACGTACAAAGCAAGATGAGTAATCTGAATATTTCTTGTCTTATATGTTTATTAATTTTCTGTCCTGCTCTTTAGCTATAATTTGTATTTTATACACCTCGCATAGCTTCCCACAGTCCAATTGCAGGAAATATTAAATAAAAGCAAACAATCTAATGCACATTTATTCACGTTCAACTAAATACCTAGGTGTGCAGATATTCTTACAATGTTTAAACCCATACTCATTTAGGATTATGCTATAGAACAAAATCTAAAATTTCAGGATTCCTGACCAAAACTAGCTTGATCATCACGGGCTATATACCAAATACCTATTCGGCAATCCTTTCAGGTGAAAAGAAAACTAGGTTGAATCCTCGTAATCTAATACACTTCTTAATCTCAACTGGATATCTAAACGTTTCCGGCATGTATGAAAGGGCTTAGTGATGAAACTTCTCCATTTAGCAAAGCAGCTATTGGAAATGACCTCCTTCGTTAATACAGATATGTGCACGATGTTGCAATGACAACGTGGTACGCAACATCTGGGGTGTAAAGCATCTGCAGACCTTACTGGATTGTTGCTAAAAATAATTAAGGTTCTTCGATTGTTGTCTGCACACAATTTGCTTTAAACGATTCCGGAGAAAGTAGTCATGTGGCGTAAGATCGGGTCATCTCTTGGATCAAGAGACAGGTCCTTCTCTTTCTATCCATCTTCCAGGATGTGTATCGCAAAGATAGTTTTGGACGATCGTAGAGCACCATCAAGCTGAAACTCTATCCATAATCGTTAACCTAAAGCTACATGTTCCAGCAAAGGAGGGAGATCGTTTTGAAGGAAATAAATTTACCGTGCTCTGGTCCCCTAAGGTGACTTTCGAAAAAAATGTGACCCGATTAGATGTTCACCGAAAATGCCATAAATAATAAATAAATGTAGCCTTTGCCCCGCAAGGGCAAAGGTATCATGTTTACACAGGGACTAGGTCGTAAATAAGATCCGAAGATGAGCAAATCCTTGGGAGTTTTGTTATGTTGCTGAACTGTCTTCCTATTCCTAATTCTATTTCCCAATTATAAAGCCCTTCCGCTTTTCCTTTCCCCCGACCTTCTGCACATTGTACAACTTTGGCATCCGCTGTCATCGTTTTTTCTGCCCTGTTTGGTGCTTGTTGTTTCATATTTGGCTCCATCTGTCTCCATACTTCTCTGTTTCTTGCGCCTCTTGACCATTGACTTTTCGCTTTGGTTCGAAAGTAGTCTGCCCATCTGATTCTTTGGCATCCCATATTTCTTCGTCCTTCCCGCAGGTCCCACATTGTAATATGGCGTGCCCATTTCTGGCGATCTATGCATGATACGCGTCCACCCCATTTCAATTTTAGTTTCTCTGCCCTTTCTACTACATCGCGCATGTGTGTTCTTCTTCTAAGTTCCTCATTTCTGATTCGGTCCCTTAGTGAAACGTTTAGGATCCTACGCTCCATACTCCTTTGACACACCTGTAGCTGCTTTGTGTGTGTGTGTGTGTGTGTGTGTGTGTGTGTGTGTGTGTGTGTGTGTGTGTGTGTTGTTGTTTTTTTTTTTTTTCCCCTCCCCTGTCAGGGACCATGTTTGACAGCCATAAAAAGATGTTGGCAAAACACATTTGTCTAGGATTTCTACTTTGCACTTGCTTTTAGTCTCTTGTCTGTGAACTTGAGTGACCAAAATTTGTTCCCTGCTAGTAAGTCCTATTCTGCGTTTGATTTCACTCTGTGTCTTTGTTTAGGGAGATGCCTTGTCCAAGGTACACATACTGCTGCACATACTCGAGTGGTGATTCACATATTTGGATACGGTCTTGTGACCCATTGGTCATTCACTTTGTTTTTGTGAGGTTCATTGTGAGTCTTACTTCGCTGCTTTCTCTGCTCAGCTCCCTGATAATTTCCTCTAGCATTTTGGCTGATCTAGCTATTAGAGTTATGTCAACCTCAAATCTGAGATGTGTCAGTTTCTGACCATCTGTATATATTCTGTGTTTGTGTTTCCATTTCATTTTTCTGAATTGTTGTTCCAGCACGCTTGTAAATGACTTAAGTGACAAAGGGTCTCCTTTTTTCACATCTCCTTTTATTTGCAACCATTATCCGTCTCTTTCTCTTCTTGCTTCTGCTGAACTGGTTTGGTAGTTTTGGCCAATAACCTTATGTGTTTGATAGGGATCTCTTGCTGTTTCAGGCATGTAACACACTTTCATGTTCCAGGGAATCAAAGGCTTTATTATAGTCTATGAAGGTGATGTAGATTTGCTGGTTGTACTCCTGCAATCGGTCTGGGTGGCTCAGTTGGTTAGACGCTAGCCTACTGATCCCAAGGTCGCGGGTTCAAACCCGACCCAGGCCGATGGTTTTTAAGTGTGCTTAAAAACGACAGCTCCATGTCAGTAGATTTATTGTCATGTAAAAGAACTCCTGCGGGACGAAATTCCGGCACGCCGGCGACGCTGATGTGATCCTGGCAATTGGCAGCGTGGTTAAACAACAAAATAATTTAATTTAATTTTGTACTCCTGCATCGTGTGTGTGTGTGGGGGGGGGGGGTGTTTGGTTTTAGGACGCTCAACTCCTAGGTCATCAGCGCCCTTAAAAACTCATGGCCATAGCCAGATATAAATTTCACTCAAAAATAAAAATATTAGCAACGAGGAAAATATACACAAAAACTAAAAAACAGTGGCAATAGTATGGAACAAGGTCATAAATATGTCAAAAAGCATAAAATGAGATGTCTAAAATTTTAAATCCTCAAATTGATATTACACTCGGCTAAAAACTTAATTCTATCAACCGCTGTTTCTTCGTCCGCTAAGACCTCTGCAAGTCTGGTAGGCAGCTGCAGAGAATCTCGAATGTGTGCTAAAGAGGGACAGTCTAGCAGCACGTGACGGACAGACAAAAGCTTGTCACACAGCGGACATAGAGGGGCAGGGTCCCTTTTAAATAGGTAACCATGCGAAAAATTGCAGTGCCCTATTCTTAATCGAGCCAAACTAACCTCCTCTCGGCGAGATGTGCGACAGGAAGTTACCCAGTTTATCGCAAGTTCTTTCACTTCTCTAAGCTTATTACCGCAGAGAGCTGACCGCCCGTCGTGCCAGGACGATAGCACCGCTCTCCGCACTTCAAACCTAAAGTCCTCCGATCTGCATCGTTCAGTTAGTTGACATATAATCTGGAGGTGGTCATGGTGCTGTAACCGGACCAGAATCCTGCTTGTTCTTTTCGTTGGTTGTCATTTAGCATTTTCTATAGTCTTTTATTTATTATATGCATAAATAGTTTGTAGAGGTTTGAAGACAGGCTGATTGGTCGGTAGTTATTTATGCTGTCTCTAATCCATTTGTTATGTAATAATATAGTTAGACTTTTCCCCCAGTTTACCGGTATTTGATGCTCTGCAATGATCTTGTTGAATAGTACTGTAATTGTTGTTGTTACTTCATCTTCTCCTAAGCTTAGGTACTCATTGTAGGTATTATCTTCACCTACACATTTATTCTTCTTTAACCCTTGTATAGCCACTCTTACTTTGCTTACCTCATTAAATCCCAACTGGTCTTGAAAAGATGTCTGCCTTGCCCAAAGAGGATTATCGGCACTCCAATAGTACATATTGTGGTGACACAGTTCCGTTGTTGTGAAGCCGCGATTCATCTAAAAATAGATCTTTAGATAAAAGACGGTTTACACCACCAGCAAAAAGTTGCTCGACTTCAAAGTTGCAACCATGGAATTCCTAGTGTAGCTACAAGCGATAAGGGTGAAATTTATTGTTATGCGGTATTGGTATAACTGATGACCATCTGATATTTGTGTCCGGTGCCAATGTCCGCATACTGTTGTGAACAAGTGTGTCGTCACAAGGTGAAATGTGTGACACGAACTTTTACAACTATTGTAATAAAGTACCTAATTACTCATTACTAAACTCACTCGCTCGCTCACTCACTCTAAAGTTATTCGTATTCTTGCCCGTAATATTGAGCGGTTTGATGATTACAGGCTTCGTGTTCACCGCAAAGAAAACTGTGAAAGACTTTCTACAAACCTTTTAGCGCCTTGCAATAGTCATACAACAGAGTTTATGTTCTTAGTGTTCTCTTGAGGAAAACAGTATTATCTGGGGTATTCTTGAAAGGCAATATTACTATCAGATTACCAATTGCCTTAAAAGTATATGCTTTTATGTGCTTTTTCCGCTTATCAGCATTTAAACATCACTGTTTCATAATTGATGCTACACAAATCTTTCGTATTTGTTGATATGTGAATTACTCCTCTGCTACAATCCTTGTTTTAAGGAAAGCTATTTCTCAATAATTGTCATTTCATAACAAGAATACGATAAATAAGTCATGTTTAAAAGACATGAAGGAGTGTCTTCGTTGAATATGTCTTCACTGAATAATAGCTATAAAACTCTTATAAAATGGTTATAGATTATACTGTAGCCGCGAGGGCATAAAGAGTTCTATGATTGGCCCATCCCCTGTTCCAACTTGTGTGTATTTGTTCCAAACTCTATTTAAGGGAGTTCTTTGTAACAGCACATCTTTCGTGTAGGTACGCCTGGTTGTACGTGCTTTTGGCTAAGCTTGCAAGGATTAGCAGAAATTTCGCTGTTTTATTCTTTTATTGACTTGTTTTGACATTTTTTGTTGGCGCTTTCCAAACTTAAACGTTATTGCGCTTTTCCTTCACCGAAGATTCCATGTATTGTCGAACAACAATATTATGGTATTTTAGTACAGTTCTAACACAGGGGTGCTATGCGGTAGTGCGAATATTGTGCTTTGCCATACCACTGTTGTTATTTTCTATTACAGGGTTATTCAAATGCTATTTTTGTTTTTCGTTATGGATAAATTCCTTGTCCAGAGTGGTTCGTCCTCAAGGGCAAGTAATGAAACCATCGAGCCCAAAATAAAAGAAACCGAAAGTAGTTCACCGACAACATAGTGATAATTATTTATTTTATGGTTCTTTTTTCATTCTTCCTCATTTATTCTTTTTTATTTCTTTTTTATGATGACAAAATATTGTAACTTTGGCTGTGGGTGTGAAGTAAATACGACAGATGTAGTCGAGATAAACACTTTTATTTCCGTAAACAGTAACTTGTACACTCGTTGCAACAGCAAGAAAGTCTTTTCCGATTCTCCAACAGCACGACTCCGAATTCGTAACACAAAGAACTAGCTCTTCTCCGTCGGCACAACTCTCCACATCGTCTGTCCGTCTCCGTCGGCACGACTACTCAACCTTCACATACGTCTGACTGTTCTCCGTCGGCACTACTCAACGCTTCACGTACGTCTGACTGACTCTTCTCACACTTTACCGCTATTTATATCTCCCAGGCACTATTCTGGAAGCTTCCGGAACGTTCACTTATTTAGCGGTGAAACACAAAGCAGACAGTTCTAGAAGCCTCTATCACTTTCTCTCTTTCGGCAAGCGCCCAACAATGCGGCCATTCTCCGTCTCTTTCCTTCGGCTCCTTTGCGGTAGTGCCGACAATAATGCGATGGGTGACACTGCGGTTGTCGGCAATTAGATACGGCGGGCGCGGTGACACTGCTCCCTCCTCAGAGCTGGTCGTCCCGACCAGCACTATCACTGCGGCATCTCCCTTGCGCCCCGGTGGACTAACCCATCGAACCTCTTCTCCAGGAGGCACGATCCTAGGTATCGCTGTTGGATAGTGTCCCTTGGTCCGGGTAGGACGACGTATGCCATCCTGCTTCGAAATTCTGCAACAGTACCGCCGGTCTTGGCGGGCCCTCGTCCAGTTGCCCTTCTTCCTGGTGTGTTGACGGGCCATCCTGCGCACTTGGAAACGGCTCATTGGGTACCGTGTCCGCCGACCTCTCTGGCGCACCTTCGCAGCCACCTTGCTTCCGATGGGTCCGGCAACAAACCCCACCACATCCGCGCGAGTCGCGTCCACCGCTGCACTCGTGTTCACTCGTGCTCGGCACGGCCTCTCCTGTATCCTGCCGTCCACGATGATGTCCACCCTTCTTCCGTTCACGGCACTATGCGTCAGGTGATTGGATGGCTCCGACGGTCCCCCCATGTCACATGCCAAGTCGGTTCTCGCGTGATGCTCGTTTGCTTGTGCGCTTCCCTGCTGATCGTCCTCCACGTCGTATCCTGGTTGGTTACGTACCCGACACACTCCTCCAGAGGATCCCCGACGACGTCCCTGAACTGCCCCTTTGTCTTCCCCGAGACGTACACTTTCGTTATCTGAAACGGGCGCAACTGTCACCTCGGCCACTAGGTGCTTCCTCCCCGGGTCCGCGCTATTCCGTCTGCCCCTGGCATCCAGTACTTTGACGCTCTCGTCAACTCTTACTACCAGGGCGCCAAGACGTTCCCCGTCGTCCTCCACGACGTCCACATGCTGGCAGAGGTCTTCCACCTTTTCGCCGAGTTCTTCCACGTCTTCCGTCACGCCAATCAGTTCGCCGAGTTGTTCCACGTCTTCCGTCATGCCAATCAGTTCGCCGAGTTGTTCCACGTCTTCCGTCACGCCAATCAGTTCGCCGAGTTGTTCCACGTCTTCCGTCACGCTAATCAGTTCGCCGAGTTGTTCCACGTCTTCCGTCACGCCAATTAGTTCGCCGAGTTGTTCCACGTCTTCCGTCACGCCAATCAGTTCGCCGAGTTGTTCCACGTCTTCCGTCACGCCAATCAGTTCGCCGAGTTGTTCCACGTCTTCCCTCACGCCAATCAGTTCGCCGAGTTGTTCCAGGTCTTCCCTCATATCATCCGAAACGGGCGCGACTGTCGCCTCGGCCACTAGGTGCTCCCTCTCCGGCTCCGCGCTATTCCGTCTGCCCCTGGCATCCAGTACTTTGACGCTCTCGTCAACTCTTACTACCAGGGCGCCAAGACGTTCCCCGTCGTCCTCCACGACGTCCACATGCTGGCAGAGGTCTTCCACCTTTTCGCCGAGTTCTTCCACGTCTTCCGTCACGCCAATCAGTTCGCCGAGTTGTTCCACGTCTTCCGTCATGCCAATCAGTTCGCCGAGTTGTTCCACGTCTTCCGTCACGCCAATCAGTTCGCCGAGTTGTTCCACGTCTTCCGTCACGCCAATTAGTTCGCCGAGTTGTTCCACGTCTTCCGTCACGCCAATCAGTTCGCCGAGTTGTTCCACGTCTTCCGTCACGCCAATCAGTTCGCCGAGTTGTTCCACGTCTTCCGTCACGCCAATCAGTTCGCCGAGTTGTTCCACGTCTTCCGTCACGCCAGTCAGTTCGCCGAGTTGTTCCATCTTGATCTCTTTCAGCTCGGCAGCGAGGTTGTCGTTTGACGTTTCCATTTTGGCAGCGAGGTTATCGTTTGCCGTCTTCATCTCTTTCAGCACGGCAGCGAGGTTGTCGTATGACGTTTCCATTTTGGCAGCGAGGTTGTCGTATGACGTTTCCATTTTGGCAAATAATTCTTTCATCATTGCCATCATCCTGGTTTCCGAATCTCCCTCCATCTTGGTTCTAACGTTGCAACTTCTAACGACGATGTAACGATACTAGAAGCAATTCGACGAATCCCACTCCTGACACCAGTGTAACTTTGGTTGTGGGTGTGAAGTAAATACGACAGATGTAGTCGAGATAAACACTTTTATTTCCGTAAACAGTAACTTGTACACTCGTTGCAACAGCAAGAAAGTCTTTTCCGATTCTCCAACAGCACGACTCCGAATTCGTAACACAAAGAACTAGCTCTTCTCCGTCGGCACAACTCTCCACATCGTCTGTCCGTCTCCGTCGGCACGACTACTCAACCTTCACATACGTCTGACTGTTCTCCGTCGGCACTACTCAACGCTCACGTACGTCTGACTGACTCTTCTCACACTTTACCGCTATTTATATCTCCCAGGCACTATTCTGGAAGCTTCCGGAACGTTCACTTATTTAGCGGTGAAACACAAAGCAGACAGTTCTAGAAGCCTCTATCACTTTCTCTCTTTCGGCAAGCGCCCAACAATGCGGCCATTCTCCGTCTCTTTCCTTCGGCTCCTTTGCGGTAGTGCCGACAATAATGCGATGGGTGACACTGCGGTTGTCGGCAATTAGATACGGCGGGCGCGGTGACAATATTTATTATTGACTACTCTCCGAATGCTTACACTTTTCTCAAGAGGAAAACTGCTAATTGTTCCCCCTCTAGTCCGTGCACAGAGAACGTAATTTCAAATTCATCACATAGCGACCCGCTCTTAGAAGATCTGACTATCGCTTAAAGTCCAATGCGTTCCTCTAATCTCCTTGTACTCTGCAATATGCAATTTCTGCGAATCATTATTTCGATTAAAGTAGATAGAAGAATAAGCTCTTGTAAGAATAGTTAAATAATGGATAGAGAAAATCATGTGAATGTAATACATCATGATATTTTATTCGCCTAGTCATGCAAAGAGTATTTAATTTCAAAGAGCGATACTCTATGTAAAATCTGACTATCGCTTTACCTAATGTTACAACGAAATGTGTAAATGGGAGTTGAAAGTATGCTTACTTATCAGGATTAACAAGAAGTGGCTAGAATTGTAAGCTTTCATAGGAATAATTTGTATAAGAGTGAGAAGAGAAAGCCATGTGAATGCAACACATTATCCTGAATAGTTATGTGTTGTATTCACATGATCTTAAAGTACACAGAAACTATGTGGTTAAGAGCCGAGTGGGATGGCACAGGCGATGACGTCTGTGGTCCGCATTCGGAGGTTTCCCCGGGTCGCCAGGCGCTGGGAAAGATTTCCATATCCTCCGAATTTCTTATCCCTCCATTTCGTTACATTAATCATTTCATTTCACCCTTCATGCCATTAGGTTTCTTTCAGGGTTGGAAGCGGTGGCGAGCGTCGCGGCAGCAACACGACAGGGGGAACAAATGCGCTATGGAAATCTCGCCCCTCGGATTGGAAGGCGAATCACTAGTTTCCGGACCCCCATGGGCTGCTACAGGCCCGACGGTGGGAAGGATAGCTAAGATAGACTCCGCCGGGTGCTTCTAACTGGGAAAATGTAGGGACCCTGCTACTTGCTCTGTCATGACAACGCTCCAGCGGCCCTTAGAATCCATTTGCCTAATCCGCCCTTCCGAGGGGCATAGACACAAAAGATCGCCTTTAGATCGAGGTGCTAAGTCCCACTCGGAAAGTTGCCATTGAGTCATGTGGTTAATAAGTTGCGGGTTAAAACGCTATGTTTGTCCTTCGCGTAAACCACATGACTTCATTATTATGGTTAAAATGTTATGATAAATGTATATGGCATAGGTGGATAAAGGTGATTATTCTGTAGGAGTACTCCGTTTTTAAAACATTAAATATCAATTGACAACATAAAAACAAAACTTTATAATTAAATGATTATCGAAATTATCCCTATGGCACACCTCGTTACATTTGTTGTATGACGCATACAATTACACCAGATTTATCTTTCTCTTCTTTGTTCTGAAAATGGGAGGTCCTGTGCGAATACGATTGGTGATCCTGAATATAGGGGTTTCCGAGAATCTATGGTGCGGTTTTATGGGTTCACTGTGAACTAAGTATTATGTGTAATTGTTTGAAGGTACTTTTAATTAATCCACTAACTCACTTTATGTTTACATGCTCCTTCTGTCATTGTTCCCATCGCTATAAAACAGTCATTGGCTACAAAGTTTAAGATTTTTGGATTGCATGTTACTACATAAACACATTCTGAATACAAATGATTGGTGTAGGTTTTCTCCATTTTTTCTTTGTGTTAAAATGTTTATAGATGTGTTATAAAAGCTTTCATCAAACTGTTTTCTTTATATTTTTCCAAGTGTTTACTTACAAGAAAAACCTGCATATGTTTTATCGTTAGCGCAACACAAACCCGTGATTCTGATATACTGGCAATTCAAACATGAGTACAACAAAGATCCTCCACATGAGAATAACATTAGACAATGGCACAAACAGTTTAAGAAGACCGGCAGTGTACAGAAAGGAAAAATCTGATGTGTTGCACTCACATGACTTTCTCCACTCTTGTACTAACCATTCTTACAAACTCTTATTTTTCTATCTTCTTTGTGTTAATTGAGATAACACTTGCAGAAATTATCCTATTGCTTGTTTTCTTGCACGTGCAACGGAAATATGGGAATACAGTCAGCATTGAGCGATAGTCAAATCTTTTAAAGCTCTAAGATTCCGTTGTCTTTGCACACTTAACATAAAAAAATGAACAACAACGTTGCATTTCACGAAAAGTTTTAAGTTTTCCGAAACTCACGCATATAAAAAGGAATATCTCCGAAATGGTTCACTCTTAAAAAATGTATTCAGATATAAATTGTGTGTTTTAGCAAGACCAGCATTTTTATACAGTAAGATTTGGTCTATCTCTTACGGTTTACCAGTTATGCAAAAGTCATCCAGCGTAAATAGAACTTCATGGGCTATAGCCAGAAAATTAAAGATATACTCGTACATTTTATTTTTCATCAAAATATTTCAAACATATGGCATTTTAAACAAAATCGTTGGAGCTATTGTCAAGAAAATCGAAATTTTCGATAAACTTTCCATTACAGGGTAGTTTAGGGTGGAGCAATTTTCTTCAAAATCTTCGTGTCGCATTCTTGAAAGATATTAAACTTAAATGTCAACTTTGGTTTTTAACCGACTTTTCGTTTTTGAGTTATGCTGTCCACGGACTGACAGACAGACAGACTGACATACAGACAGACACACATACGGATATTTTTCTAACAGTGCTTTTTTTTGGTTTCAGGGGTCCCTAAAACATATTTACGCTGAAATCTGGACATCGAATTTTTGTGTGAAATACAACACTTGCTCTGCTTACCAGTACAGAAAGTAAAAATTAATAGGGAAACTCGGAACATCAAAAAATGTCCAAAGAATCCGATAGTCCTGTGTTCACTGTCCTCGGAAATCCGTTCCACGCCATAGTGCACAACAGTGGCGGGCAGAATAGTGTCTGCTCCGAATCCACTATGCACGCAACCCGCGTAACATTCTTCCTCAAATCGAACAAATGAAAATAGGGTTGCAAATAATCTATCTACAAAATGGAGCACCGTGCCATTTCGCAAGTTCAAGTTTCAAGTTTATTTTATTGCAAAGTATTTGCCTGGTGCCGGTACATTGGGCCCAGCTTACAGGCTATAATTTACAACTATATACAGTTGACTTTGTTCCTATTTACATCTTTTTTGTGGTATATACAAAACCCATGCGGTGACCATCATTAGGTCACGGAGAATAGTTTATTACTGTCTTTTTGGAGTTCTGTTCCATCTTTGCGTTATATATTTATATATATTTACATTATATACAGACACATACACGCACGCATTCACCCACACACACACTCACACACACATACACACACACTCACCTTCACTGGGCACACCAGAAATATGCGTCCCAGCTCGCGCTCTGCACTATTTACACTTTTAACACTATGTACACTGTCCCGCGGTGGCAGCTCCTGAATGACTTCCGAGGCGAGGACCTCTGCCGGAACATGTATGTGGCTTAGGAAAGAGTTTGCATGGACGCGCATTAGTCGGCGAGCCGAGCCGCTTCTAGAACATTTTTATCCTAGTATGCTTGCGGTGCTTCAGCTCTTCTTTGCCAATGTTGGCGATCACGTCGTTTTGGTGGTTCCTAATGCGGGTCCACGCCGCCATTACTCTTTTTTCTATTGCTTCCGGGATGAACGGGATCCGGGTTTCGAGGTGAAGAATTTGGTTAGTGGTGAGGAGTGGAGCAGAGAGGATTTTTCTGAGGGAGAGGTTTTGGAGGGTTTGGAGTTGTTTCAGGGCAGTTTTGGAGGCATTAGCCAGGCCACACATGCATACAGGACCACCGAGAGAATAAATGACCTATATAGTATCAGTTTTGACTTCAGTCGCAACTGTTTACTGCGGAAGATGGGGGCGCACAACTTTAGCCGCTGTCTGCCTTTATTGTCGCTATTTTTTATGTGGGTGGACCAACACGTGCGGTCCTAGGTGACACCTAGGTGTTTAACGTGCTGACGGCAGTGCAATATTTGACCACCGATCGTTAGGTCCATTGCCAAAGTGTGATGTCGCTTAGAGAAATTAATCAGCTGGCATTTGTCGGGATTAATTTTGATTTTCCAGTCATGTTGCCATGAGAGGAAGTTGTTTACATGACGTTGCATTTCTGCAAGGCCGAAACGTGGGTTTCTATGGTGGTTGTATATTGCAGTGTCGTCAGCATCCATGGCGACCTTGCATCTGGAGTTCACTGGGAAGTCATTAGTGAATAGCATGTACAGGAAAGGGGACATTATTGCCCCTTGTGGGACGCCAGCCCACATCACTCGCTCCCGAGAGGAGCAGCGGCCCACTTGGATGTAAAACTGCCGTTTTTCTAGAAAATTGTGCAGCAACTATAGATAATTTTGAAGAGCCGAGAAATTGTGGTGCAGTTTGTAAATGAGGCCATTGTGCCAGCACCGGTCAAATGCGGCTTCTACGTCCAAAAATAGCGCCAACGTTGAAGTCTCATTGTTAAATTGCTGTTATGTCATCAGTTAGTCTGAGGAGCTGTAGTTCAGTGAAATGTCCTTTTCTAAAGCCAAACTGTGAATTTGTGAGTTCATGTGTTGCCGAGACTTGTTTTTGTAGTCGAGAAAGGATACATTTTTCGAGCAATTTACCAATAGTAGATAAAAGACTAATGGAGCGGTAGTTTTGTGGTTGTCTGGTGCTATTCCCTTGCTTTGGGAGCATAATAACCTTGCCTCGTTTCCAAGTAGAGGGGAAATAGCCTTGCTGCAAACAGGCGTTAAATATCTTTGTTAGTTGCATCAGAGCTTTTCTCGGGAGATGCTTAAGTTCCTCATTAGTCACTTTGTCTGGGCCGGCAGCTTTCCCATTAGGCAATTTCCTAATGAGCTTGAAAACTTCCTGCGGTGTTATGGTGGGTAGTTGTTACTCTTGCTTCTGCGCTACCCAGGTTTGTACCCATGTTTGGACCTCCCGTTCTATTTCACGGTTGGTCACTGGGTTTTAGGTGAATCTGTCTTGGAGACAGTAAGCGAAGACCTCGGCTTTCTCCTCTTCGCAGAAGTGCAAGCCGCTTTGAGTGTGCAGCGCCTCAGTTGCGGAGTTGACGCTCGTGGAAACTTTGAAAGCCTTAAGTAATTTCCACAAAGAAGAGTCCGAATGGGTGGTACTCAGCATTTTGTTTTCCCACTGTTCAGCTTTATTAATTTTAATTTGTTGCCGAATGACGTTGCGTAGCCATTTTGCTAGCATTTTATATAGCTGACGGGTGTATCGCCACAGTTTTGTCAAGCGTCGTCTCCGCGCAATGAGTTGCTCTACCTCGGGGTACGTGCAAAAACCGGGTGGTCTTGTGGTGTATGTGGTAGCACTTCTCTTGGCAGTGTGTAGCGAGGCAGTAAAGTTTTCAATGGCGACATCTATGTCTACCTCGCTATAGTATGACAGTCTGGATTGCGCCATCCTGTGCATTTCGATGGTGAACTTATTCCAGTCGGTCTCAGCCCTCCTTCGAGGGCCAGAGGCACCGGCGGAAATACCACCCTGTATGTCGAAATGCACAGGAAGATGGTCAGAGTCCAGGCTGTGATACACAGTAAAGTTATTTAATAGTGTCTCATTTTTTGTGAGTACGATGTCCAAAATCTCAGGGTCAAAGTGCCCTGATCGATGCCAAAATGTGGGTTCTGGGGGAAGATGTACCTCAATGTCGTCATTATCAGTTATAAATTTAACCAGGAGATTTCCCGCCGTGTTTGCCCGGCGCCATTTCGTAAGACATGTCCGCGAAGCGTTAAATAATCGACTTCCAGAATGATGGATTGGTAGGATTTGACCAATCCCATGACTAACAAGAAGTCCAAATCTTACTCCATTAGACTTATACCTATGGGGCCAAGTCAAGAAAATGGTTTACAGTGGAAGAATTGAGAATATCGTCCCTCTAAAACAACAGCCAGACAAGCAATTGCAAACATTACACCAGATGTTCTTGTCAGAATGTGGGGTGAAATTGAGTTTCGTTTAGACCTCTGTCGTGCAGTAAATTGTGCCCATATTGAAAGTAACTAATGTTATTTGTAAACTGAGTTACTGGATCAATTAAAAGCTCTTTCAAACAATTACACATAATAGTTCACAATGGACTTGTAAAACCCCACCATACATTCTCGGAAACTCTGTATAAGCACCTTAGATAAATTGATATACATTATATTGCACTAGCTTTAACCCGCTTGACTGTTAATAATAAACCTAAACTATAAATCCAAGTCGGAAGTCAGGATCACAGAAACCAAAAGCCGAGGTCAGACATTCCGGTAGGAACAAATTTGCCCACTAGAAGTGTTATCATCGACTCCCAGTCATTGAATATACCGACTTCGTTCTAAGAATTTGTGGTGTGAACAAAAACTCGTGCATGAGTGCGACGCCATTGGCTGATACAAGCCTTGTAACATTTGTGGAGGGAACATATGTATAGGTAGCGATTTTATTTTAAAAATTACTGAAAAAATACAGAAGCACCATTCCATTACAAATGCAGCAGTTAAGTAGTCTCGAATCGTATTATGTTTCACAAACGTAAAAATAATCGTCTGAAGTACATTTTGTGCTTGCGCATTTAAGAGGACAAAGGAAGTGCTACATTAGTTGGTATAGTCCATTTTAAAATTAGACTGACATCGCAACTAAGGTTTCCACAACAGTAAAGTGGAACCAGCTCCTATCACGTAATTTACTCCACGTGGGAATATATTCTGATGTCCCTAATTGGAAGTTAGATATAAATTGATTCCTAGTGGATGGAGGCGAGATAGCAAGGAACTCTACTCAGCCAATGAAGAAGCGGGAGATGCGGTGTTTATTGTGGTGTTTTTAGTTGCGATGTCAGTCTAATTTCAAAATGGACTATACAACTAGACCGCTTTCATGCAATATGTGAAATATCCCAGAGAGAACACATTAAAACGTGATGAAAAAAAGAGTAAGTTGAATGATTTGTAGAATTGCGAGAAGTATCCTAGCAAGTGAGGACATAGAAAATGTATCAATAGAATTAACCGATATGTCAGTACCAAGCTTTGCTTCAAGCAGTGAAATATGAAAACACCTGGAAAAACTCGTACAAGGAAGACTTGTAGTCAGTGCGGCTCCTGACTTATCGCAGTGGGTGTGCAGTATATGAAATCCTCTCCACCTTTACTCTCTTGCTCTCTCTGACACACACCACACAATTCTAATTCGCAATTCATATGGGTAATTAAGCTCTCATATTTTGCTATGTTTTGTTTTAAATGACGAATACCACAACGACCATTATTTGTAGATACCGTTTCTCTCGGTCGCAAACAGTAAATACGAAAACAGCTTCTTTTTCAAGGATAAATCCGAAAGATTTATCTCCTCCAGTTTTGCCATGTTATTCCACACTTTCATAAATTCAAATTTCCCGCTATGAACAGACACAACTGCATGCAATTTATTACCAGAAATACAAACATAACAAACAATAATAAACACGGCAAAAAATAACTATTCCAAACTGAAGTACTGGCCTTGCTACATGAATTGCATACGCATTTATAATGGTTTAATAAAAAATAGATGTTACTGTGTTTACAACGTTTAACATAACTGTTATTGTAATATAGAAAATTGCTACATTATATTTAGAAACGTCAAGTTGGCTAACTGCCTTGTTGATTTAAATTTCTGCCAAACGACTGGGAGGGAAATGCTCGTAGCAAGGAAAACAGACTTGTAGGAGAACGCAGTGCGCTTGCGCGGTAACAATTGCATGTCTTACCTTTGTCGATCATGCAAGCTTTTCCTCGCTACCCACAACCCCTTGCCCTAAAGCTTCCTTCACCAGTCCCAAAATCCGGTTTATGCGTCTCTATAACTTGACTGAATGCCCTGGGGTTTGGCAAAGAGGGCGTGGGAAAATTAAATGAGCAAATTCATATAGAAGGAAGTTCGACATTCGACTTTCTCGTATGCAAGTCTAAAGAGGTAAATACACATTCATATACAGGAAATAATTAGTGGGTGTGCAGTTGCGAGTATGCGATCACCCGGGAACTGCCATGCTTGTAGTGCAAGTGATATTAGTTCTTTAAAAAATAAAAGTGCTATTCGTCGTGAGTGGCTCAGCTTCTGTGAAAAATAAGTAGCCGCGAACAATAATACAAAAGTGCTGTAAACTGTAAAGTGTAAACAGTGAACCCGCTTTGTCCAATTTTATGAAAACACGCTTCCACATTACTCCTAGTGACATAATATTGTGTTTGAGAGGAGCAGAAAAATAGAGCTTTTATATAGTGCCTAAAATAACTATCTATTTGGGGAAATTGTATAATACTTGAGCTGCCATGTAAGCGGTATAGAAGGTAATACAATATTAACAATTGCATCACATTGTCCGTGGCATGGCAAAATCTAACTTTCTAGCATTGAACCTAACAATGAAAGCGCTTCACAATAAAGCTACGCAAACATCGGTAAACGGCAATACAATATTGTTATTCTAGACATGGTTGACAACGGCACACGTTGATGACGCGGTTGCTACAACGCCCGACCATTCCCTCCAATGGCAGTTGCCGGCGGAGTAATATATTTTACGTTTTGTTTACGTGCCTTTTATACATACGATTTCATGTCGCACGATAAGGAATGATGCGACGCGGAAGAATTTTTAATGGTCTACTTATGCTTGCGACGTATTGAACTCTGTACTCTTGTGAAATCATTTCTAGCAACCTATCTGCACATGTATTTCGACAATAATCTTCTAATACAACATCCTAAATTGAACTTCTAAATGAATGTTTCATATGAAATATTCCGTATCCAAACTCAATAAATGTGTGAACGACCACAGTTTCCAGAGTGACAATCGCTCATGAACACCTAGGGTTTCCAGACGTTGTAGTTACGGAAGCACTTAGATATGATGTCGACCATGACTAAAACAAAGTACACAAAAGTTAGGCAGGAATTGAAGGAGAAGCGAAGCGCTGGAGGATTTGCGAAAGAGAGGGGAACTACCTGGCAAGCGAAGCGGGAGATTTCAGAACAAAGACTGACGCGGGAGAAGGAATGCATGCGTACGAGGGAGTAGCGAGGCAATGGATAATAAATAATATAAAAGTGTAAGGGCAAGGGTGAAGAAATGAAACAATATTTTGCGAAAACTTTCTTTACCAATTTGGTGAGTGCGGAACGGGGATTGGATTTTTTTTTCAAGTGGAGGAAAAATCAATTTATAGACTTGCCCGGCTGTACTAGAAGTACACAGCTGGAAGTGTAGGCTTCGCCTGATGGCACTACCCAATAAGAATCCTCCACCGGAGAGTATTAAGGAGTGGAATGTCGACAGTACCGCATAAAGCACCTGCGGAATCAAGATGTGGGTGTAATGTGGAGCAGCAGAGGAAAAGGAGCTACGTGAACAGCAGTGCAGTGGACGATTTGCCTGAGAAGTGAGGCAAGAACGTGTTTCAGTGGAGTGGCCCAGTTGAGCCGATTTTGTCCATACCTGCTCTAAAGAGAATCAGCCACAGCCAGGTCCTTCGCAAATTGCAACTCCTGGGAAAGAGAGACCGAGAGCATCTCCAGGAAGCAATTGGATAGTTTTCAGTCAGATGCCATAAGAAGGCACATCTATAGCTATCACACACGAAAGATGCATCTTACCACACGTAAGCCTCTTTCTTCTGCTAAAAAGCAGAGCTTTTTGTAAGAACCCCTAGTTCTGAAGAATATCCTCCATGAACTGAGACTTAAGTTAACAGTACAACAGCGACGACGACAACAAGAACAACAACAACAACAACAACAACAACAATAATAATAATAATAATAATAATAATAATAATAATAATAATAATAATAATAATAATAATAATAATAATAATAATAATAATAATAATAATAATAATAATAATAATAATAATAATAATAATAATAATAATAATAATAATAATAATAATAATAATAATAATAATAATAATAATAATAATAATAATAATAATAATAATAATAATAATAATAATAATTTCTTGTAACAGTTATCAGTAAAACACGTCTCTATTACTTTAGGTGCGGTAATATGGTGCTTGATGCGCTCATAAAGATCAAGTCAGAACTAGATCCTACCTTATCGTTCCGTCGATCATGTCGGGAAGGAGTCTGTGGCACTTGTGGCATGAACATCGGTGGAGTCAACACCCTCGCCTGTATCACGTAAGTTTTTATCACGTATATTTTGATCAAAATACCATAATATTTAAGACATTTATATGAAAAATAAAATCATATATTTAACTGTCTACCAATTGCATGTTAAGTCCACTTAACTCAGAAGAACTTTTATATAATAACTGGTAAACCATAAGAGCAGACAAAAACTTTTTATAAATCTTTTAAAAACTCACAAATGTTTCAAATAAGTTTTCTATGGCAATACCTATTTCTGACATATCCGTCCTTATTGATTGGAATTTTTTAACATCACCATTTTTATAAGTGTTGTCAGTATTCATGTCGTGGAAAAAGTGTGAAGTTTTAAGACCAGCATATAGCGACCCGCTTTTAAAGATCTGGCAATCGCTTCGGTTCCCTGCATACTTCTTATACGTACCGACAATGAAATATCTAATGAAACTGTGTTTCCAAATGTCATTTGCAGTTAAATTAAAGTAGGGAGAAAACTAATATTCTGTAAGACCAATACGGTAGAAGAGAGATAAAACAAAGCATAGTGGGTAGATAAAGCCATGTGAATGTAACACACTGTACTGGTTTAGCTTAATCACATTCCAGCTTAACAGAAGATTTGACCATGGATTGTGCGTTCCCGATTGACACTGACAGTTATATTTTACATCAGTGTGCTAACTAAAAGCATATCTCAGCATTTGTTATATAGATACAATATTGTGTTTTGAGTATAACCATTTCTTACGATATATTTTGGCAGAGGAAATTTAATTGCGCTTTGTACAAAGTAATGCCTAAACATTATCATGCGATTTTTAGCTTCATTGTAAGAAACTGCCCTTACTTACCTTCTATTATATGTCAGAAATGTTAATATTTTGCACATTGTTCTTCATAAATAATGCAGATTGAAAATGAGCTTCCTAGCTAATTCATACTGTCCTCTCAGTATACAGCTCCCTACTTCAAGAGTCTTGTCTGTCCTTTCTAGTTATTTTTGTGAATAATTCAAAGAAAGGGAAAACTTTAAAGAAAATACGAAACATGTCAGCTTCTGTAAAAAATAAATTACCAGTCTTAGCGCTTAGAACATCATAGTAACTGCCCGTAACTGCCAGACCTTCCTTATTTTCTAAAAGCTAATAGTTTCTCAGCACGTGCCCCCAACACGGATTGAAACGATGGGGCTACTGTGAAGTTTGGGTCATCGTAGCTTTGGCAGGTAGCAGGTAGCAAACGTCTATAAAATAGTAATCTAAAAGTGTCAAAGTATAAGGCCTAATTTTCTATATTTTCTTCGGGATAATATTAGAAATCACATCATCCATTGCCAGACACTTAGTATCGTGACAACCCCTCGTCGGACACCCTTTAGCATTCGTAAATTGTAACTGTGCTTACGTTTTAGTATAAAAGCTGAATTTTATATATGTTCCTTCGGTGACTATTAGATGTTTTCTTAATAGCCGGACAGTTTCGGCAGCTCTAGCACTTGGCCAGACAATCTTAAAGGGTGACTGTAGGTGCAAATGTGAGGCAATATGCATAATGTGCATGCGAGTGAGTTTAGTCTTTCGCAATTTTTACTGCACATTCTTAGTTTACTCAGTATGTGTTGTTATTATACGCACAATATAGGTTTTACTACTTGTTTCTACAGTTTGTAAAATAAATGTGATCCAATTTTAATTATCAATATGAGAGAAGTTTTAGTTTGAGTTGAGTCTGTCCGGCCAAGTGTTAGAACTGTCGAAACCGTCCGACATTAAGGAAACAATAGTAACCCAAGGAGCATATAGCTATAAAATTCAGCTCTTATACTTTAGCGTCAGCACAGTGTATGGTAATGGATGACGTGATTCTTAATACTATCCTGAAGAACATTTAAGAAAATTAAGCTTTACAATTTGACGATTTTAATTTGCTATTTTATAGACCTTTACTACCTGTTACCTGCGCACGCCACGATGATCCCAAATTCATCGTTCCTATCTGTGTTGGGGGCATGCGCTGAGAAACTTTCAGTTTTCAGAAAATAAGAAAGCTCTGGCAGTCATGGGCTCTTGCTCTATAGATTAATCTAATTTTAAGCATAAATGGATACTGCAAACAAAGGTATATTCAAAATATTCCAATAGGTTACTTTTGTAACGTTTCATGCGCAGACCCATCAGGAGCCTGGGCCCAGGAACGACGAAAATCTACCCACTGCCGCATATGTATGTGATTCGGGATCTCGTCACTGACATGAGTCACTTCTATTCGCAGTATGCCTCAATACAGCCCTGGCTGCAGAGACCACCGCGGGATGACAAAACTAAAAAAGCGGCGTATGTTCAGAGCGAACGAGACCAGGAGAAGTTGGTAAGCTGTTCATTTTACAAATACTTTCTTCACCAAAATCTTGGTTTTGGTGTTTCGCTAGTGTACAGGTTGTAATAAACTGCTTCTGGCTTTCTTACAGAAATGGAAATGTAGAAGCTAAACTTTTCCGAAACCTAATGTGTAATAACTAGAATCATGTTTCTTGTCAGGGTTTTTCTGTCCGTGCCATCTTTCACTCCATGCTGAAACCACCTCTCGCTCTACAAGAGTTTCACTAACGCCCAATACAGTGGTGCGCCAAGAACTATAGCAACGTCCTTGTGTAAAAACTCATTTTTTATCTTCTACGGATGGTTCAGCGAGATCTTGTCACGGTCCAGGTGTAATATGAGGTACCCTACGTCCATCCTGCATCGAAGACGCGAAGGACGTCCAAGCCCAAGATCACTTCCTGGGTGAAAACGGCAAGAAAACCATCATTAGTAGCCTGCACCTATCAAATTGCAGGGGAAGGTGAAGACTGGTGCAGTAGCACCTCTTTTAACGCCGGCCATAGTATTTTCTGGTCCTTACACGGATGCGCCCACTGTCCTTCCTTGGGCCAGAGGAGGAGGTTCTAGTGGAAGGGGCTTGCCCCGTTCGAGTGTTGTTTCCGCAGTATATAGCCGCTTCGTGGCTTAACCTGCGAGATATAAATGAGTGAAGGTTCTACTAGGAAATATGGGGGTTCTGAGGTTTTTATCCTGTTTGGAAAGGTTGCTTGGGAGGGATTGGTCCGCGGGCGGATTGTGCCAGCCCATCGACTGGCCGCTTTCGACCAATCAGGTGGCCGCGCTGATCCTCCCACAAAGTTCTAGCCTACAGACACGTCCGGATAGTTGAACTTCTAGGAGTTTAATTTTCACCGTTTTGGTACGTAGCTTTTCCCATCTCCAGGCTATCCAAGTGGACCTAACATGTCCCTCGGCAGTCTGAAGGATGGTACTCGGCGCGGCTGTCTCTGGTCATATCTTCCCAGAGCGTTTACCAGCGGATGAGTCTGAAGTCTGTTATACACTGATGGAGCGCGCGTTCTTATCACGTCGATAATGTGCGAAATGCAGATGTTCGTGGAGGATATGGGCAAGAAATTGCCCGGCAGTACGCAAGATCGTCCGTAATACCCGGTTCTACAACGTCTGGAGTTTCATGAAGGTGAAATCTGCCACCGTTTCCCAGATCTCACATCCGTCGAGTACCAGAGGCGGGATAATCGCACGGTATAGCTGTAGTTTCAGGCGGAGAGGCATGGTTTTAGAACTGAGGATGGGATATAACTGCCGGAGAGCTGCGTACGCTTGTAGCACTTTGCCTCTGACTTGATGCCTATACGTAAGCCTCCGGTCCAGCGTAACCCCGAGATACTTCACCGTGTTCACCCAAGGGATTCGACGGCACCGAAGCACGAGGTCCCGCAGGAGCTGGTTTGCTATTGTATTAGCCAGGAGAATCGTAGAGCTTTTCTCCGAGTTAATGGACATACACCAGTTCTCGTACCATCAGTCGATGGCGCAGAAATGGCTTTGTACTTGCCGGTAGCTATAGCGGGGATAGCTGTTCGTAGCGAAGACCATAAGATCGTCCGCATACTGGCATGTGTGGGTGTTTGGGGATATGGGGAGGTCGACCATGTAAGCAGCCACGAGTGCTGGCGACAGTACACTGCCTTCGGGGACTCCAGCGCCAATGGGCCTTTCTCCTGAGAATGATCCCTCCACCTTCACCCGGAAGCTGCGTTCCTGAAGGAAACCAGGTAAATATATGGAGGGGGGACTTCGTACTGTATGAGCTTGTAGACAAGCCCTTCGTGCCAGGTGGTAGAGAATGCCTTTTCACGTCAAGCAACACTGCCACCGTTTTAGTCCTCTCCTGATACGCCAGGGAGGCGTTTTCGGCTGCTCTCAGTAGTTGCTCGGTCGTGGAATGTCCAGAGCGAAAACCAAACTGATGTTCCGGTAGGAGGCCTTTTTTCCTCTAGATGAGGTCCGAGACGGGTCAGGAGCGGTTTCTTGAACTCTTTCGAGATAACTGGCAGGAGGCTAATGGATAAGTAGCTGGACGGGAGAACCGCGTTCTTCCCCGGCTTCAAAACACATACTATACGCGCCTGCTTCCAGACAGCTGGAAAATGCCGCATGATGATGCACGCGTTGTAGATCCGAGTCAAATGAATCACGGTTCTGATGGGTAAGTGCTGGAGCATTTCCACTGTTACGCGGTCCTGTCCAGGGGCTTTTCTGGATTTTAGATTTTGAATGGCGGAAATTATCTCACGAGGGTAACTATCCAGATGTAAAACTCCTCGTGGTCCGCGGGTCCGGCTTCCAAAAATTTTCCACCGCTTGTTCCACGAGGTCATCATCATCCTGTGGGTCCTAACTTGACTGGAATTGGGTCTCCAGATAATATGCTAGTTCCTCTGCTTTCTCCCTCGACTCGAAGACAAGTCTTCCGCGAGGGCTGTGCAGTGGATGCTGGTGCACGTTTTTACTTTCTTTACTGGTAAGTAGGGGAAGTATTGTATTCCACCCAAAAATTCAATGTCGAGATTTCACCGGAAACATATGTTTTGAGACCCCTGAATCCAAAAAAATGCATTGTTAGAAAAAGATCCCTGTGTCAGTCTGTGTGCCTGTGTGTCTGTCAGTCTGTGGATAGCGTAACTCAAAAACGAAAAGCAGGTTAAAAACCAAAGTTGGTATTTCAGTTTAGCGCCTTTCAAAGATCCGACACGAAGAGTTTGAAGAAAATATCCGCACGCTGAACTACCCTTTAAGTGGAACATTTTTCTAAAATTCTGATTTTCTTGAAAATGACTAACGATTTTGATTAAAATGTCATATGATTGAGATATTTTTATGACAAATGAAATGTATATCTTGAATTTGAATCTTGCGATATCGGCGACTTGCATCTGGCATCCACCGGAAAATCATGTACAGAAAAGGCGACATAATTGCCCCTTGTGGGACGCCAGCCCACATTATTCGCTCCCTGGAGGAGTTTCCCATTTGGACGTAGAAAGTCTATCTTCTAGGAAATTGTGCAGCAAGTACATGTAATTTTGAAGGGCCGGGAAATTGCGGTGCAGTTTATAGATGAGGCCATTGTACCAGCACCATCAAACGCGGCTTCTACGTCGTAAAATAGCGCCAACGTTGAAGCTCCATTGATAAATTGCTCAGTTACGTCATCAGTAAATCTCAGAAGTTGCAGTTCTGTGGAATGTTCTTTTCTAAAGCCAAACTGAGAATTTGAAAGTTCATGTATTTCCGAGACTTGTTTTTGAAGCCGAGAAGGTATAAGTTTTTGGATCAACTTACCAATTGTAGACAAGAGATAATGGGGTGATAATTTTGGGCTGTATGGTGTCTGCACTTGCTTTAGGAACATAAGCTTGACTCGCTTCCAAGTGGAGGGGAAATAGCTGCGCTGCAAGCAAGCGTTAAATATCTTTGTTAGTTGCGCCTGGGCTTTTCTCGGGAGATGCTTAAGTTCCTCATTAGTCACGTTGTCTGGACCGGCAGCTTTCCAATTAGGCAATTTTCTAATGAGCTTGTAAACTTCCTGCGGTGTTATAATGGGTAATTGTTGCTTTTGCTTCTGTGCCACGCAGGTCTGTTCCCGAGTTTTTAACTTGCTGGTAAATGCGTGAGCTGCTTTTGCGGAAATATAATCTGGTGGTAAATCTGTCACAGCCACTTCACCTCCATAGAGAGCTCTTGTGAAGTCTCGCCCAGTTATTGCACTCTTGCCTTCAAATGTGTCCGGTACGCGGCGATCTGGCGATATTACCCATAGTGCCCCTCCAATAGTTTAATCAAATCTTCTGCAGATCCTCTGGTGGGGAAGGTGCGAAGAGCTACCGCTGCTTATCCTTACAGGGAAGTCAGAAGCTGTCTTAAGTCTTCCGCCGTCTATCTGTCGTGGGTAGCAAGGGCCTCAAACTGCCGCTTAAACATCTCCCATGGTGCCGTCGGATTTCTATTGCTCCACTGTTTCAGCATTAGGTGATCTCGTAATAGTGGTAACATCTACAACCTCAACATGGATCTTGCTTCGCTATGAAGCTCCTCCATTGCGGCGTCCATCATTTTCTTGTTTTCCTTCTATTGGTCTAATCATTTTCTTCGTCTAGAGAATCTTCACTGCAGCCTCTATCATCGTCTTGTTTTCCTTCGTTCTCCTGGTCCAACAGTTTTTCTTTTTATGCGCTCTTCCACCGAATTAAATTTTCTTTCCATATCAGATTTGATTTCTTTTTAACTTGTTTGTAATGTCGTCTTTCAAATCTTTCACCGTAGCATTTATATTATTTTACAGGGTTGATGTCATTTTCTCATTTCGTTCTGTATTTCTTCTTTAATAATTTCCATTTTGGTCTCCATCTTTTCCATTCCGGATTTCATAGCCTTCGCTTCGGTTAATAAGTTTTATATATTTCCTCCACCGTGGCGCTGAAATGCCATTCCTGACACCAGTGCGGCTTTGTTAAGCTTTCACTAATGTTATGTAATCCAATTTTCCTGTCCCTTTACTTTTTTCTCGACGTAGCGGCATAATGAAGTATGCGCAAACCAGCCTTTTCTTCGGACGGTTCACTCACTGGGGAGTACAACACAAGAGGTCCTTTTTTAATCTCCTGTCTTACGGCATTCACTGTATTGTCGTCACAAGTGTAGTCCCAAATTCACTCGTAGCACCGCCCTTGATTTAGCATCAAAATGCACGCACCCACTAACTCATTGACCAGCACGCATGCATTTGAGTCGGAAGGTCGTTTAGGATTAATAATGACATATGAAGAGTTACAATTAGATGAATTTTAGGTGCTGCGAAGTTCACCGGATCATCTAGACAATTATATATAATTGGGGAGGGAATTCTACAGAATATGACGGCAGCTAAAAGCACAAATCGAAAAGTTAAGGGTGGCATGTAAATGGAAAGAGTAGCATAATTTATCCACTCAAGCTGAAAATAAATTAGAATTAATAGCAATGTTTGCAACGCCTAAGCCACAAGCCGAAAACTGGAGTGAAACTAACTGAAATTTTTGTGGTGTTTAAGGTCCACTTTTTAACTGTAATTCAGTGACTACTATTGATATGAGCATACTACAAATATACCTGTGAAATAAAGTATGAAGGGAATTTATAGCAAAAATTAATGCATCAATCAAAGTAGGAGACCGATTTGCCGAACTTTAAGCACAATATGAAAGTGTTAATATAATACTGGAGAGTTGACATATCTATAGATGCGGATCATTATAAGCATCATTATCAAAGGAAGTTTAAATGCTCAAACTAGTTAGTACTATTTTAAGGCAATGCTTCTCTGAAATTTGGCAAAAAGTTAATATTTTAATTTATTTATAATTTTTTTTATATGGGGTCTTTCAAAAGTAAGTTCAAGCATTAAACTGCTCTAAATATTATAATAATTAAGATAGAAAAGGGAAAACAATGGGGTTTATAAAACATTGGGAAGACTCCCGCTGTTCTCTTGTTCCTGTCTAGGGATGACGAAGCTCTGCAACATGCTGCAATGATGCTCCCCGTTTACTGTAATATTATATTATATACTGTAATGTAATATTATTCCATTAATATCTTCTATTATACAGTAACATTTAAACAATGGAACTTGTGGAATTAAAGTCAGATTAATTATTGACCCAAAATCATGAAATATGGCACTGGAGTCATACTATTCACGTCATCAGTAGGCACTTCCCAACAATGTGGGCTCCGTGACCTACAGATCTCAATTCAATCGACTTTAGATTTTGGGTTCACCTTAAAGAACGAGTTTTCCTGACATATTCAACAACCCCATTGCAACGGAAAGGTGTCATCTTGCAAGTAATTACCCATATTCCAAGGATTATCTGCAAAATGCTGTGCATGGTGTCCCAGACAGTAACTATACCACATGTTGAACAAGAGAACAGTGGATATTTTCCCAATGTTTTATAGATCCCAATGTTCGCCCAACACTGTGAAGTTTAACTTTTTTTTCGGTATATGAAATATAATATTTATGGCGGTTTAATGTTTTAAGTTACTTTTGAAAGACCCCATACTTTTCACTCTTATTTTCTTGCTATACCATTGTTTTTAATGTCAACAATGTTAAATCCACAAATGGCCATTTATTTGGTCCTTGTCATTTAGGTAATGTACCAGTTAAACTTTTAACCCCATTTTTCTCTCTTCGTTTTTTTCTATCACTTGAGACAGGTTATTGTAAGACCCCAAAAGAAAATCGTTTATGTGAATATTTGTTAAGAGTGTAATTGGTTTTTGATGTTGGTATGAGTTGGTTAAATGACGAAAACGTGTTACTAATGTTCATTGTTACAAACAATTAAGTTTGTTTAAAGACGTCATAAATATTTCCATATTTAATTTTAATATATATGTGTAAATAAAAGAATTATATGTGTTCAATATTGAAAGCGAAGGGAGAATGGCTAAGGATCGCTTCCCTAACAATGCGGGAACTATTTGATGAACGCATACGCGGATGTACACATGGCAGTCGGAATGCTAGACTCGCAACCAAAAGAAATTTGGGATTAGCGTCTATGTCTTTGGTGTAGATTGACGCATTTTTATGTGTGCGCGTCATAAAATAGTGAAAGTAAATTTACTAAGTGTTTAAAGACCGTTAATTTGTGTAAAATAAGTGAAACATTAGCTAACTTTAATAAGTTAGTTAATATGAAGTGTGCGATTAAATAAAAGGACGTAAAATAGACGAAGTGTAAAGTGATAGAAAACACATTTAGCGAAATATCGCTAAATTGTCAGACATTAAATCTCGGCGATGCTAGGGAAGTCGATCCACTGAAATAAAAGACTTACTACTGTAATACGATTTAAATACTGTGAACAAGAAGGTGCGAATAAAATATTTCACTAAAGTTAAACCCGAGTGTATGTTCATTCCATCGAGTACCACGACCCGAGATAACGAAAGAGTCAATAGCTCATCACCATCACCGTATTAATAATTATAAAAACAGCACCACACTTTTCAAAGCTCAAGATGATTTTTGAACATCTTATTAACTTGAAATTTCCAGGAAAGTTTCAGGAATTACGAATTTAAGAACTGTGGGGCAAAATTATTATGTGTTAAATATTTTACCTGAAATTAATTATTCTCGATAACCGACAGTGAGAAGTGAAACACAATAACCATGGGCGTCGCGACGAGGGCGGCCGTGGCCCCCTCCCTTGGAAAATAATGAATTTAATGTGCAGTCAATTACTGACTATTACACTATTGTTTTAATTTTGATGTAACAAACAATTTTTATTTAGCAAAAATTAATAAGGTTATTCACAAGCAAATACTATCATTTTTGATAATAGAATAATAAATTAATATTGTTTAATTGCAAACATCCAGCATGTGGCCCTCCCCTGAAAAAAAGTCTGCCGACGCCCATGACAATAACATTTACAATTTTTTTCTTAAACTAACTAGAGGCAGAAATGTTTGTATACCTAGCTCAAATTAAAATTTAGGAGCAATACGATAAATTGTAGGTCCCAAGTAGCATTGCATGCTAATCTTTCAAAGAATCATTAATTATGGACAAAAATAATATTTTGACGGTTTGACATAGCTTGATAGCATATGGTAAAGACAAAGCTATTGGCCAAAGATATCTGGATTTTCAACATGCCACGCCCTAGTAATACGTTACAATTATTGAACCACTTAAGAAACCAAACAAAATATAGCATTCTGTTTACATACCCCAGAGATAGTATCAGCTGAATAATTTCAAGAAGTAACAAGGTTACCGCGCTTGTCGAGATGTTCCTTTGTCATTACAGCTCAATGTCCACTCCTCTTCTGCTTCGTGCCATTAGATGGTTGCAGTTGCATCTGGAGCACTTTGTTTAATCGATATTATGTGTATGACTCATTTCGCTTTTATGTAGCAGCTTCCTTACCTACCACTTTGACTGATAGCAGATGTCTCAGAGACATGTGCAAAAGCGGTTCAACGTCCATTTGCTTTAACAAGAATGTGTGCACATTGGAACATTCATTTGATTAATTGCATTTTGCTGCAATCAACAATCCTCAATATACGTGAATGTTGATCTCCCTCAACAAAAAGAAAACTCAGTTGTGTTGCACTCACATGACTTTCTCTACACAACCTTGTACAATTGTTCTTATAAATCCTTGTTCTTCTATCTACTTCATTATAATCGAGATAAACATTTATACAAATGGCTATTACATATTTCTTTGTAGGTACAATGGGAGTAGATTAATAAACAGGCCTCAAGGATAATCAAATATTTTAAGAACTAGTCGTTATTTTTTTATTTTAACATCTTCCTGTCACAGATAAAGAGTCCTAATGCAAAAGTAACAAAACAGTTAACAAAACATAACGAATATATAAAATATAAAAGCTAAAATTATTATTTATTTATGCCAACAAACTTACTGTTGAACTATGTTAAGTAGATTTTTCGGGTTTGTGGGCCGTGGTCGAGTTGGATTACCTTCCTCCGACGTTTCGCTGGAAACTGCGTCCAGCATCTTCAGGGTCAACCTCTGTTATTAGCGGCTGCACATAAATTAAAGTTCACTGCAAACTTTCATATTCATCTTTAATTTATGTGCAGCCGCTAATAACAGAGGTTGACCCTGAAGATGCTGGACGCAGTTTCCAGCGAAACGTCGGAGGAAGGTAATCCAATTTGACCACGGCCCACAAACCCGGAAAATCTACTTAACATAGTTGATAATGCCGGCCGTGAAAGCCTCAGCACTTATAAACTTACTGTTGGTTTTAAGTTCCAGTTCTACCTCTCAAATAAAAGCTAAAAGTTGAAAATGACAAGGAAAGTGTTATCTGTTAAAACAATAAGCAAAATAAATAAAATACAAAAGAATCATGGTCCATACACGTGATTTCTAACAATAGCTACAGAGCCTTTGAGCGTCAACATAGCAATATTGTATGCCAAATCTTAGGATAGGCCAAAACTCTTCATGAATTCTGCAAGCAGCCTCGGGATAGTCCCTCTTGCTCCAACCATTAGTCCTGTTCGACATTCCGTTCTCTTTGCATGGCCAGGACATAAAAAAACTTATGTGTTGTCACTTTCCCCACTTATTCACTTATTATTTTTACAAATATCTGTTCTTCTATTTACCTCGTTAATCGAAATAACCTATGTAGAAATATTTTATTACGCATTTCCTTATAGATACAAGGGAATAGGGAATACAGTAAGGTTAAGCGATTATCAAATATTTTAAGAGCTGTTAACTATGTGATGGTTTTGTAATTCCTTTCTTTTTGAACTGCTAGAACATAAAAACATGAATAACGACTTCCTATTTAAGAAAATTGTATTTGAAAATTCAAACCAATAGCGGAGAATATCTCGAAAATGGTTGTCTCCACAAAAAGTAATATATATAAAAGAAAAAAGGATTATGACATAGCACACAATAAAATTTATGTTAAATGTATTATATAAATTCCCTGTCACAGTGATTGACCGCGATGAACTCCGAAATTACTCAACCAATTTTGATGATTTTTTTTTTCCTGGATTTGTTCCAACTTAAGACATAAAATAGATTTCATTTTAATTTATAATCAAACAAATGTCTTTATTGCAATTTTTTTAAAGCGAGAAGACGGTAAGTATGAGTTCTGCTACCACAGACTTATTTAACGCTGATTTGCAACGAGAAAAACAGTTTCACAACCTTGACCTAACTAAAATTATTGCAAATAATGAGCCTTTATTGACTGACGAACAAAGGGATGTTTACAATCGGATTGTGCTGGCTGTTATGCTAAACAAGGCGGCTTTTTTTCACAACAGAAAATTGCATTAGCAATTACATCATCAGGCATTACTGTCACTTTATTAGATGGTGGGCGAACAGCACATTCAGCATTCAAGCTTCCAATAAGATATTCATTACAACCCAAACGCTATGTGTAACGTTTAAAAAAAAATTAAAAAATAAAAAAAAAATAAAAAAACAAATAAACAAACGGAATGGTTGCAGTTTTGCAAAAGAGTACAATAATAATCTGGGAACACACACACGCACAAACGCACACTCACACACACACACACACACACACACACACACACACACACACACACACACACACACACTCACACACATACTTAATTTGTATACATTAACCAGATCTAGTTTATTTATCTCTTACGGTTCACCAGCTTTGCAAAAGTCATTCAGTATGAAGAGGACTTCAAAGGATATTCCTAGAATATTCAAGTTATACATTTCATTTTTCATCAAAATATATACATTTTCAACATAACATAGATTCATAAATTTAGCGTTTATGTAAAACGTTCTAAGTAAAGGGTAGTTTGGGTAGGTGGATTTTCTTAAAAACTTTCGTGGAAGCTTGGAAGTTATATAACAACTTTAGTAATTAAACGACTTTTCATGTTTTAGTTATACCATAGCGGATAGAACCTATGGTTATACTATTCACAGGTAGACGGGCAGACACACATACAGACGCAAGTGGGCGTTTTTGCTAAAAACATTTTATGTATTTATTCATGGGACCTTCAATGAACTCTTTGTATCGAATTTTTGGGTGGAATCAATTCCTTCCTGTACCTACTATGTACAGCCATGGAAAAATGATGGAACGCATTAGGAGAGCAGAATATTTTTAAGCTTCACGTCGTGTGGCAGTGCGGATTACACAACATATTCCAACATGTAGCTAACTCTATAGTCTTTGATCCACATTATCGTCTATGGGGCACTCCAATAGGCTGTCTCTTAAATCACCACTCGCATATATATAATTTATATATTTATATATACAATTATTATTATTATTATTATTATTATTATTATTATTATTATTATTATTATTATTATTATTATTATTATTATTATTATTATTATTATTATTATTATTATTATTATTATTATTATTATTATTATTATTATTATTATTATTATTATTATTATTATTATTATTATTATTATCATCATCATCATCATTATCATTATTATTATTATTATCATTATCATTATTAAGGGAAGAGATCAGATTTGTAAACTTAGATCCTTTTTATCCATATAGGTATTGTACAATAAACATTGTAATAATTCAATCAATAGCATTATCAAGATCAAGAATCCATCATTGACAGAGATAAAAAGTTCAGAAGCATCAGTTTCCGCAATCCTCTGTGATAAAATATGAAAACAGAAAGATAAGCTGTTTAGCAAGAAGGGCATCAACCTGCGCTTCAACATGATAAAAATGACAACCGTTTAAGATGTTTTCCTATAAGCCTCTGTAGCAAGTACAAATAGCTTATACACTATTAAAATTGCCAATGATATACCACGAACCTACAATCTTTATAATAATTTCTAAATTACGTCAAAAAAGAGATGAAACAAAAAACAGGAGGGTACAAAAGCTTGCGTTTAATGAACTAGGTAATAAATTGCAGCTTTATCGATAATAAAACTCTAATCAAAATTTCCTGATAGATTTTAACTCATTGATTTTAATATGTGTAATGGACTAATTTACAGCCCAAAGCCTCATTTATAGCTATGCTCGTATTTTTACTTCTATGTGATGATTACATACAGAGTGTTAGAAGTATGAGTGTGCAGATTTCCATGATGCTGGATTCAAATATGACGAATATGACTATTAACAAATTCGTCAATCGTGAAAGGCAAAAGAGATAATTAAATATTATTGAATATATTATCTTAAAATCTGGCAACACAGTAGGATTGAACAGGCCAATATTTTGTTTACCAACTCCCACAGCTGTGCATGCGTTCACACCTTACTAGTCCAAACCAGGGCAGCCTCGTGTTTTGCCACCTGTCTATGCATTTGTTATCAGCTATTGCAGATAACGAGGGGAGGGATGTCACTCTTTCAAGCTTTCCAAGCAATATTCAGGCAGGTAGTTTTTACTGTCAACACTCCTGACCGCTCTACACACGCCAAAATTGCAGGCTTGCCAAGCGTACGTTCAGGAATTTATTCCAGTAGACATGCTGGAATCCAACTATTTATTAAACGCATTCTGTGGCTAAACGACTCATTTTAGCAACAAATGGAAATACACAAATAGGTAATTGATATATTCAAGTTCTACCTCTCTGTGTTAATTATTGCAGTAACATATTGATAGTCAAACATTCCACCAATTTTATTTTTATTTATGCAACCAGATGAAAATAACAGAGAAACATATATATATATATATAATCAGTTTGCAGCTTAACGTCAAGAAGTCGTCATTGCTCAGCACACGCAGTAAACACATCGTGTTAGTGCTGCAGAGACAACACATTTTATACAAAATCTGTGGAAACAAGATCATCATACACTCGAGATACTTTAGCAGGGCAGGAAAATAAAAAAAGTGTAGCATTTGGAGCTGACAACATAAATTATGGTGGCATAAGTGGACTAAAGGATCAACATGTCTTCACCAAACCAAAGTCATATTAATTGCGAAAGACTAGTTCTACAGAGAAGTGTGACTGTTAATGATCACTTAATTAACGTATGTTTCAGTGTTAAGAAAATATAAATGGATATGTCTGTGGGTATATATAAAACGTATTTAAATTATAACTCTAGATTATCTTTGGATGGACCGACAATATCCTACATTTCTATCAAATATCTACGTTTTTCTACCATTGGGTCCTACATTTCATAAAATAATCTCGTAACCCTAGATACACACCTACTGACCATCTACGCTTGAGGAACACTCCCTCGTGCAGCCTACTTTTCGGACATGACCCCATCTGATAATGGACTTTACTCCAGCAGAAGAAACCATTCCAAGATTACTATTTTATGGCATCAAATAGCTTGAATACAGGTCCAATATCTAATAAATACCCAATTTGAATTACAACTCCCATTTGAAATTTTAAAATATTACAGCATTGACTTCAATTCCGGTAATAGTTGATTGATGAAATCAAACCCAAGTGAAAGTTCACATTAATTTGTTTATAAGTATATTTGTCTCGAAAATTCTAATTTTAATGCCGTATTTTCTGTAATGTCATATTATATAATTAAGAAACCCAGCGCGATGGCTCAGGCACCTTGGGCTCAGGCAATAACGTCTGTGGTCCGTATTCGGGAGGTCGCGGATTCAATACCCGTGGCCGCGCACTCTGACGTGTTTTTTTCCATGGTTTCCCCATGTCATTTAGGCCAAGGATGGGGTGTGTTATTTCATACCACAGTTTCCTTTCCATCATTTCCCTTCATTCCATCTCCTTGTCACCTTTGAGGTGTGCAATCAGGGGAGTGGTGTTGACGGTGCCGGACAGATGGCGCGGATGGTTGCGCATGGTAACTGCTGCCCTTGGCGCTAGGTGGCGTTTGGGCGGCCACTGTCCTCCATCGGGGGGACGCCTGTGCGACACCGGATCCTTAGTGTGGTGGCTGCTCGGTGAGGCCTGGTACCAGGATGAACAGATCTCATCAGTTCTTAGGGACTTCCGCGCGTCTCTGTGACCTATCTAGCTGCAACACTGTAGCACCCTATGGTTTCCTCATTTCAACCCTGCCTACTGGGGGAGTGATAGCCACAAAGATTAGAGTTGGTTGTGGTGAGCGAGGTGTCCCCCTTCGTCTGTACCCTAAATCCTATATAATTAAGAGTGAGTGAAAGCAAAGTCACTAATATTTACATCAATCTCAAACAGTGAAACAAAAGTTAGCTAATGAAAAAGACATCCTTATCCTCTTTCACTTTCACATACTCCTACTTCTGCTACTACTACTATTACTAATATTACTACACTACTATGCCATATTATTATTATTATTATTATTATTATTATTATTATTATTATTATTATTATTATTATTATTATTATTATTATTATTATTATTATTATTATTATTATTATTATTATTATTATTATTATTATTATTAACATTATTATTATTATTATTATTATTATTATTATTATTATTATTAACATTATTATTATTAACATTATTATTATTATTATTATTATTATTATTATTATTATTATTATTATTATTATTATTATTATTATTATTATTATTATTATTATTATTATTATTATTATTATTATTATTATTATTATTATTATTATTATTATTATTATACTTAGAGCAATGCAGTTTCATGACCAGCTGTCAAAACCTTAGATGTAATTTCTGCAGAGAGAAAGAACGGTAGGATGAGGACGCGTGTGAGAGAATAGAAGATGAAGAGACGAAGAGAAAAAGAAAATGAGGGATAAAACCGGATATTTACGGTGAGAGAGATAATAATTTCTTATTTAACACAATAAGGTGAGCAGTTGCCAGCGTATAATTAAAAAGAGAAAAGTTTAGAAGATCCCTTATGCAAAAATCTTGACATGAACTTAAATAATTGAACATTATTATTTATTTATGCCAACAAACTTACTGTTGGTGTTTTTAAACACACAAGCCGTGTGTGGGCAAAGTTTGAGAGGTAGAACTGGAACTTAACAATTCAATGCCACAACTGGGATTTGAACCACAGACCTTCCGCTTACCGGGCGGACGCTCTAACCACTGAGCTATTGTGACAAACTGCCAGAATGGCATTAAATTCTCAAGCCAGAACGTATTTCTCCTAGTAAACCACAAAGGCAGTCTCACATCAGAGACAAATTACCCCAATGGTGACTTACTATTGTAAGTACTTTATATCCCAGGATTAAATAACCTTCAGAATGGTAATTATTATTTATTTATGCCAACAAACTTACTGTTGGTGTTTTTAAACACACAAGCCGTGTGTGGGCAAAGTTTGAGAGGTAGAACTGGAACTTAAAAATTCAATGCCACAACTGGGATTAAAATGCCAGGAGAAATACGTTCTGGCTTGAGAATTTAATGCCATTCTGGCAGTTTGTCACAATAGCTCAGTGGTTAGAGCGTCCGCCCGGTAAGCGGAAGGTCTGTGGTTCAAATCCCAGTTGTGGCATTGAATTTTTAAGTTCCAGTTCTACCTCTCAAATTGAACATTAGCTGACAGCCCGACCTTGTCGGATAGCTTTTTGAACTCACGACAATTTAATTAATTTAATTTGGTTCCTTTTAAAAATTATTATACAATTATTTAGAATATTTTATGATGAACCCTGTCCTTTAACCCTCGCAATTGTAATGAATTCTATTTCTAATAACGGATGAAAAAATAGCCCGTGATATTCACTCAAAAGAAAATGAAAAATCGGCAGAATTTTAACCTCCTTCTGATAGTCTTCCAAGTCCTGGATATGCTGCATAGCCTATATGTATCCTTTAGCGGTGAATGAATGATATGCTGGAATAGGTACCGCGGGAGATGACACCGCGACATCGTGTGCGACTCGCATTCGGAAGGTTGTGGCCCACAACCTGTGAGCAATATGGCAGCCGTGCGTAATCTGAGAGAATAACGTCTGATGTGGTGGAGAAGCAGGGATTGAAGGTGTTCGAGGGTGCTTCTTTGAGTGATAACTAGGGCCTGGATTTTTAGGTTCAAAAATTAACGTTGTAGTTATTTTTGCATCTTAAAAAGTTTTTTTTTCCCTCCTAAAATAGTTTTTATATTATTGTTTATTAATTTTATTATTAATTGTCCTCTTTTTATAGCAATGTTGCTGATATGACCTGTAGATCCTTTGTGCTGCTCAAAAAGTGATTTTTGGCCAGAGGACACCTGGAAAATACGTAAATAAAATTATAATTTATACGCTATGTGCATTATATCCTTACCTGCATTCCAGCATTCGATAACAGGTCACACAGGTTATCCTGTACGATATGTTTATCTGCACAGCACCTAGCCGCTTAATGCGACTTTATCTGTGTAGTATAGAAGGTGTTCATATTTGTTCAAGCTTTTGTGTCTGTGGGCATGGTTTCTTTCGCTTTTGGCAGATTTGGCAAAATATTACTTTGCCATCTGTGGTGAAGTTCGGATCGTTACCTATCCACTGATCAATCAACCACCTTCGAGATGAGCTGACTTTAGGCATGACACTGGCTCCTTAAATTACCTGCCTAATCTAAGGAAAATTGACTAACGATGTAGTAATTGTATGCATTAACAATACATGATAGTCGACTGAACACAGCGGATACTGTTTTTAAACTGATTGGTTTGAGTTTATGGCGGGTTCTGCTATGTACCCCTTTCCCCTCGACAACAATCCCCACATTGCTTGCTTGCAACAATACAGAGCTTAGTCCCACACAGCTAAATGCATCTTGCATTGTTTTGAATACTCCTCTAAGCATACATACGCGAAAAGACGTAGCAAAGATGTTACAATCAAAGTCTATTCATAATTTCATAAACATTTCATTTTCCCATTTTAAAATAGTTTTTTTTTTTTTTTTTTTTTTTTTTTTTTTTCCATTTTAAAATAAATAGGTGATTTAGCCTCTTTTAGGTTTTAAAGTCTCATTTAGCCATTTTTATGTTTTATAAGATTCAAGTATTTGGCTCCGATGATCATGAAACAGATAATTAAATTAAACCACTTCAGTTAACTATCAAGGAGTAAAATAGTTAAAAAACTAAGAATCCGGATTCCGGGCCCTAGTGATAACTTACCCGTCAATGGAGGCGCATAGCAGTGTATGCACGTTCGTTGTAGGGGAGAGCTCTATGCTGTATGGTCTAACATTAATTAATTATTTTGTTGTTTAACGACGCTGTCAATTGCTAGGATCACATGAGCGTCGCCGGTATGCCGGAATTTTGTCCCGCAGGAGTTCTTTTGCATGCCAGTAAATCTGCTGACATGGAGCTGTCGTTTTTAAGTACAAACTTAAAAACAATCGGTCTGGGCCGGATTTGAATCCTCGACCTTGGGATCAGCAGGCCAGCGTCTAACCAACTGAGCCACCCAGACAGACGTGTGGTCTAACGCGAGGGTTTTCTGTAAAAATATTTTTGTTTGTTAACGACGCTAACAATTGCCAGGATCATACTAGCTAGGTGTGCTGAGATTTTGTCCCACAGGCGTTCCTTTACATCAGGCACTGGCAGGCACTTTAGAGCGGTGGGCAGTAGACGACCCCAGGGCTTGCTTGCCGAGCAGCGGCCGGTGACGTCACAGCAGTAAGGGTTCAACGTTTGGCTCAGCAGTACATGTATATGCGTTCTGGATGAAAATCTTAATGCAGTGCTTAGAATCAAGGCAGCACGAAATATCTCCCCAAATATACATAGGACACTTACATAGAAAACTAACCAAGAAAAAACAAAACATGTAATATAAGCTTCAGTTTAATTTTCTTGAATTTTATATTTTGTATAAGTTACTTATCCATAATTTCTCATCAGTTAGACCTTTAGACCGTTCTAATTGTAGTATCTGTCTTGGGTTCTTGTATTATGAAATACAATTTTGTTCCTGTTACGTTTAAGTGTTCATTTAAATATAAAAAGTTCGTTTGTTTTATTTTTTATTAATTAAATTGCTGTGCATATACATAGCTATAAAATAATTAAATTCATCAAGTAGATAAACGGAACGAAAATATTCTGCTGCAAATGTAACATAGAACTCTGTATGATAAATGGTCTGATAAATTTGAATAAATGCGAGGGTTGCCCAGAAAGTAATGCACCAATTTTTTTTTTCTCAGGCGACAACAATGTTACGAATTCGAAACTTTAGACATAATGAATAGAAGAGCGAAAGTGTGATGACTAGGGCCCGGATTTTTAGGTTCTTAAAATTAACATTTTAGTTATTTTTATATCTTAAAAATTTTTTTTTTTAGTTTTTTAACCTCCTGAAGTAGTTTTTATATTATTATTGTTTATTAATTTTATTATTAATTGTCCTCCTTTTTATAGCAATGATGTTAATATGTCCTATAGATCCTTTGTGCTGCTCAAAATGCTATTTTTGGCCAGAGGGCACCCGGAAAATACGGAAATAAAATTATAGTTCATACGCTATGTGCATTATAACAGGTGTTTAATCCTTACCTGCATTCCAGCATTCGAGAACAGATCGTACAGGTTCTGCTGTACGGTATGTTTATCTGCACAGCACCTAGCCGCTTAATGCGACTTTATCTGTGCAGTATAGAAGGTGTTCATATTTGTTCAAGGTTTTGTGTCTGTGGGCATGGTTTCTCCCGCTTCTGGCAGATTTGGCAAAATACTACTTTGCCATCTGTGGTGAAGTTCGAATCGTTACCTATCCACTGACGAATCAACCACCTTCGAGATGAGTTGACTTTAGGCATGACACTAGCTCCTTAATTACCTGCCTAATCTAAGGAAAATTAACTTCTAACGATGTAGTAATTGTATGCATTAACAATACACAATAGTCGACTGAACATAACGGTCACTGTTTTTAAACTGATTGACTTGAGTTTATGACGGGTTCTCCTAATGACCCCTTTCCCCTAGACAACAATCCCCGCATTCCTTACTTGCAACAATACAGAGCTTGGACCCACCCAGCTAAATACAAGTCATTTGCCTCTTGCATTGTTGTCATTACTCCTCTAAGCATGCATAAGTGAAAAGACGCAGCAAAGGTGTAACAATCAAAGTCCATTCATAATTTCATAAACATTTCATTTTCCCATTTTAAAATAAAGTTTTTTTTATAGCAGATGTTTTTCATTTTAAAATAAATAGGAGAATTTAGCCTCTTTTAGGTTTTAAGGTCTTATTTAGCCAATTTTAGGTTTTATAAGATTCAAGCATTTGGCTTCGATGATCATGAAACAGATAAGTAAATTAAATTACTGCAGTTAACTATCAAGGAATAAAATAGTTAAAAAACTAAGAATCCGGGCCCTAGTGATGACTAAACTGCTCTTAGAATAGCAGATATAGGGAATGTGGTGGTCCGGCGAAACTACGGCAGCACCATCGGCTGAGACTCCACTTCTGCTAGTTGCAGAATGGCTGTCTAATAGCAAAAAATCTATTCAGTAATGATCGTTTCTTTTTGTGACTGATGATAATCTTAATGTAGTTCAGTTACGTATTTGACTAAACATAAATATAAACTGAAAGTATTTTTTTATTATACTATTTAAGTTTTATTGTCAACAAGGACAATGCCCACGTGTTCGTTCCAGGGTGCAAGTCTGGTTATCGGGAATCTAAAGTGAATATTTTTTTAGACCTCCTAAAGACAACTTATTATTTTTGAAATGGGTGAAAACAATCCCCAGAAAAGATAGAGAATTTTCTTATAAGTGCTTTATTTTTAACCCTCATTTTTCCGAAGAACTTGTAATAAAAGGTGATTCTTTTATGATTGATGGAAAATTAGTAGAAATTCCCAGACAGAGGTGGGCGCTTAAATTAGGAGCAGTTCCACATATATTCCTAGTTTTGCCTAAATATTTATCTACTAATTTAAAGAATCGGAAAGCGCCTACCAAACGATTAGGCGCATTAAAAAGTAAAACAAATTATTGTCAAGTAGAAATAGATACTGCGGGACTTGAAAGCTCTTCCGGAGAGTCTCTCCGCACTGAAAAGTGCCTGCAACAGCTGATCAAACAATAGCTCTCTTAAAAATAAAAATAAAAATGTAAGATAAAAATGGAATTCGATTACGAGACAAACTAAAAGTAGCAAATGCTAGAATTAATGTACTGGAAAAGAAACTAAAAGATGCGGAAATAAATGCACCTCAGGTACAACTATCTGATTGCTCTAAATTAATTAAAAAGCAGAAATTAATTGTAGATACAATGATTAAGAAATCTCAGTTTAAATAATAAAGACAGTTTATTGCTAAAAATAAAGTCGGCCGAGGGTTACGGGCACTGTAAGAGACGTGAAATGCTACCCCTTCCCTCAGAATCCCTTCTAAGGAATTTAGTAAAAGTTATTAAATGCCCTTATGGCCTAAATACACACTCTATTGAGGATATTCGGAATTATTTTTGTGAAGAAAAAGACGAAAATAAACGCATAGGATCAGTTATTTTCGATGAAATCAAACTTAAAGAGCAAATAATATTTAATAACAACGCTTTGAAAGTTGATGGGTTTGTTGATTTAGGGGAACATACCCCGGACAAAAGTAAGAAAGAGATAGCAAATCAAACATTAGTTTGAGAGGTAGAACTGGAACTTAAAAATTCAATGCCACAGCTGGGACTTGAACCACAGACCTTCCGCTTACCAGGCAGTTGTTCTAACCATTGAGCTACTGTGACAATCTGCCAGAACGGCACTGAATTCTCAAACCAGTTCGTATTTCTCCTGGTAAACCACAAACATTGCCAACACGGCTTGTGTGTTTAAAAACACCAACAGTAAGTTTGTTGGCATAAATAAATAATAATTATCATATATTAGTGTTTATGTTTGTACCCTTATATAATTGGGTTCAACCCGTAACTGTTTATGCGAGTCGCAATGCTACTCCAGGAGACATCTCTAAAATATTAATTCAAGTATTTATTCTTTATTCAATTGGAACAAGCTGGAGCTAGAATTATATCTTTTACTTCTGATGGAAGTCAGTCCAACAAAAAATGTGGAAATGTCTTGTAATTAATCAGTGGTAAAGAAAATAAAGTAGTAAGTTCAATATTACGCCCCTTTAATGAAACTAGGAGAATATGGGCACTTTCAGAGGCTGTTCATGTCATTAAGTGTGTGAGAAATAACGTTCATAACAAAGTTGAAGTTATTTATCATAATAAATTATAATTTTTATCAACAAGTATACGAAGTTGACAATTCTCGTGATTATGTGAGTTTAAAAGTTTGCTACAAGTTGACCTCATCCTCATTTGGACCCTACTTCATTTCAAAGGATGAATGTAAGGCTTGCTTTGCAATTATTTAGCGATTCGGTTGCCAATTGAATAAAATTCTTTAGGGATATAAAATCACCTGGATTCAGAGATAGCGATTCAACAGACATTCACTGGAGATCTTAACAGCTTGGTGGGTGCACTTAACTCTAAAATTCCAACACACGGCCTATACAAGGACTCCAGAGCACATGAAAATTTAATAAAATGGAAGAGTATTCTCAATGTTAGCAAAAATACTTTCGCCTCAGAAAGAACTCTGGAGTAACAATAGAAAGCACTTTACATGTATCTGAGTACTTGTGGGATCGTGGATTTCGTTATGTCCTTACAGCAAAATTTAATCAGGACCCACTGGAACGTCATTTCGGTATTTTACGATCCCTGAGTTGTCATGACCATCCATCAACAGTAGACTTCCTTAATCTGCATATGCTACATTCCAACAAAACTGACTTTATCTTCAGAAAGGAATTCCGAATGCAAGGCTGAAAGTTCCTTAACGTCATTTGTAAACCAAATGAAAATATTAGCAAAAGATTTAGAACAGAAGAATAAAAATGAGACGATAAAAGTAGAATCTATTATTAAAAATTCGTTGAATCTGTAAGATAATTGTATGGCTATAAGAACAGAAGAAAAATTACAATTATCGGATTTATCTAAAAATAGTGCTGTTAAGGAATGCTCGGTTTACCATCTTGCTGGTTAGATAGTAAAACAGGCAACCAAACTAACGAATTATTGTGAACAATGTATCGCACTCCTACACGAAAAACCTGACGATGATGTATCTGCTGCATTACTTACACAGATTAAAAATTACTGTTTCAACGAAGGAACGACGTTTCTAACTCACCCATCGAAAGGTATTTGCGGTGTTTTTATGCAAGTGGAAAGTGTTGTAAAAAAAAACTTTCGTGTGAAAAAAGCTTGTGGGGCGATATATTTTTTGAATGTTTAGACAGTTTAGACAATATTAACGTTCATTGTTGTAAAGTCGGCTGTTGTGAGAAGCATGTGATTGACATCATTCCGAAACTAGCCCTGCAGTATATGAAGTGCCGCTTCTTCTACACAAAACAACTCGGAAAGCAACTGACATCTAAGACGGCTAAAACAGCTCGGAAACTATCCAAAGTACCAGACAACTGATTTCAGAAAATGTAAGCAAATTAAAACATTATTTATTCGTGTGTAACTTGACGCACTATAACCTGCAACACCCATGATTCACTTGAGTCTCGAGCATAGTAACTGTCATCTAGCGGCGGAGCCGGCGAACCTTCTCAGTAATCAGACTTTCTCTTCTATAGATTATGCTTCAGGAATGCATTATATGAAGTTTTCGGAGTGCGTATGCAAATTTTCCACTTTTTTCGACAAATAGCACAACTGCAGCAATGTTTCGAAATTGTGTGTTTAAGTGATTTATGTTACATTCAGCATGTCATCATCCAAGTTCTCACTGCGGAAGCATATGCTCAAGTGCTTCTAGCGATTTTGGTTCCAGAATAACCCAGTTGATTGCTTGATTCAACGCGATAGTACTCGGCTTCACAGAAGTTTGAGGACTTTCATTAAGTAGGACTGGACGGTGTTATCCCATCCACCTTACAGACCTGATCTGTCTCCCTCAGACTGCTACTTGTTTGGGCCCTATAGGGATGCCATTCGTGGAAGAAATTTTGAAGATGACGAAAAAGGATTTGCGTAGTGAAAAATGTCCTCGTTACTAGAACAAGGAGTGGTACCGACAAGGCATGTAGCTCACTGGGGGACGGCCATAGAACTAGGAAGAGATTATGTGGAAAAATTAGGATTGTAGAAGTACCATGTTTTACTGTGTATAGTTTTCATTGTATGAAATAAATATTTGTTGAAGGAAAAATACATTTCTGGGCGACCCTTATATGTCTGTAATTACACACACGCACTTTCTGATGCTATAAACGCAGAATATCGGTTCACTATGCTAGTATGCTAACATGCAAGTAAATTTATTGAACGAGGCTGTAGCTTGTAGGCACCCTTAGAAACCGTCGTGTGGGCCTGCTTTGAACCCGCGACTTCGGGATCAGTTGCTAGTCTAACAAGTGACCACCTATATCGACAAGAGTTTTCTGTGAATTGTGTTTCTAAGCCTAACCTAACCTAGACAGACTAAGTATCATGGCTAGCCTACTATTTCGCTATGTTTTGAAGTAATTTCTTTCGTTTTAGTGGTGTATTGTGTATGTTAATAGCCATTCTGCTATGTTTTACTATTATTTTCTCTAGCCTTACAACCACTTCTCTTGTTTTATAGTAGTGTATGTTAGAGATTTGACTATAACTTTAGCCTCACTTGTAGCTACAATGAAACTTATAATGAAACTATTCCTGAAAACGTTTATCTCAATCAACATGAAGTAGAAAAATAAGTTTTTCCAAAATAAGTTTAGAAGTCATAGAGAAATAATGATATTGGCTATAGAAAGTCGTGGAAATGTAATATTTTAGATTTTTAAATAAAGTAAACCTACTTCTTTCTACTATTCTTGCTGACAGAATCCCTCTTTAATAGCAACTGAGAAATAAAAGGTCAACAAACAAAAAAATATTTTAGACTACCTTCGAACCACTCATGTTTCAAACATGAGAACTTACTGTCATATCTAAAATGCATGTATTTAGGTGTAGAAAGTAATAAAACGCGTGTTATGCCTGAAGCGCTTGTGGTGAAAATACTTGCGTTGTTTCAGGTTGGGCTGTACGAGTGTATACTGTGTAACTGTTGTTCCCAATCTTGTCCTGCCTACTGGTGGCATTACGATAAATTTTATGGACCTGCTGTTCTTCTTGCCGTAAGTAAATGAATTAATTATTCTCAGTTTTTCTTGAAATGTTATTGTTTACGTCTAAGATGCTGGCAAATAAGTCACTCACACACACACACACACACACACACACACACACACACACACACACACACACACACACACACACACACACACAAAACACACATATATATGATTTTGTAAGTTAATTTCTAAGTCACTATAGACTTGTTTATATTAACAACGATTTTAGCACAGAACTTACATCTGCTCAGCTTTTTCTTTACATATTCAATACATATCCATATTTTTTATAATTAAAATTATTGTAAACAATAAATTCGTAAATAGGATTTAAAGCTATGTAATGATATAATAGCATAACTATAAACATTGGTTTTACTGCTATCTCATTTCCCTGTCAAAGACAAAGATAAATAGATAGAAAACACCAAATTGTATAGATGCCCAAGTCATCTCCCTATTGCTTGACGTTGTATTTTCAATCGTCATCTGTTTAAAGTCCTCTCTCTGGAAAAAGCAAACAAGTTATCCTAACATTTTTATGTTACCTAAGCAAAGGTTCTTTGAGCGACCTTGCTGCTTTAAATGACAAACTAATCTTTACTCACTTCCTAGGGTGCAATGTCCTCCGTCCAGACTTGTTATTTCCGCCACGTGCAACGCCTTCCGTAATACAATGAACCTATCACAAGCATTCAGCTGTTTCCGAAGGCTGTTTCGATAAAATCTGTTATACTAAACACATTGCTTGTTTTCAATTCGAGCCACACACAAATATGAGCGCTGCTAACTAAAACGTTTTAATTGAAATATGTATTGTATTTCAATACCAAAGGCAGTTCTGATGTAATCAGTGATAAATTCAGGGGGTAGCCGGGGAGGACGGAGGGGCAATCCCCCCAGGAAATTAAAAAATCTCACCCCCCCCCCCGAGAAATGTATTATCTATTTGTAAATGTATATAAATATAAATGTAATATATCATTAAGGTTCCCCTCCCCCACCCGCGTCGAGCTTAATATCCCCAGGAGGATATTAAGCTGTTTCCGAAGGCTGTTTCGGTAGAATCTGCTATACTAAACACATTGCTTGTTTTCAACTCGAGCCACACATAAACATGAGCGCTGCTAACTCAAACGTTTTAATTGATATATACATATATATGCATATATTGTACTTCAAGTAACAAAGGCAGTTCTGACGTAATCAGCGATGAATTCAGGGGGTAGCAATTCTAACCATTCTAAATGTGAGGTCGATATTAATTTTTTAATCTCTTGAACATGCAAAGAGAACGGCATTTGAACGTCATCATATAACGACCACTCTTAAAACATTCGCTTAAGTCTACTGCACTCCTCTTGAACTACAAGAAAATTAGAAATAAGGTAATTTCTACAAATGTTTAACTCAATTAACACGAAGTAAATTGAGGAATAAGTGTCTGTAAGAATAGTTTGTTCAAAAGCAGAGGAATTTACATACATTGGAGAGTTATATTGCCAAGGTTACCATTACAATAAATTTTTCTTAATTGTTTTATTGAAAATATAAATTAATAAACTTAACTAATTACATTTTAAAGAATTAAACTTTCTAAATATTAGTAATAGACTGCCTAAGCTAATATAAATATAAGTACAATATAATAAACTATAAAAGAAAAGGACTAATTATAAATGATGCACAAGTAAAATGATTAAAGTTTACGAACTGAACACACAGTTGCCCAAAATAACAACTATTTACCAACTGGACTGACGTAAGTTCAACCTACAACAAAGAAAATTACAAGAAAGTATTAGATTTTTAACATTAAGACCTGCATTGAAGTTGATCCTTCAAAATTACCCAAAAGTAACACGTCATCAAGATGAAGTATTGCCCTTCATTCTTAAAATAGTCCATCAGTGTGATTAACTTGCTATTTTCCTCATGCCTCACAGTGAAAAGAATGTGTATGATATGACATGTTGATAAGACTTCACCAACACCGAACAAGCAGAGGTACTGTCTCTCACATCCAGCCCCTCCACTGTTGTTGCAAATGTTGGCCGCACGCATTCCTGCTCTTTCTCCTGCTCTCCTTCCTCTTTCAATACATTGTAAATACATATCTGCTATGTGTGTTGCAGAAATGAGAATTCCATAATCGAAGTTAAGAAGTTGCTCAAATGCTACTTCTGTGCCTTGGAGCATCTTCCAGTCCTCTCGTGCTTCCGCCAACCTCCTGCTTTCTTCAGGAAGGGCACCATGCTATAGAAACAGTTGTGAATTGTGGTGGGCGCTACCCATTCCCAGCTGCTACAGCATGTGTGTGGCATTTTCAATTACAATTTCTCTTTCCTTTCATGAAGGAAGCAGTTTTGCGCACCAGAAATTCAACAGCCTGTAGACGACTGGTACTCTTTGCCAGAATAAGGCATATTTTAACATTTTTCAAAAACACATCTGCGTCATACGCCGAGCCTCCACCAATGAAGATGATCTTTCTTCCTTTGGAGCCCTTTTAAAGTCTATGTGACATAAATTATACAATAATCGCACAGAAGCGTGCAGGTATTGATGATTTCCGAATAATTAGCCGGGGAAGTTCCTTGCTGTTATTTTGTTAGCGCACAACTCCTTTCTTGACTTCTTCCCCACAGATTACATACGTTGGCGATCAGAAGAACGCTCCCGTTTCGTCAGCGTTGAAGATGTCCTTCGCATGGCAACCACTGAGCAAATGGGAAGAGATTCCTTTTTCTGAATATATACGGTGACATTGTTTATTTCGCATGCTAACCGCAAATGGTATTAAACATAAGGTTGTGTCGTTTAAATAAACCTAGCACGCTACTCACTGGAAGCAGAAAAGCCATTTATTTTCAGTTTTAATGATATTTTCATAGCCTTCTTCTTTATAATGTTGCCGTCAATAAGTAGTTTTTGCAGCTTCTTACTGCGAAGACTTCTTCCACTTACATAAAAGACGAAGCACGAAAATTCTTAGATTTTGTAATAGGAGTATTGCACTGAATTACTCCCGCATAAAGATTACATCCGTTTGCTTAAAAATTCTTATCAGCGTGAATGGGGCCAGTTCTTATTTATTTTTAACAAGGAATTCCGGGATTAATTTCGCATTTTCAATTTAAGATCCTACTTTCTGGTGCACTGTTCGCTTTGCAACTGAAACCACGAACTAGAAATCGAAATAAAATGTTGAGTACTACGAGGCCTCTTCAAAAAATGCCGGTACTTTGTCCACAAATATTTTTTACGCTTACCTTTTACTTATTGTGCATGGTCTCCTTCAAAATACTCTCCACAGCTGATATACCGCTCCCAAAGTCATTCCCACTTCCGGAAGCAGTCTTGGTACACTTCTTTCTGGATTGCGTGAAGCGCCGTCTGTGAATTTTCTTTTATCTTGTCTATTGTTACAAATCTTCGTCCTTTCAACGGGGTTTTCAAGTTTGGAAATAACAAAGGTCCGCAGGGGCTAGGACTGGAGAGTATGGAGGATGAGCCAGCACAATGACAGTAGTCCAGGACCAACAAAGATGAATGTGCGAGTACGTTATCGTGATGCAAGAGCCATAAATTGTGTCGCTACATTTCAGACCGTTTCCTGCTCACATGTTCTCGCAGAGGTCGCAACACGTCCGGAGTACCACCGATTAACAGTTTGTCTCCGTGGCACGAATTCATAATGAACTAATCCTTCGAAGAAAACTATCGGCGTGGTTTTGACATTTGATCTGACCTGACGAGCTTTTTTTGGTCTTGGAGAACCTTTCCCGACCCATTGTGAAAACTGAACCTTGGTCTCAACATCACAACCGTAGACACATGTCTCATCACCAGTTATGGTTCTCTTAAGGAGCATCTCGTTCTCGTTTGCACGATCTAAAAGCTCTTCACATATTGCGAGGCGATGGTCTTTCTGGTCTTGACTTATGATACATGGGACGAACTTGGCGGTAACGGATGCATTCCAAGATGGTGTGTCAGGATTTCATTGCATGATCCAATTGAAATATTACATTATTTTGCCATCTCTCAGACAGTCAGTCTTCGATTGGCATGCACAGTTTCGTTGATGTTCCGGTCATGAGCGTCATCGTTAGAGATCGAAGGGAGTTCTGAACGAGGGCGGTGTCCGGCCATTTTTAAACCGCGTGGACTATTCGTAACATCGAGTATGGCTAAAGCACTCATCACCGTAGGCTTTCTGCATCATTTGGTGTGACTATGTGAAAGTTTTCTCGAGTTGTGGTATGTTTTTAGGAACCCCGTCCCGGCTAGCACACATAGTCGTCCGGATCTCGTCGCTCTTCGCTTTTCCCCTTCTCTTCCGCCCAGGAGTCCCATTGGAAACACAAAGGCCTGGTTGGCCCACAAGCTGCGCTGTTCCCTGGTTACTGTAGGCCCCTGTCTGAATACGTCTAACTCCTAAACCACTTAAAAGAACTTTCAGACATAGAATTACAATGTATTTCGCTGCAAACCTAAAATATGTTTTAACTTTTACCCAAAAGTTTCTTTTTATAAACACAAAAGGAAACAGTCAATAACACGTATACATCGCAAGTGGAAAAATCTGATGTGTTGCACTCACATGACTTTCTCTACTCTTATACTAACCATTCTTACAAACTCTTATTCCTAATCTTCTTTCAGTTTGTTGAGATAAACATTTGCACAAATAACCTTGTTGTTGTTTCCTTGTAGGCACAAGAGAAATATTGGAGTTCATTAGACTTTGGGCGATAATCAAATATTTTAAAGCTTTCAAATTCCACGGTTAACATATAAAAAAAGAAATAACGGTGTTCCATTTGACAAGTATAAGTTCTCCAAATCTAACACAAATAACAAGGCATATCTCCGAAATAGTTCACTCTATAAAAGATTATTTAGACATAAACTGTGAATTTTAGCCAGATCTTCATTTTTTGTATGGTAAAATTTTGTCTATCTCTTACGGTTTACTAGTTATGCAAAAGTCATCCAGAGTAAAATCGACTACAAGGACTATAGCCAGAAAATTCAAGATATACATTTCATTTGTCATAAAAATATCTCAAACATATGGCATTTTAATAAAAATCGTTAGAGCCATTTTGAAGAAACTCAAAATTTTCGAAAACTTTTCCACTTAAAGGGTAGTTTAGGGTAAAGTAATTTTCTTCAAAATCTTCCTATCACATCCTTGAAAAACTTTAAACTTAAGTACCATCTGCAGTTTTCAACCGGCCTTTCGTTTTTATGTTGTCCGCAGACACACACTCACACACAGAGAGAGACAGACAGACAGACAGACAGACAGACAGACAGACAGACAGAGAGACATGCACACATACGCACGTGGACCTTTTTCTAAAAATGCTTTTTTTGGATTCAGTGGGCCTCAAAACATATATTTCCGAGAAATCTCGACATCGAATTTTTGGGTGGAATACAATATTTCCTCTACTTTACTATACGTAGTAGAGAAAGTAAAAATATCGCATGACTTTCTCTACTCTTGTACTAGCCATTCTTACAAACTCTTATTCCTATATCTTCATGTTAGTTGATAAAAATTTGCAGAAATTATCTTATTGCTTATTTCCTTGTGGGTGCAAGAGGAATATGAGAGTTCAGTAGGCTTTGAGCGATAGTCAAATATTTTAAAGCCTTCAAATTCTAATCTCTTTGCACGGTTAACATATAAAAATGAATAACGGTGTTGCATTTGACAGAAGTATAAGTTCTCCAAAACTCACACAAATGACATGGCATATCTCCGAAATGGTTCACTCTACAAAAAAAAAAAAAAAAAAAAATATTGAGACATAAATGGTGTATTTTAGCAAGATCTTCATTTTTGGTATGGTAAGACTTAGTCTATCTCTTACGGTTTACCAGTTACGCTAAAGTCATCCAGAGTAAATAGGACTACATGGGCTATGGCCAGAAAATTCAAGATACACTTTTCATTTTTCATAAAAATGTCTCAAACATTACATTTTAATCAAAATCGTTAGAGCCATTTTCAAGAAAATCAAAATTTTCGAAACATTTTCCACATAAAGGTTAGTTTAGGATGAAGCAATTTTCTTCAAAATCCTTCTGTCGTATTCTTGAAAGACATTAACCTTAAATACCAACTTTGGTTTTTAACAGACTTTTTGTTTTTGAGTTATGGCGTCCAAAGACTGGCATACAGACAGACAGAAGAACCTTTTTTCTAAAAATGCTTTTTTATTATTCAGGGGTCTCAAAACATACTTCCGATGAAATCTCGACATCGAAGTTTTTGATTGAATACAATACTTCCTCTACTTTACTATACGTAGTAGAGAAAGTAAAAATGACTACTTCAGCACTTTCACATCAAGCATTCGAGGAAAAAAATATGCCTTTGTTATAAGTTGTATGTATTGCTAATTAATAAAATATTACTTCTTCCTAGTAATCTAATAATTAATACGATACCCATTAGAGTTAGAGTGTGAGGTTAGAATTTAGAATATTAGATTGTTTATTATCTCTTGAACTGTATTACTTTTTAATATTCCCAATTTCTCTCCATAATGTTGCTTTATTTTCATTTACAGGCGTATCGTTGGGTAATAGATTCCCGAGATACTAATCACGAGGAGAGACTTAATAAACTAAGAGGCAAATATCCAGTATTTGCATGTCACACTATTATGAACTGCACAAAAACATGTCCAAAGGTAAGTATGACATTGTAGAAGTAAACAGCTGCCACAGTTTTTAATTGCAAATTATTTATAATTATTTTTTATTTTTCTTTCATACTAACGGTATGTAGGCTAAAATTGGGAAATTGAATAAGACTTGAAAAATTCAATGTTACCGGAATTAAATCGCAACCTTCGGATTTTTATGAAGATATTCTGCCACTAAGTTACCATAGCTAAAAGGTTTAAAGTATTCCAAGTTACCTTATAAATTTGTTTGGAGATTCCACAACATGGATACAAAACGTTTTGCATGCATATGTAAAATAGGATAGACTTGTAAACTTTGGTTGAAAATAAGATGGCAGTAGTTTATGAAAGTACCAGGAGGTCTTTAATTTTTGCTGAGTCCCAAAATGCAAAACGTGAGTACTAAAGCTTTCGTCCAGATGGGTCAGCAGTTTAAGTGTGTCAAAGAATAGATTAACTTCCAAAACTCTGTGAAACATGCCTTTACTTCCGACAAAGACAAGTGTATAGTATTATTATTGCTACCATATTACATAATAATGATAAAAATGATGATAATTTAACAGTCGGGTGCCGTACGTGTACCTTCAGACTGACACTTCACAAAGAAAACAGATAACATTTATGCAAAGAATAAAAGCATTTTATTAACAAGAATAATTTTAGAACATGTTAAAATTATTACTAAATTAAATTATTTTGTTGTTTAACGACATTGTTAACTGCCAAGATCACATCAACGTCGCCGGTGTGCAGGAATTTTGTCCCGCAGGAGTTCTTTTACATGCTAGTAAATCTACTGATATGGAGCTGTCGTTTTTAAGCCACAGCCATCGGTCTGGGTCGCATTTCAACCCGCGAGCTGGGGATCAGTGGTCCAGCATCTAACCAGCTGAGCCACCCAGATCGACTTAAATTTATTACAATATGTAATGGAAACAATATCAACAAGCTGTCTGTTTACACTATTACTGACTGAACAAATTGGTGGCTTAGTAAATTTAACTGTCCTGTACTGAGCAATAGAATTGCAGTATTGGATATGATTTTATAGTTATGTACGTCCTTTTTCTTAAATAATCTGTTTAGAAGTTTTCTTATCAAAAGAGGAGTACGTAAATAAAAGGAGACGTGAATGTTAAGATGTTATATTTTCTAAAAATATCTCCAAGATAATCCCTAGCTTTAAATTAAAACTTATTCTTGACGTTCGTTGCTTCAGAAAATATTTCCTGTAAATATTAACTTTTGTTCAGATCGACCAAACAATTATACTTAGAGAGTTGAAAATAATTCAGTTTTTTTAAAGCATAAAATAACCTTTTCATTTGGACCGATCTTAAAGCACAAATATCCGGATCATCAATCAATGCAAGTTTGTAGTAAGGGAATTGAAATTAAGAATAAGATCAGCTTTGTAAACTGTAAAGCAACTATAATATTTAGCGAATTCTGGGCGTAAAAATGCAATTGTCCAGAAAGGTCATGCAGTTCATGCGGGACTGTAAAATTAGGTGGAGATAGCTTTTGGAGGATATGAAGTAGCCATTAATTTTCCTCGCTTCCTAAACATACAAACCTTTTGAAAACTGGGTTGCTGAAGTTTGTGTGGTAATCAACAATATTCTAATTCGAAGCTTGCCCTAAGTTTCTAATTTAAAGAATTGCTGGAAATGCTCTGTAAGCTTTGACCAAAACAAAAACAAAAGGAAAGAGCAAACTATGTTTTCAAACGTGAACAGTTATCAAAACGGAATGAGTTGTTCTCTATATTTTTCCGTACACTCGCATTTCCACATATACATATACACAGTCTTCTCTTACAAATAATAAGTAGGTAATGTTACTATAATTATTATTATTATTATTATTATTATTATTATTATTATTATTATTATTATTATTATTATTATTATTATTATTATTATTATTATTATTATTATTATTATTATTATTATTATTATTATTATTATTATTATTATTATTATTATTATTATTATTATTATTATTATTATTATTATTATTATTATTATTATTATTATTATTATTATTATTATTATTATTATTATTATTATTATTATTATTATTATTATTATTAAATGACTAACTTAGCGACTCAGAGATGCTTAAACTTTTCGACAAGTTTGAAGTATCTTTAACGATTCAAGGTAGGTATAGTTTGAACAGTGAATGAACACGAAGCCAGTGCTCGTGAATTTTCTGAAACAACTGTCATTTTGATGCTTAATTGTGTTCATTAAATTTTACAATAGTTACTACTTGGAGCAACAGATTGTATATTATGAAAAGCCGAATATAGCATTTATAGTATACCTAACTTACGAGGGGCATTCAAAAAGCTTTGCAAACAGCATTGTGGACACTAATGAGTATAACATGTAACTAACGCAGTTGGCAACAATGGACTTTAAGCTATCAAATTCTACATGAGTGCAAATATAAACTTGCGTCGTAATAGTTGTACATCTATCCTTTGTCAACATATAGTAAAAAGATGGACTTTTTTAAAGAAAAATTAGAGTTTACATGTTCCCAAGCTCTGGGAAAATACAAACGCTATATCAGAATCTTCAAATTTCCAAGATGCATACTTTGAAGCGACGCACCGACAGCAATGAATAGAGACCACCTAATCCAAAGTATCGCGATTTCAAAATTTAATGCCAGTATTCCAGTTCAACTGTTATAGGGAAGATCCTAGAAAAATGGAGAAAGAGAACGAAAGAAAGAACGAACGGAGAAAGAAGGAGGGAGGGAGGAAGGAAAGGAGGAAGGGAGGAAGAGAGGAAGGAAGGAAGCTGTTAAAAGAGAATAATTCAGAGTGAGGGAGTTGGAGCAAATCAACATGTCACTGTTGAAATGCCAAGTATGGAAGTAGATGTTGTTGGCAGCATTGACTGTACTATTTTCACAAAAGTAAATACCCACCTCCAGTGAGACCTGCGTGAAGGGTCATCTAATTCTCAGGCGTACTTAAACAGATGGTATGAGAGTGAAATCAATCATATACGATTATGTATACTTCCCTTGCTGTTCAGAGGGGATGGCAGCCATTGCCTCACCTCGCAACTTTGAAAAGCGATATTTCAGCAATCACTCTAAATTAAAGCGTAAATATTGCAAATTCAAGGTTACTATCTCTGCAGAAAATATGTTACTATAGGGTTGTGATTAAATATTAGACCAGAAGTTAAAAACGATGTCAGTATTGAACTCTTTGCTTGGTAAAGTAAGCTTAATAATCCACTCAATTCCTGTATTCAGTGTTAGCCGAAGGCGTTTAAACACTTTAATGCACACCCAGAGTGATCACACCCACAAAACCTCGAACCATCATCCAAGACAAAAATTGGGCGTAATCAAAACCCTTTCCGAACGGGCCAAGAAGATTTGTGAGCCACAAAAGCTGAATAAAGAAATCCGACATCTAAACAAGGCCCTCATCAGCAACGGTTATACACACAAGGAAACTACAAGAGCTCTCCATCCGAGGTACCCGACAGTCCAAAAAGACCGGAGGAAGCAAACCCTTAGTATCATCTATTTACCATACATCCATAAGGTAACAGACCGAATAGGAAGACTGCTGCAACAGTACAACATTAGGACTATTTATAGGCCAACAAAGAAAGTCAAAGATTTATTTAACTCCGTTAAGGATAAAAGACATCCACACTGCACAGCCGGTGTTTACAAAATACCATGTAGCTGTGGACAAGTGTATATAGGCACCACCATGCGGAGTATCAGCACTCGACTAAAAGAACATGAAAGACATAGCCGGTTGGGGCAGACGGACAAGTCAGCGGTGGCAGAACACTCTCTATTGTTCGGCCACGACGATAACACTCAAAACATTCAAAGGAACACCAATTTAGTGTATCACATACCATATGAAAGAAAATGGGTTATCACTGATCACAAAAATAGATAGTTGAAAGAACTTGATGCCAATGATTAAATAGTTAATGATGTATTAGACAGAATGCAATTCAGTTGGAGATTACCTCAAGCTGAAGCAACCTTTGAACCCGACAGCGTTGTCATTTCGCTTATTTTCAAGGACTACACAATGTTGTCATATGCCATTCACTCAATTTCTAGATGTGTGCCTTTATTCTGATTCTGCATTCCTGATAAACAGCTCTGGATAACTAAAGTCACTGGTTAATTTTGCATTTCAGAAAATAAGTACGTAGGAGGGGAGATTTGAACCATCGACACTCAGTACTTACAATCCCAGCGCACAACCACGCAACGACTTCGGCCATTTCTGGATCGGCGAACTTCCGCTTTATTCCTGTTATATTAAGCTACATTCTCTTATTAAGTTGGAAGGCGGAAAGTTCATAGCACTATTAACAAAGGTTTAAATACTGTGCTTTTGTTTCTGGATGCTCGTTTACGCTTATTTACAAAAAGAAGAAAATTGTCTAGAACAAACATGGGTATTACAGTGTTTGGATGGTAATTTAACGACAAAATGTATTACATCACTAAATCAATCCTCCATCTCGTATGGACGTGAATTTGAAGAGTAGTATTTTCAAATGTCTATCAACGAGAACGTATATTATTATGTAACTTTAATCGTTTCATTTTTGTTTGTCGTTAAGAAAAACAACTTAAGGATCTTACCATCTACACTGAACACTGTGATACCCATGTTTGATCTAGACAATGTTCTTATTTTCTAAATAAGTGTAAACGAACATCCAGAAACAAGAGCAAAGTACTTAAACTTTTGTTAATAATGATACGAACTTTCCGCCTTCCAAGGAAATTTGTTGCCAACTTAACCAGAGAATGTAACTTAATATAAAAGGAATAGAGCACAAGTTATCCGATCCAGAAATGGCCGAAGTCATTGCGGGGTTGTGCTGAAGGTTGCTTCAGCTTGAGTTAATCTCCAACTGAATTGCATTCTGTCTAATACATCATTAACTATTTAATCACTGGCATCAAGTTCTTTCAACTATTTTTGTGATCAGTGATACCCCATTTTTTTCGTATAGTATGTGATACACTAAATTGGTGTTCCTCTGAATGTTTTGGTATAAATTAATGCAATCATGCCGAGGGATTTAGTTTTCTAAAATAATTATTTTATTTTATTTTATTTTATTGTAGCTGAAACATTTTATTTTTCGTGCATTTTTTAACATGAACAAACTATAGTGCTTTGTTATATCCATTGTAAGCTAACGAAGCATTGATAGTACACGACGGAAGTAAATTCTTTAATATGTTAGTAACCGTCGACATTTATAGAAAATTCCTTTGAATGCGGGTTATTTAAAGGAAAATATAGGTATTAATTTGTAGAAGAATGATTGACAGTTGAAGAAGGCGTATTCCCTGTGTTATCTACAGCGATTGTAATCGATATCTTCTAAATCTTTCAGTTCTAAAATTTGAATCGCATTTCAGCAATATGATAATATTGTATAATAATATATTTGGCTCAGGTTATATAAATAACGATGTTCCCATATCCTGAGAATGCGAATGTTGGGTAATTTTAAGCTCTATGGACATTGGCCTCATTTGAGCATCATTGTCCTATATCACAGTACATTAAAGGACGCTAATATACCACAAAAGCGTTTATTCCATGAACATTTAAAGCTGCCGAAAAGATGTGCATAATGGGTTCCACATTCCAAAGACATAAATTTTAAGCCTGTTGCTTTAGTACCATAGTACGTCTCCTCACAGAAGAGCTAAAAATGAGAGAAAACTGGAAGTCGCTACTCTAGTTCTTGACCACCCACCTTACAGCCCTGACCTTGCGCCGTGTCTAGGTCGATTTCCTCGAGTGATATCTTGCGTTACTGGGAAACCTTTTAAACGAGTGCAGGACCTTGCTTAGGCTATAAATTCATTGTTGAAAAGCCTCAGTCTGAGTATCGAAGTGCTTTTAATAAATAGTTGCATCATCTGCAACTGTGTGAAGAGAACTAGAAAGTACATTGAAGGATTGTGAGGATGCGTTTTTGAATTCGATCAATAGTTAGGACTTTAAGACAGCATATTTAAAACATTTTGAATGCCTCTCGTACACACAAGCAACTTACTCCACCTTCCCACAGCAGTTACTCCAAAGGCCAAGCAAAAAATTGAAATTATTGAAATAAAAGTTTTACTCAATTCTATATACCTACATTTCTATCCATAATAATAGTATTTTTAACAGTATCAAGCTATTGAAAACATTGAAATTTTCTATTGACTGAAATATTTCTACTTTGTGTTAGAAACTAAATCCTGGATATGCAGTAAACGAGCTCAAGAGACTTATGGCTGGATATATAGAGAAAGAGGACCCAGATATGAATAATCCTCCGTGCACGAGCGATAACAACACTTAGAAGAAGCTCGTCAATGTACTACGCATTACAAAGCTGGGCAACTCATTGAAAAATGACAAACTGTTGCTTCAAAAGATGTTTCTTGTAACATGAATGGGTTATAATTAAATAAAATATTATGTGTTCATAGAATTCATACTGAGTAAAATAATTTTGAAATATATGCATTTCATTTTTCTCGTGAAACTTCCCACAACTACTTTAGCATGTTGCACGAGCATGTTGTATGAGCGAATTAGAAATACAGATACTTCTTCTTTACGTGATTATCCTTCCCTTGTGTAGGACTTACACCCCATAGGACTTATAAGCCTGTGCCTAAAGTCAGGTGCCTGTCGGGGAGCAGAGGAACCTATGGACCGGACAGAGTGAAGACATGTAGTCAGCCAAGCACCAAGTATGATAGTGAGGAAGGGGATGATATACCTGGTGCTAGGCTCACTGCCCGCTTCCAGATTTTCACTCTGTCCGATCCATTGGTTCCTCTACTCCCCGACAGGTATCTGACCCTAGGCAATGGCTTGCAAGTCCTGGGGGCGTTGTAAGTCCTACATAAGGGAGAGGTAATCAGTTAAAGAAAAAAGAGTCTGCTTACAGAGTTAAACAGTCATTTCAAGTCAACACCAAACAAAATCATTGCACAAACATTTGATGGCGCCGCTGTCATAAGGGGAATAACAAATGACGTATAATCTAAAACAAGAGAATATTATCCTCTGCCACACAATATACACTGTTATACCCAGTTAAATCTCTTAATGGAGCAACCTGCTTTGCAAAACAAATCAACAAGGTTTTCTCTATCCTGTCAGGATTTCCTGCTGTCTTCTCACGCTCGCCTCAGCGTATGTCAGTTCTCGTAAAAATATGTGAACGCTGTATTGCCGATTCTGTCAATAGATGGAGTTTTAAGTCATGATGGTGTGTGAGTGAGTGAGTGTGTGAGTGAGAGTGAGAGAGTATTGAGTGGCGTTTAGGGCCCGTAGACAGCTAGGTCATTTGGGCCGCTTCCGGACAGTGAGTTGTATTTTCGAAAATAGAGAAGCACTTATTGAATGTTTTCTTGAACTTGAGGCTTCATTTTCAAAATACAGAAGCAAGAGGGCTAAGACACAACTTGTAAGACAGCGAATTTCTGTTCTGATTAGATTTTTTCAGCGTTTAATGCCTCACGTTAATATCCTCTACAACCAAGTACAAGTGAGGAAAACTGATTGCTTTAAAGTTAGCCATTCAGTGTGAAACTTCGTGTAGATGATCGAAGTACTATGCAAGAACTTGGATACTACCTCTACCGACAAAGACCAACATGGGTTTATGCGGAAGCGAACAGATGGCAACAAAATCGTTAAAGAGGTGTGCGATCGCAATACAATACAGACGAAATGCCGGTTTGAGTCAATATCTCATTTTGTTGTTTGTAAGCTCCTAGACACAGAAAAGTTTGAAGAACATTCATACAACGGACAACTATCATTTTTGGGTGTACTCATAGCCAGGAAGTCCAATGGTACGCTCTCTCACACAGTCTACCGCAAACCAACACACACAGACCGGTACCTACACAAACTCTCCAACCACCGTCCCGGCCAAAAGACAGCTGTTATTAAAACACTAGTAGATCGTGCCAACCGCATCTACCAACCACAACTACTTCCCCTGGAACTTTCTCACATTAATAGTGATTTGCAGGCCAACGGTTACATCAGCCAAGAAGTTAAACGTGTCTTACACCCTAGTAGGAAACCCCTTCTACACCAAAACAAATTAACCCTAAAGAGAAGAATAAAGCATATCTGCCATATATCAAAGGTATTAATGATCGCATTGGCACAGCTCTTAAAAAACAGGACATCCACGTCATTTACAAATCCACACAACAAATACAGAACATGCTACATTCTGCAAAAGATCCAACAGAACCGCTCTCTTCTGCGGGTGTTTACAGAATTCCGTGCTCATGTGGCTCTATCTATATAGGGACCACACAACGTACGGTAAACAGAACGCAACAGATGTTGCCGTTTAGGACGAACATAAAAGTCTGCAGTCGCAGAACATGCATTACTAGCGCCGGCGGAACACATTACACAGTATTTAGACACAGCTATCTGTTTTCCACAGTTCATTATTACGCCCGCGTATGTCGTGAAGCCATAGAGGTTTACAAACATAATTATAACTTCAATAGGAAGAAAGAAACAAAGCGCTTAAATGGAGCTTAACATCCAGCATTATACAAAGCACACAAAAAACCTGACCGGAGGATTACTTAACTACGGCAGAATAGGAGTGTTGCTTCTCTTCACTAAAGCGTATCAAGTGCTTCCTAAGGAACAGAATGAAGCACGACCGACACTCGGCACTCGGAGCTTGTATTGCTCTCTTTAGAAAAGAATCTAGTTTCGAGCATCAAAGACTTCAACACTAGGATCATCAGCATGTTTGCCGGCATGAAAAATCGTCAGGCCGATTTACTACTATAAGCAAAATCAGGTGAGTACATTTACTTTACCGCTGTATGAGCATGCAGCACGCTATCCGTTAAAATCCACGACGCCCCCCCCCCCCCACTGTCTTTTATTGTACATAGTTCTTTGAACACGTCTGTGCAAACTAAATATCTGCACTCATGTTTTGCCACTATATCTGCTCGTACATCTATGAGTTCACCTTGTACGTTAACTCTTACACTGACTACGTCTTGAAGCCGAAATTGTGAACGCCATAATTATGGATAGAATACTGCATCACATGGCGGAATTAAATAATCAGAAAATGTTAAAATCATTACATATATAAAGTTACAGGATCTGGGAGATTAGTTGTGACTAAAATTGTCAAGACAATTGTACAGACAAGTCATTAGGGGCGAGCTTCAGGTAGTCGAGCGAGACCTGGTAAGACCAGTTTTCCTGGAAAACGCTCAGCGCCGGTGTGAGCCGGAAAACAAGGGATGGTCGATTCTTCGAAACCCTGTTGCTAATTAGGAAGTGAAAGGTACAGAGAGCGTCATAACGCACAGACACTTGCCTGTGAGAACCCGGAGAGAAAGGGTCGTTTAGAGGTGCTCTCCAGAACCCGACGGGGCAGTACAGTGGCCCTCCAGAATCCGACGGGCAGTACACGTGCCACCCATACTGCCGAGCGAGCATCTCAGCTGCGGGACTTGTATTCCGGATCCTCAAGTGTGAGGACACATTATAGTTAATATTAACAATCTTCTGTCTTAGTAAAGACACGGTAACGACTCAACTAATTTAATAACGATCGGCAAATCTCACGCTTTCTTATTTTGGTGAGAATAAAAGTGTTTCAACGAAGTTCTGGTTTTATTCGCAAACACTCACGCATACCCTGATGTTAAGATCACATGCCAGAGCAGCCGGAGCAGAAAACACCTGAAAGCAGCATTTTGCGTAGGAGAGTGGAAAGGAGAGCGACGAGCCCACATCAGTCTACAGTAAAAGCGTTAATAAAAATTGAAATGTCATTCTCATGATTCCTAAAATCATGGAAGCTATGTGAAGTAAGCTCAAATTTTATGTGTTCAAGAATGGGAATATAACTAGTTTATCGTCTGGCACAGTACCAAGTGATTTTATACATTTTAATTAATTATTTCATAATTGGATTTGTTGGTTAAGAAAGTTGTCACGTGTTGTAGTATGTTTGTAATGTTTAGATTGAAACCTTAATAACAATAATAATAATAATAATAATAATAATAATAATAATAATAATAATAATAATAATAATAATAATAATAATAACAATAATAATAATGATAATGATGATAATAATAACAATAATGATAATAATGATGATAATAATAACAATAATGATAATAATGATGATGATAATAATAATAATAATAATAATAATAATAATAATAATAATAATAATAATAATAATAATAATGATAATGATAATGATAATGATAATGATAATGATAATGATAATGATAATGATAATGATAATGATAATGATAATGATAATGATAATGATAATGATAATGATAATGATAATGATAATGATAATGATAATGATAATGATAATGATAATGATAATGATAATGATAATGATAATGATAATGATAATGATAATGATAATGATAATGATAATGATAATGATAATAATAATGATAATAATAATAATAATAATAATAATAATAATAATAATAATAATAATAATAATAATAATAATAATAATAATAATAATAATAATAATAATAATAATAATAATACTTATAATTAAATCATATTGGAAAAACAAAAGACCAGAAGTGTGTAGGTGTTTTAGTGCACACTTTCTGAAAGCACGATCGAACTAATAAACAAAAGAGAACAAATTAAGCAGATAACGTACAAAGCACCAAAAATAACAATAGAGTACGCTAAAATTGACAAACAAAAAACCAAGCGAGCGATAAGGAACGATATCAGGACACAGAACCATTAGCTGATTCTAACGACTTGCAACACTAGACATAAGCCTTAATTTTGCACGAAAATATCTTTTTACTCTAACACTAACATTAGCTTATCTCACAACGACTTGCAGGTTTTCACTTGTGCATCGCTAGATATAAGCTCAAATATTGCACGATTAACTTCAGTTACACTAACTCTAACATTAGCAAATATTATAACGAATGGCAGGTGAAACATTAGATATAAGCTCAAACATTGCACGAATAACCTCAAGTATGCTAACACTAACATTAGCAGATATAACGACTGCCAGGTAAATACCTGTGCAACACTAGATATAAGCTCAAATTGCACGAATAACCTCAGGTATGCTAACACTAACATTAGCAGATATTATAACGACTGGCAGGTAAATACCTGTGCAACACTAGATATAAGCTCAAATTGCACGAATAACCTCAGGTATGCTAGCACTAACATTAGCAGATATCATAACGACTTGCAATACCTGTGCGACCCTAGACTTAAGCATCGCACAAATTACATCATGACTAACAGGCCTAATGCTTCTTCAGAGAAACAACAGACAGGCTTAACTACGTTCCTAATAACCACTATTTCGATTCCAGTGGATAATATTGACATATTTCTTTCTGGTTATGATTTATTGTCATAATCTCTAATTACTTTGAATACGTATAACTTATTAACTTGACGTCGTAGACCATTGGTTTACTTTCTCAAATTGTCTATGAACCCTCTATTACTAGTAAACTTAGTGAGGTGTTATACATTTGTACCCTGGATACAAACATGTAGATCAGAAGGCACTAGTTTTTTCGTTGTATGCCGCATGATATCTACGATAAAGCCGTTCAACGTTTAGTTCGAAGAAAATCTTGTAATATTCTGTGACAAATGAGGTAAACTATGTTGGCACAAGATTTCGTCATGAGTTGCATGCGAACTACCTGGATGACCGTTTTAACGGTCTGATTTCGGTGCCACTGGTACCTGAGTGGAAAACACATTCTCTGCTAATTAGCTCGACACGCTGTTTCAGGACAGACGCGTCTGTCATTGCTCTGGTCACACATGCCAAGAGACTTCATATACTATGGAAAAAAAGGAACTACCACAAATTTTATTTCCAAAAGAAGCTGAAAGATGAGATACCGCGGTGGACCTGCGTTAATAAGGTGTGTAAATTCTGCAAGAAATTGTCACCTACGATGGACATAATTAAACGAGTGATTATATGCAATCACGAAAAACTTCCTGAGAACATTTTAAACCGGCAGAAGATTTCAAATTCTTTGAAACGACGATCAATTGAGGATTCGTCCTTTAGACCAACCAAAATTATGCATTGGAGGTCGACCGGCTCAGAAAACATAGATTTCAACAGAGCGTTGAACCACCTCCAGATTAGACTTGGTGTTTTCTGCTCGGTACGTACTAGCGGAGGACAGTGGCCGTCGATGGGAGCTTCGAACTTCGACTCCTCCCCAGTCGCGATCCAGACTTCTTACAGGACGGACGTGATTTCTGCTGTGCTCCTGAGAGCGTGTTAGTGAACGTGATTGGATGAAGAAGCATCGTGCTTCTGTTGCATCAGCCAGAAGTATTATTGGTGCTTGTATTCTTTTGACTGATTGGTGCTATACTTCAGTATCAATTGACGCTCTTCCCAAAATACTTTTGTGCTTTTAAAGCACACAAAACCTCAGACCGGTAGGCAGAGTTACAAGGCTTAGCCATCAGTTTTATAACTGGTAAGGCGCCTTTTGGTCCGGCCCTCTGTAACTTGCGCTTATTAGCACCTACCAGACTTTACGTATAACGACCATGGCCAGCCCCTTGACAAATGCAAATGACTTAAACTCGACACTATATTACCTGCAGGGAGGTAATATCTCCTCATATCTGGACGAAGAGCTCGTTAAGGAGCCATCACTGCCTCTTGAAGAGAAAACTAAATCTGTTCTGCAATGCGAACGAAAGGCTAGACTAGCCTACATAACCCAGGCCGACCTACAACTCCTGGAGTTAATGCCTAAGGATGACGTGCCCAGGAAGGATCTCGCGCATCTCTACCGTTCAATGGCCGCACATAGGGCTAGAGTGGATGCCATAAACACTTACCTCTTTCACCACGAGCAAGCTGTTAAGGCTCCACAATGGCAAACTGTGCAACCAAAGAGGAAGAGGAACATTCCATCTCCTGCTGCTACCTCAGCTCCAGTAGCCACAGCCAACGCTTTTGAGGCTCTGGCCTCCACCTCCACTGCGCCAGATCCTGCACCAGAGTGCATGGACGAAGATGTTACTGCCCCAGCAAGTAACACTGTTCCTGCAGCTCCTAATGTTGCACAACCAATGCAACAGAAACCAAGGAAACCTACGCCCATCTTCCTGCGCAACCCATCTGATGCCAGGAAAGTCTTAAACTCCGTCCCAGTGGACAAGGTTAACTACAGCCTCAGAAACCTACGAGGTACAGTGGCCTTGATCCCTGCTTCATCGGACGATCATAGACATTTGAGAAAACACCTAGAACAAAATCAAATTGAGGGTGTTACTACGCTCCTGCCGGAAGACCGCTTTCTTCATGTCACCTTGAAGGACATCCCGGTGTTCATCACTGTCGATGAGGTCAAGGAGCTACTGACCAATAAAGGGTACACGGTGGAACGTGTTGCCCAGTTGACCACCAGAGGTCCTAATCCTCAACCACTGCCTCACTTCAGAGTTGCCCTGAAGAAAACTGAAAATGTGAGAAACATTTTCAAAGAGACCTGCATGTTTCACGCCGTCATCAGGGTGGAAACATTTAAGCCACCACCAAGACCACAACAGTGTACAAACTGCCAGCAATTTACCCACAATGCTGCTGGCTGTCTACTGCTACCAGTTTGCGCTTTCTGTGGCGAGTCAGGTCACAGAAGAGTGAACTGCCAGAGGCTGGCTATACCAGGATCGAAGCCAAGGTGTTGTAACTGTGGTGATTCCCACTCTTGCCGTTATGCCAAGTGTCCGGTGTGGCAGGAAGCTCGTTTAGAGCTCATGGCAAACAAACAGGGGCATATGTCAAAATACAACGCCCGACCTCGTGTTCCACATAACCTGGAACTGCCACGAGAGGCCTTCACCGGTGCTAGATGGCCCGGACTACCTAGCAAGACCCCCATAACTTTTCCAAGTTATGCAGCGGCCACTCAAGCTCAACAAGAGCCACAGCCGGCGCCAACTGCTGACACACCACCACAAACACAGAGGCAAACAGTGACAACATCCAACATGCCACCTACAAACACGGCAACAACCATTAGGGCACACCAACCTGCCCAACAGAGAATGATACGGCAGAGAGCACCTCGACAGCAACAACAGCAGTCAACTACAGGTGTAGCTCCTCCCCAGCAAAAACAGCAGCCAACTACACCACCTCAGCACAATCAGAGAAGCACTACGCTTCAAACCGTGCCTGATGAGGCCTTTCTGAATACTATGAGGCAAATCCCCATAGAACTACAGCCGGACTTTGCAGCTTTCCTTGCTGAAGCCCTCAGAGCAAGGCCACAACATATTCACCCATACACCATCTTCGTGCACACAGTCCTAACTTTTACTATTCATCATGGGTGCTAGACAGGATGGAAGACTGAATATACAGTCTCTCAAAGTTTGTTCCTGGAATGCTAATGGCATAAGGTTCAAACTAAGAGAAACTACAAATTTTGTGGCCTCTAAGGGTATTGACGTGCTGCTGGTGCAGGAGACGCACCTAATTCCATCCAACAAAGCAACCATTCCTGGCATGCTTTGCTACAGAACAGATCGAGGCGATGGCTATGGAGGAACTGCCATATATGTGAGACGTAGTATTCAACACCACCAGTTGTTCACTACCCCAACTAACAACCTAGAAACCACTGGAATCCAAGTAGAAACCAACAAAGGGCCAATTAGACTTTTTTCAGTCTATATCTCCCCTCGTCGTCCCATCCTTAGCCGGGAGTTGGATGTATTATTCAACAGCAACACGGCCACCATCGCCATGGGGGACTACAATGCTAAAAGCCCAGCTTGGAATTCCACGATACTCAATCCTAGGGGTAGAACTTTGGAGCACTACGTACTCACCAACAACATAGTGGTACTCTCGCCATCCTCGCCCACAATAGACTATGCAGGTCGTCGACCCCCAGATTGGCTTGATATTGCCCTTATCAAGAACACCACCTTACATCCACAAGTCTACACAGTGCCTGAACTAACATCAGATCACTACCCCCTGCTGCTCATATTTCAAACCAGGATTGACTACAAACCACACCGACTGATTCCCTCTCCAAGGAGAGTAAACTGGCAGGAATTCAAAAACATAATGGCTGAGATACCAGCGACTATTGAACCATGCACTACAGTACAAGATGTAGATACGCTGGTTCAAAACATCAACACCACCATAACTGCAGCCATAACACAGGCAACACCACCAAGTCGAGGCCCAGCTCAGGCAGTTAAGAAATTGCCCCGCCATCTTCGTGAACTGATCGCGACGAAGAACAAAGCACGTCGCCGAGCTCAACACTCTGGTTGCCCCCTGGATCGAAGGGAGTTTAATAGACTTCAACGTGTCCTGAGATTGGAGCTTGCTGAACATCTGAATGACCAATGGGAGCGAAAGCTATCTTCGCTCGACACGGAGGATCAGTCCCTTTGGCGCATGTCCAAGGCACTGCTTAGATTACCCGTCCAGGACAAACCCCTTCGCCAAGGCAACCAAATAGCCCAATCAGCCAGAGAGAAGGTGGAATTGCTGGCTGAATTTTTGGAAAAAACTTTCCATCCAGCCGACACTTGCGACATAGACCTCAGACAACACGTCGAGGACCATGTTACTGAATTCCTGTCGAGGCCTTTTATGCCAGAAATCAGTCCAACTTCCAAAATAGAAGTACAGCAGCACATCTCATCTGTAGCTCCTTATAAGGCATCAGGGTATGACAATATACCCTATGCAGCTCTACAAGCCTTACCGCAAAACTGGATGGACCTACTTGTACATCTCTTCAACGCCCTACTCCATCTGGCGTACTTCCCAACGGCATGGAAGCATGCTAAGATCATCACCTTGCCGAAACCAGGGAAGGATATTTCTTCACCTGAAGGCTATCGGCCAATAAGCTTGCTTCCATCTATCAGCAAAATTTTTGAGAAGATAGTACAAGCTAGGCTTCAAACCACCCTAGACACCATCCAGATACTTAGGCCAGAACAGTTTGGTTTCCGCCGGCGGCACTCCACCATACACCAGCTGCTTCGACTGGTGGATGACATCATAAAGGGCTTCAATAACAGGCAGTTTGTTGTCTCACTATTCCTGGACATCACACGCGCATTCGACTCAGTCTGGCACGAGGGGCTCCTTTACAGACTGATTCATTACAATTTTTCTCCCCACATGACTCATCTGATTCATTCATATCTGAGCAACAGAACATTCTCAGTCTGTAAAGAAGAAGTATCTTCAAGATCCAGGCCAATACATGCAGGAGTCCCTCAAGGAAGTGTACTCGGGCCTCTTCTTTTTCTCATCTACATAAATTCACTGCCATCCTATCAGGGGTGTTCACTCTACCAGTTCGCCGATGACACCACCATTGCCACTGCCTCTGTAAATCCCAGAGTAGCAGCAAACAGGCTCCAGAGGTATGCAGATTCACTGACAGCTTGGTTTACAACCTGGCGCTTAAAAATCAACCCTGGAAAATCCCAGGCAGCCACCTTTACCAGAAGACTGGTACAAGATCTACCAGAACTGCAAATAGCTGGAGGTAGAGTGAACTGGTCCAACCAAGCTAAATATCTTGGTGTCACCTTGGACCATAGGCTTACATGGAAACCCCACATTGAAAACATATCCAACAAAATCAACGGTAGGATGGCTATGTTATACCCGCTGTACAATAGAAAGTCGACGATGTCCATTCGCAACAAACTGCTCCTGTATAAGCAAGTCCTCCGCCCTGCTATCACCTACGGCTGCCAAGTCTGGGGAATCGCTGCAAGATCACACCTGAAACGCCTAGAAACCCTGCAGAACAGATTTCTACGAATATCAGTAGATGCAGACTGGTATATCCCTAACAGAGACATCCACAGAGACCTTTCCATTCAAACCCTGACAGACCATATTCTATCCCTATCTCATACTTTCTTCAATTCCCTACCACAGAGCTTCAATGCCCTTATCCGTGGCCTCGGGGAATATGACATCGACCCCGGGGAAACCTACAAACGCCCCAGACACTTACTTGGCCAAATCTAGACTAAAAAGTCAAAAACCAATAACAACACAGCAACCACTTCTACGTCTTCCAATCAACCAATCCCAGACAACTTTCCCACCGTCTTCCCACCGTCCTATTTAAATAATGATAATTGAGCCAGTAAAGGACTTGTCCTGGTATGGCATTTGTCAAGAGGCTCCAACACGGAGGACTCCCTCTTGTGACACCCACCCATTCTTCTCGAACTTCGATTCCCTAGCCATGGGGAAGAGGAAGACTCAACGCCGAACTTCAGCGCCAATCTCCGCCGCAACCGAGGCACCTCTGGGGGAGGCAGTGAGAGTGCCGGCCCCGGAGACCTCAACGCCACGGCAACCTGCGACAGCACAATCCACCGTCACCGAGGCACCGCTTGGGGAGGCAGTGAGAGTGCCGGCCCCGGAGACCTCAACACCACCTCAACATGCAACAACACAATCCGCCGTTACCGAGACACCTCGGGGGGATGCAGTGAGAGTGCCGATCCCTGAGACCTCGACATCACCTTCAGCTCCAACACAACAGGAGACTACTCAACAACATACAACGCTGACAACATCAACTGCTCCCTATCCTGGAAGCAGTGTTGTCTTCCATGGGATCCCTAGAGACATACCGGAAAGGCATGTCCTAACAGCAGCGCAGCACGAGTGGTCTTCTGTTTTGAGGGCCACTCGCATCATCACCAACCATGGACCGTCAACCCTCGTGCGAGTCGTTTTTGCTGACACCAGGGATAGCGAGGCAGCTTTGAGTGGAGGACTTTTCCTACTTGGGAGGCGTCTTCTAGCAGAGCCCAGCCGAGCCACTCGTCATGTGCCCTGCCGGCGCTGTTGCCGGTTTGGACACGACGCCACATCCTGCACCGCAACACCAAGGTGCCACTACTGTGGGGCCCGTCGCCTCACACAATGGTGTACCGAGCACGACTTGCGTAGGCGACGCCGGTACTGTGCCACCTGCAATGGCTTAGGCCATTATACAGGGCAAGCACAGTGCCCCCTCTATCCTCGGGCACTCAGCAGACAACCAGAACCTGTCAGCGTAGCTTCTCAGCCACATCGCAGACCTTCACCAGTCAACACTCTTACAGCACCAACTCAACAGGATTCCACATTGTACGCTGCAGCCACCGTTGGACCATCTCTGCCCAGACAAGAGTTGGAGGATCTTCGTCTGGCAGTTCGAAGTCTCAACCATCGCCTGGGCGGAATGGAAGGAACTTTACAGCAGCTCAACTCCGTCGTTACTTCCATCGCTAACAACGTAGCTCACAAAGACACCAACGCTACACAAGAACATCTCAAGGACGTCCACAACTCAGTGAAAGAACTACGCAAAACATCAGCGACTACTATAGCAACTCTACATAAAGACGTCAAGAAATGCAGCCTCAAGACGAACTCACTTCGACGGACAAGCAACAAAAGACTGAAAAACATCGAACGTAACTTACTTCACCACACTGAAGAGCTAAAGAAAGCAAATACATTATTTGAAGAACTCTGCGGCTTATACTACAACTTACGAGACGCCTTCAAGGACATCACAACTTCCTTCAACGACACCGTCAACAGACTGGAAAGGACGAGAAACACAACAACCTGCGCCGCTACTACTCAGACAGAAAAATCTCCACCGGCAATAGCAAATCTCGACAACGTGCCTCCTCGACCAACTCAACGACAAACATATCATCACCCGAGGGACTACTACGGACCGAAGACGCGCTACAACCAGCAACTCAACGCAACACAACAAGACTACGCAACGCAGCAACACTACGCAACACAGCAACTAGACTACGAACAAGACACAACTGAAGTACATTGGACCAACCCCTACGACCATGGGACTGCACCATGTAGCCAGCTATGTGAGGTCATGGAATGCGACGCGGTTCTCGCCAGGAAGCGCAACCAACAGCTATACAACACCTCTCAACATTGAGAACTTCGCTTCTCGACATCGCCGTCTGAGCAGCCTTTGCCTACGTCAACGCCGCCTCCCCCGTAATAAAATAAATCCTTACTCCTCCATCTATTTCCCACGTCCACTTCCCGTGTGTGACAGTCAGGACTTGTTCATGACTGTCACCCGGAAATCCTTAAGCGATGCCGGTAATTTTACCGGCTGTACACCAACGTACTGCGAGGGTGCTTCGGCGGTACCTCCCCACCTACGCTACACTTCCCCCTTATCCCCCCCGAGAAAACTCCATCCCATAACCCTTTTCCCTCCCTGGCGTAATAAGCCAACTCTAAAATTTAAAAAAAAAAAATAAAAAAAAAATTAAAAAAAAAAAACATAAAAAAAAAAAAAGCTTCGAACTTCGAGATCGTCTGCAGCTGCTTTGAAGAGCCCTCCAAGCTTGCTTAAAAGCGTGAAGAAGGGATTCCGAGTGATCTTCCAGTTCAGCAAGCGTAGTGCGCAGGCCGCCACTCACGCTCCCAGATGCCCGGCGATTGCAGCATCAGTTCCCGCCAGCTAGAACCCGCCTGTGCAGGCACACCAACAGCTTAGCTGGGTAGAAGTACAAGTCTGTAGCCAACAGTCACCTGACTGGAATCTAGGCGCCTTAGGGCAGGACCTCTGTACTTCGGGCTTTTTAGCGCCCACTAACTGCTCTTTCTCTTCTACTCAACTATTTTCCTCTTTACTATTTAGTTTTTAAGCTCCCCGTTAGGTCCCCTCTAGGCTTTTACTTCTTCTTCTTTTCCGAAACTCTTCCGAGGTCAAGTTAGGGATTGTTAGGGCATATAGTTTATTTATTTACTGTTCTCCACTCTATAACTTCCATCTCTCCATCCCAGTATGACCAAGTCCAAGAAGTCCTCAGTGAAGCGATCTCCTGGTGAGATGCGCACGACCCGTGGAAGGGTCACTAAGCGACAATTGGACGTTGGTGGCCCCTCAGCCCCTGAATCTCCCCCACCTAACCCCATCCCTACTTCCCACCCAGTGACACCGTCCGTGATCCCCCCAGCCGCAGCCCAGGCGGTAAACGGCCCAGCCGCGACGCCTGAGCTCGGCCGGACTCCCACACCGAATCCGTCTGCCCTGAATACCCCCCTCCCTAGATCCCGCTCCTCTTCCGCCGTGTCAGTCCCCTCTCTGCCCCCTACCCCGCCTCCTCTCGTCTCCCCTCCTGGCTCTAACCACTCCACACCACCACCTCAGTCAAACCAGCAACCTGCTCCCTTGGCCCCTTCCGTAAGCCCCGTAGCCGGCCCCTCCTCCAGACCAGACCCGGTTGCGGTTCCTGCCCCTACTGCCCCCCTCCAAGCACCCAGGATGCAAGCGCCAATCTACGTGTCTAAACACCACGTCACGCTGTTTCAGACCCTGCAAGAGTTTGACTCCCAATATGCCAATGAAGGCTACACAGTGACCAGGGTCCCGCTGTCGCGGGACTTCCTGGTGCGCATGTCGTCCCCCGTGGACTATGCACACATGTGTGCCTTTCTGCGGCAGAAGGGACTCAACATTCAGCTCACGAGGCAGCAGGACGAGCAGGAATCCTTCCGTGCCGTGATAAAGCACGTCTACTATGATGGGGCGGAGGAGGCCATTAAGGCTGAGTTGTGTGCCGCGCACTTTTCAGTGCTGCGTGTAACGCAACTTAGGCGTTACGACCAGGCCAGAACACCTCTTCCGTTCTATCTGGTGGACCTGGCGACGGCGGACGACCTGGACCGACTAAGGCAGGTCGAATGTATACTCCACTTTCGAGTGAAGGTGGAGATGTACAGGCGACCGGTCATACCGGTCCAGTGTAGCAAGTGCCAACAGCTCAGGCACACAGAGGCGAGGTGCTCGGCCGCGGTTAGGGTGTGCTCCAAGTGCACCGGTGACCACGATTCTCGTGGCTGCGATGTTCCGCCCCCCCTGAGAACGTGCGCGCTATGCCTGCGCCAGGGCCACGGGGCCAGGTACCGGGCTTGCCCCGAATACCAGCGCCATGTGGCGGCGGCACGTACCCTCCAGGGGACTGGTAGACACGCGGCCGTGGGAGCTGGAAGCCGGGCGCGGGGAGTATTGCCCGAGCGGGCTCCACCAGTGTCAAGTGTGGCTGAGGTTGTGGCACAAGCTACGGTCGCTGAGGAACCGTCATGTTCCAGGACGCCCCGCCAGCCCCGTGAAGTGCCGCGCATGGCACGGAGGGACCGGCCAGATCAACAGAGACGACCCCGAGAGACCCGAGACCCACGACTACACCACCAGAGGCAACTGTACCGGCGTGTACTTAGCACCGGCATGGAAGACGGCGACCTGAGGGAGACAGCGGGGCACATCCTCGGGTTGCTGATGGAAGCGGAATTGTCGGAGGTCCGCTCCATACTAGCGTCGTATAGAGACTTCTTCCAGCTGCTGGTGACACCTGGATTCATCTAAGTATCAAGATGGCCTATAAAAACTATTTAAACATCATGACATGGAACGCTAGGGGACTTAGACGCAAAAAGACAGAGTTCAAGGAATTCCTCTCCCGTAACAATATTCATATAGCCCTTATCACAGAAACTCTCCTCAAAGACAACCATAGATTCAACATCCCCGGATACACGACACACCGAACAGATAGAGACGGGCGCGGGGGTGGCACCGCGGTCATTATTAAACACGATATACAACACGACCTGGCCCCCCCTGCGCAACTCCAAAACTTGGAAACCACCAGCGTACTAATTACACTCGACAACAACAAAGTGCTTATAACGGCGGCCTATGCCCCCCCAGGTACTTTAATAACATCCGATATAACGGACTTAACGCAGCAGCACAATAGGGCCCTAATTGCCGGTGATCTCAATGCGAAACACCAAATTTGGGGATGCAACGAGACAAATAAAGAGGGACGAGCTTTATTACACCTCGAAAACAACTCGGACCTCTTAATCCATACTCCAGAGGAACATACTTACGTTCCATATTGCAGGACACACAGATCTGACGTGCTAGATCTAGCCCTGTCCAAAAACATAACACGCAGAACACATCTCAAAGTTATGAATGAGCTGTCATCCGACCATCTGCCCCTCATAATTACACTAGAGGGCAATGCAGCTCTAATCCCGCCAATTATACGCCCAAACTATAACAGAGCGAACTGGGACAAATTTGCAGACACTGTAAGCAAAAACTTGCCCACTGTCCCATTAAACACTAACGAAAGCACCAACGAAGCGGTCATCCAATTGGAAAAGGCCATAAAAATAGCCACATCTGCCTCAGTGCCTATGAGCCGGCCTAGGCAACATCAATCTAAACTCCCACAAGACATAACCTCTCTAACAGCCGAAAGGAACAGAGCCAGACGCAAATGGCAAAAAACGCGGCACTTAACACACCTCGAGTACGTTAAACACCTAAATAGCATAGTAAGCGAAAGGATCGCAAATCACGTCTCGAGGCAATGGCAGAACACACTGGAGAATCTCGATTATGAACGAGACTCAGTGTGGAAAGTAGCTCGCTGCCTAACACGCGATAAAGTGCAAATCCCTCCACTCCATACAAATCAAAACATAGCGACCACCGATAAAGAAAAAGCAAATGCACTCGCGGACGAACTGCAAGAAACATTAACCCCAAACACCACCCCCTCTTGCCCACAATTCACCGCCGAAACCGAAGAAGAAACGCGCGAATATAAAGACCAAATAACTCACAATAAAATAAGAAAAACATGTCCCAGCGAAATCAAATGGCTCATTAAACATTTACCGAAACGAAAGGCCCCTGGGCCAGACAGCATCCCGGCGGTAGCCTTAGCCAACCTACCCGAAGATGCCATCAAACTACTATCCAAAATCTTCAATTATGTGCTAGAGAAAGGGTACTACCCTGACAGATGGAAGTCAGCTATAGTCGTACACTTTCCCAAGAAGGGCAAAGACCTCTCGAACCCACAGAGCTACAGACCAATTAGTCTACTAAGCATACTGGGAAAACTACTCGAAAAAGTAATACTAAAACGCCTAAATGCACAACTAATCAAACAAAACATAACTATAAACGAACAATTCGGATTCCGCGCTCGCCATTCTACAACCCTCCAACTACTGAGAGCCACTGAACACATCACGCATGGGTTCAACTTCCGAAAATCGACAGGCGCACTGCTACTTGATGTAGAACGCGCGTTCGACAGAGTTTGGCACGCGGGCCTGCTCAAGAAGCTCAAAACACTAAATATACACGACTCTCTAATTAAACTAATCGCAAACTATCTACACAATCGGACATTCCAGTCCAGAGTTAACAACCACCTCTCTTCACCCCGCCCTATAAAAGCGGGAGTCCCACAAGGAAGTATATTGGGGCCGATTATCTTTAATATAACAATGAACGATATCCCGAAAACACCCAACACGAACTTATTCATCTATGCAGATGACACGGCAATCGTAGCGCAATCGGGGAAAGTCGAGTTCATACACAGGAGGCTACAAAACGCCCTTAGCGAGCTACAGGATTGGTTCACCAAATGGAGAATTAAGGTGAATGCCAAGAAAACGCAGGCCATCATATTCACCAAAAGAGTCAACCATAGACTAGGAAAACACCAGCTTCCACCACTCACCATATTTGGAGAGAACATTGAGTGGAAAAACACAGTCACCTGGTTAGGGCTTAAAATGGACCAGGGACTCACATGGAAGCAGCATATATTCCAAATAAGGGGAAAAGCGAACGCCCAATTAGGCAAACTATATCCCCTTATAAACATGAACTCGCATCTAAAACTCAAAATGGGACTAACACTATATAAGACGCTTATCCGCCCTATACTCACTTACGCTGCTCCGGTTTGGGGATATGCCGCAAAAACACATATTATGCGCCTACAAAGGCTACAAAATAAAATACTGCGAATGGTAGCAAAAGTGCCCTACACGGCACCAGCGGACTTACTTCACGACGAATTAAAAATGCACACGATAGAGCAATTCATTAAAAAGCTCTCACACGATACGTATAAACACTTGCATAAACATCACAACCCTTTAGTAACGAACCTAGGTAACTATACCATGGAAATTTACAAACACGCTAGACCGCTAGCGCTTTTCGACAGAAATTTAACTTCAAATAACACGGAAGTAGAGGAATTCTTGAACAACCTACTACACGACTAAACGAAACTCTGACAGAGGACTGTTCCCTCTCACCTCACAACTAAACCTTCCTTATTCCCTGTTTCAGACCGCAGCCTGCCACAGAGCCCTACAAGCCCTCGGCAATGCCGAGGCGGATCGGGAGAACTAGGGCCTCCCACCAGTGTCCTACGTGCGCGGTGAAAGCGGGCCACCGTATGATGGAGTAGGACACTCCGACGACACGGCGAGACCAGGACAAACGCTTATACAAGACATGCCTGCCTAGGGCAGACAAGAAGAAATCTAGCATGATAACATTTAATCCAAGCATGCGTAAAAATCACAGACCATTAGGTGATTCTAACGACTTGCAGGTACATACCTGTGCAACACTAGACATAAGCCTAATTATTGCACGAAAATATCTTTTCACTCCAACACTAACATTAGCTTATCTCACAACGACTTGCAGGTTTCACCTGCGCATCGCTAGATATAAGCTCAAATATTGCACGATCAACTTCAGTTACACTAACTCTAACATTAGCAAATATTATAACGACTGGCAGGTAAACACCTGTGAAACACTAGATATAAGCTGAAACATTGCACGAATAACCTCAGGTATGCTAACACTAACATTAGCAGATAGTATAACGACTGGCAGGTAAATAAATACCTGTGCAACCCTAGAATTAAGCACCACACAAATTACATCTTGACTAACAGGCCTATGCCTGTGCAACCTAATCATAAGTAAGCGTAACTGCGTCTAATATCAATACAAATTTAACAATGCATTTATCTCTCTTGGTCATGTCCAGGTTTCATGGGCATTACCAAAAAGTAACAATTGACTCGCTCGCATGAACACATGCCAGCTTAAAGCTTTCAAGTACTAACCGGGGTGCTATGCGGGACCCGACTAACGCACGATGATGCACGAAACCTTAGCATTGTACGAACTAACACGTGGAGGGGTTTTTTAGTGAGTAACCCTCCCCCTTCAGGGCGCAGGGACCCTCACACTGTTGGCCTCAGCATGTCGGCCTCCGCCTGTAACGGGTTTTTCCCCTCCACGGTAAAAAAAAAAAAAAAAAAAAAAAAAAAAAAAAAAAAAAAAAACTTAGCTGCCCAACCATGGTGGCCTGCCAACACATTACTTCTTGGGCCACCCTAGTGCCTCATCTGAAGGTTCACCGTCACCCACGCAGCTACGCAGTTCATCGCCGAGGATGTTTGGGAAGAGGTGGCCTGCCAAACACATTACTTCTTGGGCCACCCTAGCACCTCATCTGAAGCTTCACCGTCACCCACGCAGCTACGCAGTTCATCGCCGAGGATGTTCGGGAAGAGGTGGCCTGCCAACACATTACTTCTTGGGCCACCCTAGTACCTCATCTGAAGGTTCACCGTCACCCACGCAGCTACGCAGCTCATCGCCGAGGATGTTTGGGAAGAGGTGGCCTGCCAACACATTACTTCTTGGGCCACCCTAGTACCTCATCTGAAGCTTCACCGTCACCCACGCAGCTACGCAGTTCATCGCCGAGGATGTTCGGGAAGAGGTGGACTGCCAACACATTACTTCTTGGGCCACCCTAGTACCTCATCTGAAGCTTCTTCGCCGTCTTCGCAGTTCATCACCGTCATCGCCGCCTACGCCGCGGATGTCCCGGGAAAAGATGGCCTGTCAGCACATTACTCTTGGGCCACCCTAGTACCTCATCCAAGCATCATCGCACACTCCTCACTTCATTCCTGTTACTCCTTATCAACTTTTCTGCCACTACCTTATTTCTATTCACACCTTCCTTCCCGTGTGTGACAGTCAGGACCTGGTCATGGCTGTCACCCGGTATCCCCTTCCGATGCCGGTAATAGCCGGCTGTATCCTTACGCACTGCGAGGGTGCTTCGGCGGTACCTCGACACTCACGCCACACTTCTCCATAATCCCCTCCTGAAAACCTTTTAGATTAGTCTTTCTCCCCTTTCCCTTTTTCCCACTCTCCCCGGCGAAATAAGCCAACTCTTTCTTCTCTCCAACTCTCTATCTGTCTCCCCTTTCCAAAAAACTAAAAAAAAAAAAAAAATAAATAAATAAAAATAAAAAAATAAATAAAAAAAATAAAAAAAAACAAACAAAAAAAACAAAAAAAAACCATCCATGGGCGAGGATGTTCGGGAAGAGGTGGCCTGCCAACACATTACTTCTTGGGCCACCCTAGTACCTCATCTGAAGGTTCACCGTCACCCACGCAGCTACGCAGCTCATCGTCGAGGATGTTTGGGAAGAGGTGGCCTGCCAACACATTGCTTCTTGGGCCACCCTAGTACCTCATCTGAAGGTTCACCGTCACCCACGCAGCTACGCAGTTCATCGCCGAGGATGTTCGGGAAGAGGTGGCCTGCCAACACATTACTTCTTAGGCCACCCTAGTACCTCATCTGAAGCTTCACCGTCACCCACGCAGCTACGCAGTTCATCGCCGAGGATGTTCGGGAAGAGGTGGCCTGCCAACACATTACTTCTTGGGCCACCCTAGTGCCTCATCTGAAGGTTCACCGTCACCCACGCAGCTACGCAGTTCATCGCCGAGGATGTTTGGGAAGAGGTGGCCTGCCAACACATTACTTCTTGGGCCACCCTAGCACCTCATCTGAAGCTTCACCGTCACCCACGCAGCTACGCAGTTCATCGCCGAGGATGTTCTGGAAGAGTGGGCCTGCCAACACATTACTTCTTGGGCCACCCTAGTACCTCATCTGAAGGTTCACCGTCACCCACGCAGCTACGCAGCTCATCGCCGAGGATGTTTGGGAAGAGGTGGCCTGCCAACACATTACTTCTTGGGCCACCCTAGTACCTCATCTGAAGCTTCACCGTCACCCACGCAGCTACGCAGTTCATCGCCGAGGATGTTCGGGAAGAGGTGGACTGCCAACACATTACTTCTTGGGCCACCCTAGTACCTCATCCAAGCATCATCGCACACTCCTCACTTCATTCCTGTTACTCCTTATCAACTTTTCTGCCACTACCTTATTTCTATTCACACCTTACTTCCCGTGTGTGACAGTCAGGACCTGGTCATGGCTGTCACCCGGTATCCCCTTCCGATGCCGGTAATAGCCGGCTGTATCCTTACGCACTGCGAGGGTGCTTCGGCGGTACCTCGACACTCACGCCACACTTCTCCATAATCCCCTCCTGAAAACCTTTTAGATTAGTCTTTCTCGCCTTTCCCTTTTTCCCACTCTCCCCGGCGAAATAAGCCAACTCTTTCTTCTCTCCAACTCTCTGTCTCCCCTTTCCAAAAAAAAAAAAAAAAAAAAAAAAAAAAACCATCCATGACTCCGCTAGGGGGCAAGCTGGGCTTCGGTCAAGCTCGTCTCCAAGCTCCTAACCTTCTCCGTCTGGTTACGCTATGCGAACCAGCTCTATCTTCACCACTGAATGCGCGGGTGCTACAGGCGGTACCGCAGTAGGCTTTCCCCTTCCTAATCCGGTGGATGGGGTTTTTTAGTGGGTATGGCCATCTTCAATGGCGACTCCCACAGTACCATGGGGTCTCGAAACAAGATTTTTCCCCTCCACCTAAAAAAAAAAAAAAAAAAAAAAAAAAAAAAAAAAAAAAAAAAAAAGAAAAGCTGCCCCTGCAGAGGCCATGGGAAGAAGAAAGCAGCGCAGGAAATCGCCGTCTACACCGGGCAATGGAGCCTCATTGTCCCGGGAACCTGAAAGCATCGCCACACCAGAAAATTTTGAGGCACTCAGCGTAATCGCCGTAGTTCCGTCCGGAGCCACACCTAGCGCCACTACCCCGCAGCTAGAGAGCCAATCGCCAAGACAGAGAGTCAGCTCCCCGGGAATGGTAGTGGGAGTGCCAGTCCCGGGATTGCCGGCTTCGTCACTACAGTCTACCGTCCATCTCCCGGACAACTTACCATCGCCGCCTGCACACTCTGGTCCCTTCCAGGGGACCAGTGTTATCATACGAGGAGTGCCTCCAGATATCCCTGAGAGACATGTTCTACACGCAGCAAGACAGAAGTGGTCCTCTGCAGTGAGGGCCACTCGCATCATCACCTCTCAGGGACCTTCACCACTTCTTCGAATCGTCCTCGCAGACATCACCGACAGCGAAGCCGCCCTGAGGACGGGTCTAACCCTACTAGGGCGACGCCTGCTCGTCGAGCCAGCCAGAACCACCAAACGTGTGCCCTGCCGCCGATGCTGTCTATTTGGTCATGACGTCACCACATGCAACGCTGCTCCTAGGTGCCACTATTGTGGGGCCCAGTGCCTCACACAGGACTGCACCAGCCACGACCCACGCAGAAGATGTCGGTACTGCGCCACCTGTAATGGCTTCGGCCATTTCACAGGCCAGGCGCAGTGCCCATGTTACCCAAGAGCTTCGACATCGCAATCAGCACCAGCCACCGCAGATTCACAGCCTCTTCGCCAACCAGCACCAGCCACCGCAGTCTCACAGCCTCCTCGCCGCCTAGCACCAACCAGCGCAGTATCTTCACCAGCACAACAGTACACTCCAACCTTCGCCGCCACTGCAAGTGCATCACTGCCCAGAAACGAAACAGAGGACGTCCGCCACGACGTCCATCATCTTCACCAAAGACTTGACAAAATTGACGAGACCTTACTTCAAATCACCGCCGCCGTGTCCACCATAGCCACCTCTACTGCTTCTGTCCAAACTCAACTGCAAGACGCCATAGATGCAGGACGCGAGCAACACAACTCCACAACTGGCCGTTTGACGTCACTTCGCACAGACATCCGGAGAAGCAACAAGAAAACCAACTCTCTTCGAAGGACACACCGTAAAGAAATCACTTTAATTCACCGACGACTTCTTCAAAACCAAGTCGACTTCAACGCAGCAGTAAGAATCCTGGAAAGTCTCTACACCACGACCTGGAATCTGGAAAACAACACCACAACCTCCATGGACTCATTACAACGCACACTTCAACAAATGGCAAACAAAAACTGCAACCATGACACACGAAGCCTACACGCAGACCTCCATACTTACATCAGAACCCAATAGTCAGCCCTGGACCTCTTCGCCTCAACTAGCAACGCCAACTCCACAGACAACTGAACGCAGGATACCGACACAGGAAGAATTCGACCGCTTCAATAGATATGGTTTTGTCAGCCACGCAGGACGTCCCTGCGATTTCAGGTGCAGAAGAAGGCTCTGCAGTGCAACCGGTCTCAACGCCACCGATTTCCTACACACTTGAAAGTCAAGTGCCACCGCAGCCATCGCAGTTCCTCGGAACCCTCTACACAGCCTCCGCCGTAAATAAGTATACTCCTTACACCTAACCATATCCCACGTCTACATCCCGTGTGTGACAGTCAGGACTTGTTCATGACTGTCACCCGGCAATCCTTACGCGATGCCGGTAATCTTACCGGCTGTACACTGCGAGGGTGTTTCGGCGGTACCTCCCCATCTACGTCACACTTCTCCCCTTATCCCCCCCCCGAGAAAACTCCATCCCATAACCCTTTTCCCTTCCCGGCGTAATAAGCCAACTCTTTCTCCCGTCCAACTCTCTTCTGTCTCCCCTTTCCAAAAAAAAAACGGCAGCTTTCAATTTCGCCGCCGTATTGCATCGTGAGTTTGCTGCTGAGATCTACCAGTTCACCGCAGTCAAGTGATTGGCTGTTGCATTCGTGCACTTGATTGGTGCATTATCTTCTGCACCAATTTCACCTATTATCAATACCAGACTTTGTACTAGTTCTGTGCTATTTTAGCACTTTTACACTTGACTAACGTTACCGGCGGGTAAGGTAACACGGCCTTAGCCACCAGTTCTTTAACTGGTAAGGCGCCCTCGGGTTCTGGCCCTCTGTAACCTGCGCCAACAAGCGCTCGCCTGACTATTCTGACCTAGCATTTCGACATGGCTACGAATACTTCCACTTCTGTTACTGTTCCCGCTGTACCTAACCATGGAAACACACCATCATCAACCAACAATCACGAGCCTTCAATTGCATCACCTGCTAAAAACCCTACCCTGTATTATTTGGAGGGTGGAAACTTCCAACTCTATCTGGACAAGGCACTCATAGCCAACCCGTCTATACCATTATCGCCTGACGTACATACCGTACTATTAAATGAGAAGAAAGCCAGAGTTTGCTACATTACACAAGCTGACCAACATCTTTTGCAAATCTTACCTAACAACACCATTTCTGATGAAGATAAAACCACTCTTTTCAAGACACAGTACGCACACCGATTAAGGATTGAAACCATCAACACTTATCTAGAATTGCATGATAAGGCAAGTCCACAAGACCAAGAGTGGCAAACCGTTACAACAAAAAGAAAGAGGAATTTACAACCCTCTTCATCAATACCACTGCATTCTGCCAACAGATTCCATCCTTTGGCCACTGATAGCCCAAACGATAATACGTCACAGGCTCCTGAAGACACTGCACCCCACATGGATACCTCAGATCCTATACAGGAGAATCCTCCACATGCTACGGCTCCTCAAAGGTCACAGAGGACAACTCCTATCTTCCTCCGGGACCCAGCAAAGGCACGTGAAATTACATCTCATCTAAACACCTCACACCCGGACGTGAATTACACAGTCCGTAATATGAGTGGGACTATTGCACTCATGCCCAGCACTCCGGATGATCACCGCAAAATCCGCAAAGTGCTGAGCGACGGCTCGGTGCAGTTTTTGACAACCTTACTGCCCGATGAGAAACTTCTATATGTGACTCTTAAAGATCTCCCAATGTACATTACGGAGAATGATGTCACCGCACATCTCAAAGAGTTGGGATACCCAGTCGAGCGTGTAGGACAACTCCGCTCAAATAGAAGCCAACCACCTCAACTTCTACCACACTTTCGTGTAGCCCTCAAGAAAGAAGATCACGCCCAGAATATCTACAAAGAAACAAAGATGTTCAACGCCCTCATACGTGTTGAACCCTATCGACCGCCGGCAAAACCCTTGCAGTGCACAAATTGCCAGCAATTTCAACACAGCGCCGCAGGTTGTCGCCTACAAACCGTATGCTCCTTCTGTGGGGAGAAAGGCCACAAACGTACAGACTGCCCACTGCCTGGTGTCCAGGGCACCAAACCCACATGCTACAACTGCGGGGGTAACCACTCCTGCCGTTATGCGAAATGCCCAGTATGGCAAGAGGCTCGCATAGAAATGCATTTGAATAAAAATGGACAGCGCACCCACTTCGACGCTGCACCGCGAAGTGGAAACCCTTTGGGACTCCCCAGAGAAGCCTTTAGAGGCGCCCGCTTCCCAGGGTTAGGACCTCTTGAACGAGTGCGATACCCGACCTATTCTGCAGCCCTCACGTCTGAATCCGCTCCCTCTATGACGCCCACGCCTGCACCTGTAGCTCCTATTCCACAGGAAACACACCCGGCAACGTTACCGGCTACTAAAGCTGCTCCTCAACAGCCTACTTTTCCCAACTCCTCCAAGGCTGCCACCCTACCTGCAGTTACTACCAGGACACACCACGAAACACCCTTCGTGGCCGGTCAATCCAAGCCACTTCTACCACGCGAATCTGCACAAAAGCGCCTGTTAACGTACCCACCGTCGCCGCAAACTACTCAACCAAATGCGCTCATCCCTGATGAAGGATTTCTCACCTTAATGGCCCAGATTCCCCTACATCCAAAAGCGAGATTCGCCACCATTCTTGCTGAGGCCCTTACTCAGCGGCCGGCTACTATAGCTGCAGAAACTGTCCTGGTATGCACAGTCTACAACTTCATGTCCCAATATGGCAGGCAGACATAACTCATTCACCAACGTTCATGGTTTAAGGATCTGCACTTGGAATGCCAACGGTATACGTGGAAGACTGACAGAACTCAAAAACTTTCTTGCTGTCAACAAAATTAACATTCTTATGGTCCAGGAGACTCACCTATCTCCTCGTCAAAAAGCCACGACACCTGGCATGCTATGCCACAGAAGCAACCGTGAAGACGGATTTGGCGGCACAGCCATATACATTAGCAGAAACATCCAGCACCATCGTCAACAACCTTCCACCCACGGAGGGATTGGAAGGCACCGGAATACAAGTGTCCACTACTAGAGGACCACTCAATTTATATTCTATTTACCTTCCGCCCAAAAGACGTATCAATACACCAGACCTGGATGCTGTCTTCCTACCTGGCGCAACCACAATAGCCCTGGGTGACTTTAACGCAAAAAGCCCTTCATGGAACTCTACAATACTAAACCATAGAGGAAGGATCTTAGAAACTTATCTTGAGAGCAGAGGCCTTGTTGCGCTTGCTCCAGCATCTCCAACAATTCATCAAGGTGACCGTCGCCCACCTGACTGGCTTGATATTGCTCTACTTCAAAATCTCCGCCACCATCCACAACTCTTCTCCCTCTCTGAACTATCATCTGATCATTACCCCGTCATTCTGCTCTTCCGAGACCGCCCTTCACACACAGTTCCTGCTAAACTCCTAAATCCCCGCAAGACTGACTGGGCCAAATATACCGCGATACTGGCCGCACAAAAACCCATCTTCCCACCATGCCAGAACACTACAGATGCAGACTATCTTGCGTCCACCCTCACCACCACTATGGTTAATGCCATGACGGAGGCTACCCCACCTCGGCGTAAATGTTCCACCACACAAAAACCTCTACCTCGAGAACTTCGCCGCCTTATCTCGGAGAAGAACAGAGCTCGACGACAATTCCAACAAACGCGCAGCCCAATCGACAAACGTGAGTGGTACCGACTCCAGGCCATCCTCAGAATGGAACTACACGATCACTGCAACGAGGAATGGGAACGTCGTCTGGGCACTCTGGATACGGCAGACTCTTCCCTCTGGAGGATGTCAAAAGCCATTCTTAGAATCCCTACTTCAGACCCACCTCTAACAGACGGCCGCCGACTTGCTCAGTCCGTGAGAGAGAAGGTGAATCTTTTGGCTGAACACCTAGCCTCTACATTCCACCCAGCGGCACCACTTGACGTTGAGCTTGCTGAGGAGGTTGAGACAACAGTGCGCCACTACTTAGACACACCTATTACTCACGATGAAGAACCACAACAGAAGAACTAACACATCTTATCGCCTCTGTCAGGCCCTACAAAGCTGCGGGAAATGACACCCTCCCATATGCAGCATTTAAGGCGCTTCCTGATACCTGGCTGGCTGTACTAGTTGAACTCTGCAATAGCTTACTTCGCTTCGCACACTTCCCGGCTGCATGGAAGCATGCACACATCATTACGCTGCCCAAACCGGGTAAAGATCCTAGAGACCCGAAAAACTATCGCCCCATCAGCCTTTTGCCTGCGATAAGTAAGCTATTTGAAAAAGTCCTACAAAAGCGCCTCCAGAGCACGCTGGACCGCCATAACATCCTCCGCCCCGAGCAGTTTGGCTTCAGGCAGCAGCATTCAACCACACACCAGCTCCTTCGCCTCGTGGACCAAGTGATCACTGGCTTCAACAACCGGCACTATGTAACAGCTCTCTTTTTAGACATTTTCCGTGCTTTTGACTCCGTGTGGCACGATGGCCTCCTTCATCGGCTTATCACTTATGACACCCCTTCCTATCTGATCCATCTGATTCACAGTTTCCTGACCAACCGAACTTTTGTCGTTACAAAAGACAGCATTCAATCCCCTACTTTTTCCATCAACGCAGGACTCCCCCAAGGCAGTGTCCTGGGCCCCTTGCTATTTTTAACCTATATAAACACTCTTCCTTCTCTCCCGGGCTGCCACCTGTATCTTTTCGCCGATGATACAGCAATCACCACCTCCTCTACTCACCATAACATCGCTGTACAAAAACTCCAGAGATATGCCAACATGCTCACAGTCTGGTTTGCTGCGTGGAGACTACAGATAAACCCCACTAAGTCTAAAGCAATAACATTTACTCGACGGCACCTACAAGATGTTGAAGATCTTCGCCTAGCAGATGGAACAGTACCCTGGTCCACGGAAGCAACCTATCTAGGAGTTCTACTGGATATGCGCTTAACGTGGAAAGCGCATGTCTCCTCCCTCGCATCCAAGATCAGCACAAGAATGTCCATGTTATACCCCCTCTACAGCCGCAAATCACCAATGTCTTCGAGGAACAAACTTCTCGTCTACAAGCAGGTAATCCGGCCCGCCTTAACCTATGCCTGCCAGGTCTGGGGTGCTGCGGCAAAAACAACCCTACATCAGCTACAGGTGCTGCAAAACCGTTACCTGAGAACTTCTGTAGGCGCGGACTGGTACGTCCCGAATGACAACATCCACAAGGACCTCTCCATCCCAAAGCTCACTGAATACATCACACAACTTTCAACCACCTTCTACGCCGGCCTTCCTACCAGCTTTAATCATCTTATCCGCGGCCTTGGAGAATACGACATTGACCCTGGAGAAACTTACAAGAGACCAACACTTCTTCTTTCCCAGCAATAGACCTAACAAAGACGACTGACTCAAGATTAAAAAAAAAAAAAAAAAAAAAAAAAAAAAAAAAAAAAGCACCCACATATTTCTGTCCCTAAAACCCTTTTCCACCATTTGCCAACCATCTTTTATTACAACCCATCCCTATACCAGCGTGGGAGAAAATCCCGGAATGGTAGCAGTCAAGGGCGCCTCCCATTGGGAGGATAACCCCTTATCGACCCCACTACGAGTGGCCGGCAGCTTTCACCGCAGCACCGCCGATTAATCGCTCATTCGCCAAGGCTGCCAACGCTCCTTCACCACTATCAAGCGCCAGTACAATAATCTCGCCGTCTGCACCTGCTGTGCCTTTCCGGAAGCACCGCGTTGTCATCTGTGGGGTACCCAGGGACCTCCCAACACAATATGTGCTGGCTGCAGCACAACAGAAGTGGTCCTCAGCAAAAAGGGCCACGAGGATCACCACATGCAGGGAACCCTCAGTGCTAGTAATACTGGAGCTAGCAGACCTTCGCGACCACGAAGCTGTCTTAAATGCGGGTCTGCCTTTGTTGCCTGCGCGTCGAGGCCAGCCGAGTGGATCGCAAGGTGCCCTGTCGCCGTTGTTGTGGCTTGGGCCACAATGAAGATCACTTCGCAGCTACTCCTCGGTATCACTATTGTGGGGTACCGAGCCTCACAAAAGACTGTAGGGCGCACGATATCAGGTGACACCGCCGCTATTTCGCCTATTTCTGTGATGGCTTCGGCCATTACACGGGTCAGGCACAATGTCCGCAGTATCCGCGGCGACATTCCACACCACCAGCGGCTCTAGCCACCGCAGCTCCAGTAACATCAGCTCCAGTCGCAGCAGCTCCAGTCAAATCAACTTCATCAGTACAACCAGCCACCACAGAGACACCACCAGCCACAGCGGTCGGCACGGATTTATGCGATGCCGTACATGACCTCCATTCGGAGGTACTGAGCATTTGCACCCGCCTGGCCGCTATTGAAGAGACACTAGCAACGATCTCCGCCGCTACTTCCTCCAACGCCGATGAACTGAAGCGCATATCCAGGAATTCCACGTCACCACCGCAGCCTCCATATCATCATAGAAAGGTCAACTGGACAATATACAACAGCTGGACACCGCAGTCTCCACCTTACTCGACCTCTCCGTGCACTTCGACGGACATCAAACACCACAACACACACTGTCGCAGAACCCATTGGCCGCTCCATTGGGGCCGCAGCAAACAGAACATTCAACAGACTAAATTCCAAAGGACCAACAGTAAGAATTCACCACATACCGACGCAAACAAAATCACCGAGCTAATGTAAGGCAAAAGCATCAAACCCCTCTGGTGCTGCACTCAGGCCCTCGGCCATGGCTGCAGCCCAGAACATCACTTCTAGCCGCTCCCTTCTATTGGAAGGCAGCATTCACCTTTTGACACGCAACTCACGCAGGTGCATATGCGGGACTGCACAAACACTTAAATATGTTTATGAAATAAACGTTAAAAGCAACTATCCCCTTCCCTCTTTTCCTACCCTGGCGAGATAATCTACTCTTTCTTCTCCAACTCTTCTACTATCTTCCTGTTTCAAAAAAAGAAGGCTTAGACAATATATATATATATATATATATATATATATATATATATATATATATATATATATATATATATATATATACATACATACATACATATATATACGTCTAGTATAGGTATAGTTTTAGATTATTTTTAGCATTAGAATAGTATTAGGACTCCCTCATCTCTATCTAACCCCGCCCTCACCAGCAACACCAAACAATTCTCTCATCTCACACCACTCCTCTTCACCACAACCAAAACTTCCCCTCTCACTTCTTCACCACCACCAAGACCATTAGAGACCACTTCTATATCCCACGGCAACAGTCAGGCGCTTCTCATGGCTGCTGACCTGGGTTGCACATCCTTCCATGCGCTCGCATGTCTCGCATGCCAGCCTCCGAACCGATCTTTACGAACCAGGGTGCTCTTAGCGGAACCTGACCAATTGCACCGTAGGAAAGTACTAACAAGCACCCTTCCCCCTGCCCTGCATGGTTAGTTCTACTAACAGCATGAGCATGGGGAGGTGATAGTAGCGCATAACCTTCATACCGGTCGATCGCCACCCCCCCCCCCCCCCACAAATACACTCTTCGATTGGGGCAGTGCCATGGCGAAGAAGAAGAGTCTACGCAGATTATCTTCAACACCAGACTCTGGAACCTTTTCGGCTCCACAGGCTGATAAAAACTCCGCTGTCACCAAGAATGCCGAGAGATCGCAAATAGTGATGGGGGAAAAGGCACTTACACCCTTACCGCAGGCAAGCCTAGGAGTGTAAGATATCTATCCGGATTCGAACCAGGGCAGCACTACTGACTAAAAAACCCCACCGAAAGACTTGAGGTCCAGCCTTACTGTTGCAGTACCGCATTTAAACACCTGCACATTCTGTGGTGATAGATAAAAAGCTACCTGCCGGAGGCAGCAACAGTGAGTACATTACTGATGTATCGGAGGAAAAACATGACATAAGCCCTGAATGCCCCCTGGTAGCAATTAATGGTAACGTGTCTGTTAGTTAACGTTGAACTTTGTAATGATTAGTAAGCCAGATGACGTCGTTAACTGGTGATTGGTGTAGACGGATGTGAGGGGTGACTGAAATGAGCATGTTTGAAGTTAAGTGTGTCCTACCCGAAGGGAGATAGACACCGCCGCAGCTGCAGTTTCGGCCGTTCCCGCGTGGGGCGCCACTAGCACTCTAACTGGTCAATCGGCCGAACCGCAACGAGAGAGCCTGCCAGCCGAGCGGCCGCTGTCGCCGAGGCAGGTGGGCGGCTCCCCGACAAAGGCAGTGGCAATACTAATCCCGACCCCGGCTGAACCACCGCCCTCCTCTGCCAAGCAGCCGGAAACCGCCGCAGGCCTACCTGCTAACAGCAGCAGTCCTACGATTAACCCACCACCGCCGTCAGCCCACACTGTGCCTTATTCAGGGCACAGCATCGTGCTCCACGGGATGCCTAGAGATCTGCCAGCACGCTTTATTTTCTCCGCCGCACGACTCGAGTGGCCCTCGGCAATGAGGGCCACTCGCATCATCACCCGCCATAGACCCTCCGAGTTCATCAGAATGGTGTTCGCCGACACGTGGAACAGTGAAGCTGCTTTGCGTGCGGGCCTGTCTCTGTTAGGGCAACGCCTGCTTGCGGAGATTAGCCGAGCTGTCCGCCAAGTACTCTGCCGCCGCTGCCGTTTCGGGCACGACGCCGCTTCCTACACCGCTCCACCTCGGTGCCACTATTGTGGAGCACCGAGACTCACACAAAACTGTGCAGCACATGACTTGAGACGACGTCACCGGTACTGCGCCATCTGCAACGGCTTCGGCCATTTTACGGGTTAGGTGCCTCGTATCCTCGGGCCCAGCAGATCACACAACGTGCACCAGCCACCGCAGTCTCACAACGTTACAGAAGACCACCACCAACCAACGCAGCCACAACACCTACCCAACGGGCCACTCCCTCCTAAGCTGCAGCCACCGCCGGATCACCGCTGCCCAGCCACGAGGTAAAGGACTTTCGCTCGGAAGTCCGAAGCCTCCACCAATGCCTGGGCAGGGTAGAGGAACCTTGCAGCAGCTGACATCCGCCGTTACTTCTATTGCCAACACCGTAGCCAACACTGAAACTGCATAGGGGCAGATACAGGATGTCCAAGCCGCTGTGAGGGAACTACACAAAATAGCAGCAGCCAACATGTCATCACTGCACACGGACGTCCGGAACTTCAGGCTCAAAATTAACACACTCCGCCGGGCAAATAAGAAAAGACGTACAACAATAGAGCGTCAACTACTCCACCACACAACTGGATTTAATGCTGCATCAAACTGTTGGAACAACTACGCACTGCAACCATGGACTTAGACAACACAGCGAAAGCTGGCCAGAATCGAAAGCAGAGAAACAACAACCACTCACGAAGCCACCACACAGACACCAGCGCCTACACCTGCAGAAGAACCTAATATATGGCAGCAACATCAACACACATCTTCAGAACTACCACAACACCATCGCCAGCAGAAACAACGCCATCACCATCAGTCACCACGTCATCAGCCACCAACATCCACACGCCGCCAATATGACGTGCCGAAAAGCTTCTTCGAATATGATGACGAACCTTGCCAAGAACTATGTGAAATATTACCGAGCAACGCCGTCAAAGGTAGACGATTCAAACTGTGACGACTCAATTCAGGTCAACCACAGAACTTATCCCAAGTCTCACCGGCGACGTCGCAGTTCTTAGAAACCATCCCCACCGTCACCGCAGAAAGCACGAAAGTGCACAAATATTGCTCAACAAAAGATCACCCTTAATTCCTTCTCCATTACGTCATCTTTTCCTTCTACTACCCGCGTGACGTGACCAGGACCTTGTGTCATGGTCATGCCCCAGACCAATATTCTTTCACCCGCTCCCGCCTATCGGGCGGCACCTTTCAACCTACCCATAATAACGGAGGTACTCTAAGCGGAACTCCACCCTTCTTTCGTTTAGATCCTATCCAACTTCGCCTTCAACTTCCATGTTTGTTTCTTCCCCGGCGAAATAAGCCAATCTTTTACTTTCCAACTCTATTTCTGTCTCCCCTTTCCAAAAAGAAAAACAGCTGATTGTTGCCACTTTTCTTAAGTAAAGCTCGGCCTGATTGTTGGTCTCATCGTGTTAAAAAAACACTCTTGTTAGTTATTCATTATCCTGATGATGGGAGAGATGCTCACTCCCGAAACGTCGATGGCTCTTCATCACTACACCTGGCTCGAAACTCGAGAACATCTTGAATATGTAAAGTATTGAATTTGAAAAATTCAAACTAATTGCAGGGAATATCTCGGCTGGATTAACCCTTTCGTGGTCGCGCGGGGTGTTATGAACACCCCAGCTATTCTTGTAAGTGTATTATTACATAATGGATAGGAGTGTACCTTCATGATCTTTGGTACCTCTCTAGGAAGAAATGTGCGAGCCTTGAGTAAAACTAGAATCAATAAGGGTAGCTCGAGTTCCGAGAAAATACGCAACAGTATGCCTTGAGGTGTTGCCAATACCCCGCTCGACTCTACGTTATTGTGCGTTGAGAAAGCTTACAGCTGTATTTCTTGTCTCTTGCCACTGTGTCCATTCAGCAATGGATCCTTACGAAGTAGAGCAACAAAGAATGCGGGAACTTTTGCATGAGGTTTTAAATGAATAAACATATATACATAAGTTAAATCGCACTGTGCCCGATGTTGGAAAGCTATATGTCTAAAACACGTGAAAAATGTATGTGAAAAGTGTTATGATAACGAACCCATTGCAGCCAGTGCCAGTGACTACATAAATTCATAAATGAGTTGACAGAATAAGTGTTTAGTTGTGTAATGGCTAGAGGGCGGATTTATATGCACTAAAAACCACAAATATATGCATGCAACTATGCAGCAAAAAAGTTGAAAATATGCTCTTAAAATTAAGAAAATATTCACAAAAATGTATTTTCTTCTAACAGTAAAATACACTATTTCCTCACGTTTTATTTTTTATGAAGCAACAACTATAATATTTTGACTCTTTTGCGCCTAATTGAAATTATATTTTATATTGTCATTCTCATTAATCGTGTGTGTAATTAACAAATTAAGAGTCATTTACTCAGTAAATTATTCATATTAATGGTATGCTGCACAAATATGAAATTAAAGCCGCTTTTGTTTGGGGTGCCAGGAACACCCCGCGCGACTAGTAACGTTCTGAAAACACGCGTTACTATATGAGGGTTAGTATCAAAAAGAAAAATTTGATGTACATAAAGATCTGCAGCTTCTCTCTCCCTTCATCTCGATTTGAGCAACTATTGCTTGAGTTTCATGTGATCATATACTGCGATTGCTGCGATCTCTGTTAAAGTTAACAAACAACATTTTCAAAGTTGCTCAAACTTCCATAGCTCTGTCGATCTACAGAGATATCTAACGGAATGTCGAACTTGTAGATGTTGGCTATTCTGTAACAATCTCACAGTAAAATATCCTTCTCCTTATTGGTCCACTAAAAAACAACTGACACAGCAAGTCCGCGGAATAGCCTCCAATTATCATGCAGCATTAAAACCACTTACCAATCAATAGACCAAATATAATAAGGTAACTGGGATTGGAGAACGCGTAACATGTGATGTAGTCTGCTGCCAGCTGACTTTAGACACCACTGGCGATTGTTTCAGTAGACTGACTGATGTAGTTTATATTTCCTTGAACAGTAATATTGTAAAACACAACTTAACAATAAAACAACAATCCTCTTGGAGAAACACAGGTAAACTGAATCTGAAAGTAGGCTACTGTGTACTACACTGTCCTATCTCACGAAAAATCCAATGCGCAGACGCGTAGAATACAAAAGAATTAATTTAATAAGTTTCCAAAATGCTGTACTATATCCACTAATGCCATATTTTTCAAGAGTAAAGCATGTCATTAATATCAGTTTTTTTGTTTGTAGTGTACAAATTACATTTATTTAAGCATGCCGGCCGGCCCGTGAATTATATTTTCAGCATCTTGTATTCGTTTTAATTAATAGCACTTTTGGCTGGCGACCAGCATAGCTGGATAGTTTAATTGAGATATAATTATGCATGTGGTACTAAAATGTTAATCTTGCTAAGTTTTGAGAAAAATAATTTCATTTTGGCTAAGGGATAATATTTCGGGTAAGTGTAGGTCGCTTGTACCTGGCCGTGTACGCGAAACAACGATTTCGTTTTACTAAAACACTTCAAATGGATTTTTGCACACAATCTATTATGCCAACATCAATTTGTGGAAGTGAAGAAAGAGTTGAGATACACTGTTATAAATACGTGGTTATTGATGCCAGAAGCAGATGTTCCCTCTCGGATAACACAGGTCCCTGTCATCTCATTCATGTACATACACTATTCTGACCTAGGTGCCAAGTGGCCTGGGCCAAATCCTAGTGGGCAGTATGATATATGTACTGTATAATATATGTATTTTTTGGTACTTCATTAACTTGAAACTTGACCTGGGGTGTCACAGTCAAACATGGGCGAAATTTTGATAATGCAGGACCCCGTCATTCCATTCATGTAAATTGGTATAATTTTTGACAGGGTTGGTCTGCAGAAGTTTGGCCAATTTAATATTCTTCCTCTAAACATTGTAAAAATTATCATTAACCTAGGTTTGTAGCCTATCCAATTTCATCTGCAAATAGACAAGACAAAATTTGATGCAGGTATAATAGCATTACCATCAGTTTTTTACAAATATTGTATTCAGTTTATTTCTTTGTAGTTACATTATAGTCATTTGAATGTGTGCTACCTGTTTCTGAATTTGTTGCACCAAGAACTATACTAATGTACTTCTGGGTTTCTGTCCATAGCAGCTGTGAGTTATTCATTCTTCTGAGGTCAAGACCAAAATTGTTTTGTACATTAGGTCAAAAGTTTATAGAAATGGTAAAGTTTTACAGACAAGAGCTTTATTCTCAATTTTAACACAACTTAAAATCTCTTTCTAAGAAACTATTGAAAATTGAGTGGCATATGTAATAAACATTTGTTCATCTTTGTGATGTGTTGTGTCATACGGAGGAACTACCCCTAAGGCATGACTCCACTACAGTGAAATATTTTTAAAAAGTCATAACATTAGTAAAGCTATTAAAAATGAGATCTCTAGTTCAATGCATACAACAAAACTGTAATATAACTGACAATATGTATAGTGTGCTGCACTCGGCCACAAATTATATTCCTGAAATTTTTGTTTCTTTGGGTACGTATGTACAGCCACGGGAAAAATAATTGAATACCCTTTGCCGGGTTACAGCATGGTTTACATAAGTCCATATTTCCAACATGCACCTGAGTTTATTAATAGTCTCTGTTCCAGATACAGCCTATTTCTGCATCTGACAGGTGATAACATATAGAACACAGACTAGCAATAAACTCGATTGCATGTTGGAAATATTGACTTGCGCAAACTGTGCTGCAACACGATGTGGTACTAGGAAATAATCTGATCTCCTAATGCATTGAATCATTTTTTCCAAGGCTGTACCAGTATGTTACCTTTTCATTGGTAAGAACTGAGATGTTGACAATGAAACTTGAGTGTACAGTGTAGCTATAAAGTCCCACCTAGAAAGTAAGCCATATTGCATGTAATTACTAAGACTTGGAAGTAGAAGACTCATAAATTAGCTAAAAAGACTTAAAAATACCTAAAAATATCCAAAAACTAAAGGACCTAAAAACTGGAAAAAAGGACATAAAGGGGTGGTCCAAATTAGTTAATTCGAGTTTTTGTCACATACAATCTAATGCTTATGTTTGAAAACACAACATTCTAATGGTATGTAACATTGAGAGTGACAAAACCGACGTTAAAGAAATGCTTCTTAGAGTTCAAGAACCAGTAATGGACATTCTGGAGGAAGAAATTGAAATAGGCATATGTTTGCTAGTGGAATATTCCCGCTAACTAAGGCACTAAAAATATATTTGCAAAATGAAGATGTCTTAAAACATTCACTAGTACTTAGTGATTTTCCTTTCTCTGGGTTCCAACAGGCTGCTCACATGTGTTCCTCATGCCCAAGATGCTGCTGGATACAGAACCACTGTTCTGCACTAAATTTCACCTCAGAATATTAACAGAATATTCTTCTGTGCTCCAAATTCAGATACTAGTTGTCGAAAAAACACTTACTATGCTTAAATTTAGGTAAATTTATGAGGATTTCTTCCACAAATTGTAAAATTGCTGTTCAACATAAGCTGAATATAGCCTACCCAGTCATACCTTGTGGTCAAGGTCATTGTCACGATGCTAGTGAAAAATAAGGGGATATTTAAAGAGGGTTTATTATTATGAAAAAATGAAGCTGTTAACAGTGAAGCAATACAATCCTAAGGGTTATAACAAAGCTTAGAGACTATAAAGTTCACTTATCTTAATATTTGCTGGAAGTTCTTGAAATTAACCACAGACTACGTAATTTCACATTATATTAAGTGTATCTTCAGTGCAACTCTTGTTTATACTGGTTGCCGCCGTAACAACCCAAATCATTTAAATTTCTATGTGTTACCATCGTATGAAAACAAAAAAAGCTTATTAACAGAACCAGTCCCCAGTGTTTCAAAATTCATTACACAATTCTTATTTTTCAAAATGATTATCTTTACCCAAACCATTAAATCTATGGGTTCATTTAATTGGTTTAATAATATAACCTCTGAATTTATTTCATGATTAAAATCAACAAAAATGATCTGCCACAGCTAATTTATCAATCTCTTTATATTTAATATTCCTAGAATGTTCCTTTCTTCAGGTTTCCAAGTGATGTTTGGTTTTACAAATATATACCCTGTCACAATCCAAACCGCTAAATTGACAAATGGCAGATGTTTTATAATTTGGAATTGTATCCTTTTTAGAAAAATTTAACAAACTTTTACTTTCTCTACTGGTAAGTAGGGGAAGTATTGTATTCCACACAAAAATTTGATGTCAAGATTTCACCGGAAATATATATTTTGAGACCCCTTGAATCCAAAAAGAGCATTTTTAGAAAAAGGTCTGTGTATGTGTCTATGTGTGTCTGTGTGTGTGTGTGTGTCTGTGGACAGCATAATTCAAAAACGAAAAGTAGGTTAAAAACCAAAGTTGGTATTTAAGTTTAATGTCTTTCAAGGATGTGACACCAAGATTTTGAAGAAAATAGCCCTACCCTAAACTACCCTTTACATGGAACATTTTTCGAAAATTTTGATTTTCTTGAAAATGGCTCTAACGATTTTGATTAAAATGTCATATGTTTGAGATATTTTTATGGCAAATGAAATGTATATCTTGAATTTTCTGGCTATAGCCCCATTAGTCGTATTTACTCTGGACAACTTTTACATAACTGGTAAACCATTAGAGATAGACCAAATCATACTCTACAAAAAATTTAGATCTTGCTAAACTACACAATTTATCTTTGAATAAATTTTCTTGTAGGGTGAACCATTTTGGAGATATTTCTTGTTATGTTTGTGAGTTTCGGAAAACTTAGAACTTAAATGAAATGGATCATTGTTGTTCATTTTTTTATATGTTAAGTGTGCAAAGACAACAGAATCTCAAAGCTTTAAAACCTTTGACTATGGCACAAAGCCTACTGTATTCTAACATTCCCCTTGTACCTACAAGGAAATAAACATTAAGATAATTAAATGTTTATCTTAACTAAGACGAGGAAGATATAGGAATAAGAGTTTGTAAGATTGGTTAGTACAAGAGTAGAGAAAGTCATGTGAGTGCAACACATCAGATTTTTTATATATTTATTTTGTGAAACCAAAGGTTCTTTAAAAATTTTTGTAAATTTTGTTGTTAGTCAAGGATGGTAGTAAACTTTTTAAAATTAGAATTATCTTTTATTTTCTTAAGGGTAAAAATTTCATTAACTGCTTTTCTATATTTAAATTTGTCTATTTTTTATGTGTAAAATCTCTATTAAAACCATTAATTACCACTGTTGATAATGCATTTGTGCTCTTTGTTAAATTCTTCTTTATTAAGGTGTATATTTATTAATCTTTTAAATTAAACTATTAAAAACAGTAAATTTGTCTGAAAAATGATTAAAACTTTTATTATTATGGAATTATCAGTGAGTAGATTTTGTATAAATGCCCACATTTAATTTATTATTATGTTTAATTATTATTTTACATCAGCTGATGTAATTATGTTAGCACAATGTTGCAGATACTTGGCATGAAACAAAAGAAGTAAGCATTAACAGTTGACCTGCAATCGTATTTACCTGCACTACAACTATGGTACTCCAGAACTTGTTAAAATCTATTACTACAGAGTAAAACACATTGATATTTGTCATTACCAGCTTACTGATGGGGAAACAGTAAACATACAAGCACTGAATCCCCATCAGTTCCTTTGCTATTAAAGGGTAATGGTGATAAAAAGTTCATAATGTGCAGGTATTTTAGCTGGAACTATTCTATTAATGTAAATATATGTTATACTTAAAATACAGTGGAATCCCACTAATCCAAACTAATTTTGGACCGAACCCTGTTTGGATCAGCAAAAATTCGGATTAGGTGGATTTTCATCAAATACAACATATTGACCTTAATGTTTATGAATCAAGTATTAAAATTATTGAAAGTAGGAAATTAGTACAGTATGCTATAATTTATTATACAACTACATCCCGAGGCTCGGAAACCAATTACTATAATATTTTTATAACCACTGTTGGCATCTACCTAGCGCGAGTAGCCTGTTGAAAGTCGGAATGCAAATTGGTGAAACATTGCCTCTTAAAGTTGTTTCAGTACATTACATCAAAAGAAGATCACTGACTTCACTTAAGTTTTAATTCCGTTTTCCATTTTATTTTCTTATTAACATAAAAAAATTGCATACAAACTTTGTTATACACACTGTTAGTAGATCTAGGCCTTCTGTTTTTTTAGTTTTTGTGTATAAGATAGCCGACAGATTCACTGTTTACTCCTGTAGCATTTATTTCATGTTTTCTGTGCTAATACATTTATATTACTTTCTCTACTGGTAAGCAGCAGAAGTATTGTTTTCCACCCAAAAATTCGATGTCCAGATTTCACTGGAAATATATGTTTTGAGGCCCCCTGAATCCAAAAAAAGCATGTTTTAGAAAAAAGTCTGTGTGTGTGTGTGTGTGTGTCTGTCTGCCTGTGTGTCAGTCTGTGGACAGCATAACTCAAAAACGAAAAGTCGGTTGAAAACCAAAGTTGGTATTTAAGTTTAATATCTTTCAAGGATGCGACACAAAGATTTTGAAGAAAATAGCCCCACCCCAAACTACCCTTTACATGGAACATTTTTAAAAAATTTTGATTATCTTGAAAATGGCTCTAACGATTTTGATTAAAATGTCATATGTTTGAGATATTTTTATGACAAATGAAATGTATATCTTGAATTTTCTGGCTATAGCCCCTGTAGTCGTATTTACTCTGGACGACTTTTGCATAACTGGTAAACCATTAGAGATAGACCAAATCATAGACCAAATCATATTATACATTTGAGTGGTGATCCGGAGCCTGTCTGTACGACGTGCAACATTCCAATCTCCATCGCACATGTCCTTCTTGATTGTCCACGATACGCTCGTGAGCGCCAGTCCGTTGGCCTGGGCCTTACACTGTCGTCAGTTTTAGGCAACGACCCAGTATCTGTAAATACAGTGCTGCGGTTTTGTTCCACAATTGATTTTATGAAGCAAGTGTAAGGTTATTTTATTTCAGAGATTTTAGCCTTTTAGATTGCTGTATTTTGGGGTTTTTTAACGTTTTAGTGTTTTTTACTTGTAGAAATTTTAAGTTTCTGTTTTTAGCATTATAAATGAAACGTTTAATAGTTGTTTAGAGGTTTTTATCTATTTTAACCATAGATTTTTAGTTTTTAATGGGTGATGTTTTAACACTTGACGGTATGTAATTTTACTTCTGGACTCGGGGTCCTAATGACCAAGTTGTCGACGGGCCCTTAAACCCAACACACTCACTCACTCACTCATTCACTCATATTATACAAAAAATGTAGATGTTGCTAAAATACACAATTTGTGTACAAATAAATTTTCTTGTAGGGTGAACCATTTCGAAGATATTCCTTGTTATGTGTGTGAGTTTCGGAAAACTTAGAACTTTCATGAAATGGATCATTGTTGTTCATTTTTTTATATGTTAAGTGTGCAAAGACAACAGAATCTCTAAGCTTTAAAACTTTTGACTATGGCACAAAGCCTATTGTATTCTAACATTCCCCTTGCACCTACAAGGAAATAAGCAATAAGATAATTAAATGTTTATCTTAACTAACACGAAGAAGGTATAGGAATAAGAGTTTGTAAGATTGGTTAGTACAAGAGTAGAGAAAGTCATGTGAGTGCAACACATCAGATTTTTTTTTTTTACTTAGAAAAACTAGTTTAATCTTAATCTTTATTTTTTCCTGTTCTGAAATTCAAAACAAATTCGGTAGATATTTTTTCCTAGCCCTGTTCGGAATAGGCAGATTTTTGGATTAGCATGGTTTGGATTGGTGGGAGTCAACTGTAAATAAAAATATTAAGTTGGTAAATATGTTATGAATGCTGTACTGCATACAAATAAATAAAAAAGATAGCTAGATAAAAATGTAATGAAAATAATTAAAGTCTGGTAAGATCATAAAGGTTATAGCAAATGCTAGACTATTAGCTTCACTTATCGTAATATCTGCTGAAAGTTCTTGAAATCAAACACAGACTATGTAATTATTATTTTATTTATGCCAACAAACTTACTGTTGGTGTTTTTAAACACACAAGCCGTGTGTTGGCATCTGAAGGTTATTTAATCCTGGGATATAAAGTACTTACAATAGTAAGTCACCATTGGGGTAATTTGTTTCTGATGTGAGACTACCTTTGTGGTTTACCAGGAGAAATACGAACTGGTTTGAGAATTTAATGCCATTCTGGCAGTTTGTCACAATAGCTCAGTGGTAGAGCAGCCACACGGTAAGCGGAAGGTCTGTGGTTCAAATCCCAGTTGTGGCATTGAATTTTTAAGTTCCAGCTCTACCTCTCAAACTTTGCCTACATACGGCTTGTGTGTTTAAAAACACCAACAGTAAGTTTGTTGGCATAAATAAATAATAATCAATTTTGTCTTTATCAGCTTATAAATTAGTTGAATACCATGAGAATATTATCCAAAAGTTTCAAGCTTATATTCCATCTAGAACTGTGTTAAAAATGTGTTTGTTTAAAGAGTTGCGTGAGGTTACGCCCCCATTTTGTCAGATATCACTCACAAAAAACAAACAATTACTTCCACTTTCTCTCCTATTTGGGAGGGCACACTTTCAGGAAGTATAGTTACCTGGTTCAAGAATACTGTGGGAAGATGGCCATTTGTGTGTTTTGTTTTTAAACATCTGCTACAAGTTATGGTTACGGCCAACATTAAACAATTTTTCCCAGGTACATAATGTTCTCATTTTTCTTTCTCAGTTTGCCGAAACTTACATTTCCATTATGTAAGGTACATGTTTCTCCTAAAGTATTTAAGTTATTGCACTGAAATTTTGCAGTTATTAAAGATACCAAAATGCATTTTTCTGTGGAACAGAATTTTGCTAAAGTTCTTAGAAGGTAAGCTATTGAGAAATACATGTGATAAAAATAATCCTAAAAATTAACAAGATAATAAAATATTTTTTAAAAAATAACCAAGACGTTTAAAACAATTCTAAGATTTCTTATTTATCTCTATGTAATGTCTGAAAAAAAACGAAAAGAATTGCTTCAGTAGTTTTCAAAAAACACTGTACCCTAATTTGATCCTGTATTTTACATATTTTAATCACCATAAATTAAATATAAAGTAATCATTTGTTTTGAAATTTTCTGGACATATTCTACATGTGGCTTTCTAACAGGGTGCAAAATTTGGTAATTCTATCTTAAACAGAAGTGAGGTTATGTTAAAGTTTGTATGGGGCTGCATTTTCACATACGTCTCCCCCCTTAAATTAAATGTTTTTTCAATGCAAATCTTCTAGAGTCTTCTAGATTTAATTAATGTGAAATCTAATTTAATGTGGAACTGCATAGCCTGTATTTGATTTCAAGAACTTTTAGCAGATATTAAGATAAGTGAAGCTTATAGTATCTAAAATTTGTTATAACCTTTACAATTGGATTGCTTCAGTTATACGATATGATAATATACTGGTAAGATAATTCAGTGTTCCATCAAATTTTTAACCCCAAAATGCATCATACAATCTCTCTGTTGCTAAAAGAGATCATTGTGTTTTTATTTACAGTTTCAAATACAAATCTTAACATGATTAAAAAGCTAAAGGTATATAAATTACAAGATATACATATGAAATCACACAAGCCTAGGCAATATATTGTGTCCAACAAGTAGTTTGGAATGGGGAAATTTTCTTGAAAGTCTTTGCTTGTCATGCTTTTAAAGTGTCTGGCTCAGGTATGAAATTAGTATTGCACACTACACTCAAACTTTTTTCTAAAAGTATTTTTTTATGGGCTGAGTGGACCTTAAAATGGCTATTTTGGTAAAGTCTTGAATTTTTGGGTGGAATGTACTTTCACTGCAAAGTATTAATAGGTATGTGGCAGAGAAAGTAAAAGATAACATTCAGAAACAAATATGCCATGCTGTGTATATTGCAACAGTAATTAACTCATCCAGTAAAAAAAAAAAGAAAGAAAAAAATGTTCAAGGTCATCAATAGGCGTAAAAGCAGATTTCTAATCTCTTGTTGCATCATGGTTACAGAAACTGGAGAAACAGCTTATCTTCAGTAGGGTCATTGGTTATCAGTCAAAGTTCTCACTTTGGCTTTAGCAGTCTCTTAGAAGTGCCCCTGCAGATAATACACAACTATGGCCACTGTCTTGGTGATAGGTAATGGAGGACGAGAACATGCTCTCTGCTGGAAAATTGCAAAGTCAAATGAGGTGAGTAAAATCAGGGTCTTAAAGATATATTTGGTGTATATTCACAAATGCCTGGCATAATTATTGCAATAAAATATTAAGTAGTAGCAGTATAGAAGTTCCAGTCTAACATTTTGGTTTATATTCAATTTTTGTAATGCTTTGCAGAACAAAATTCCTTACCCTCAACCCTCTTTATTTTTAAATTTTCTGTCAAAATAACTGCAAGCAGTACATATTGAATTAACCACCACCACCGCCGCCACAAATGCCACTTCCGCTGCTGCCACCACTATCAAAGCCAATATCTTGCACTAGACAGTGGTTAAATCCATAAAGCGTGCTGCAGAAATGTTTTGCACCACATTACTTATGCAGGAAGCAGTTATTAAAACACTTCGAAAATTCGAGGTCCTCAAATTGTATACAGTGATGTCTTCCTAAGTTTTTAGTTTCTTTTATATGGAATTAAATTATTTTGTACATTGTTTTGGCTGTTGAAATGGAATGGTTCATTCATTTGCTAGCCCAGTTTAATTTGTGGTGTAACAAGAGTGTTACTGTGACCCATTCTCACAATCTTCCCCAAAAAACAGCCATGGTGGTGTCCAACCATAAAAACTCTAAAATATGTTAGCTCATCCACTTTCAGACTAGATGCCATTTTAAATTCTGTCTCAGCATCACTCTAAATAGTATAGCTATGGGAAAAATGATTTCGTACATTAGGAGAGCAGAATACGTATTTGCGAGTATATATACAAATGCGAGTGGTGATTCAGGACACAGCATATTCGAGTGTCCCATAGACAATAACATATGGATCAGCGACTATAAATAAACTCAGCTACATTTTGGAATATCAGCTTGTGTAATCCGCACTACCGCACATGGAGCTTAAAAATATTCTGGTCTCCCAATGCACTCAATCATTTTTTTCATGGCTGTACAGTATTACCATTTAGGCAGTCTTTAACTCACTAATGTCCAACTTTTTTTTTTTTCCAAAAACTAAGATATATATATATGTATATATATATATATACATACATATTTTGTATATTTGTTTAGCATACAGTATGTCAACAATATATTTTGTTTGTCTTTTTATTCACCCAGTGTCCAAAAATCACCCAATCTATAAATAGACCACTGGGCATTAATGGTATCAAAATATACTGTAATGAATGAATACATTTTTGTCAAGTTCATGTATTTTATGATTAAACTTTAGAAATAAAGCAATTACAGATCATTTATAGCCAAACCACTTAACAAACATTTGGAGTGGTAAAAGCTTATTATCAACTGTGATAAGGGTCAAAACATCTGTGGAAGTGTTACATCACATTTTTAGCAGAATGTCAAATGGTGTGCAGTCTTTCAAACTTGCTTTCATTTCATCTCATTTTTCATTTGACGCATGGCCATTTTCTGGAATTTTTGTGTACTTGGAAGCGCATTTTTTGTATTATGTTGGTCAGTCTCAAAGTTTTCTGTTTTTTGGTTGACTTTTCAAACCTAGAGTCATTCGTCACTCTCTTCAGAGGGATAGAAATGTACTTCAATTGAGCTGGGAACATCATTCACATTTATTATACCTGTAGTGCTTCATTTTCATAGGTCAGACTGTCTGGATCAGGAGGAAGAATTTTCATCAATTGTATCACAAGCATCATGAATTGCATTGCAAAAGTTATTGTCACTTACAGTAACCAGCATAATTCCTTTGAATATGGTGTCATAATTGTTACTCGTCATATCTCTGAATATAATCTAAAAATAATGAAAAACAAGACAGAAATAACCAACAGACTTGCATATTATGCTTTGCATCTTTTGTTAGCGCAGAATTGCAAACTCATCCCCAAAAATAATAGCTGTAAGACTTATGTACTTTAGGAATCCATGTGCTTGCATGTTATCACCGCTTTAAAGAACACAATATAGAATATTTTTTAACATCAGTTCAATCTGTTTCAAACAGAAAAACTGTAGAAGACAAATAACACACATGGCAGATGCTTGCATACTATTACAGAAATAAAAATTTTGCAGCGTTGCATCAAGTAAGAGTTTCTGTGTGCTGATGTGAGATAACACTTGTCGCCCAGCAGTCTATAAATACGTTGCTTGACTTTAGGATCATATTTTCAGCATTTGAATTGCTTACACTGTTACATTCTGTGTGTGATGCAACAATGCAAACCTTTGATTATTGTATTACAGGAAGTTGGGAGGAAAATGTAACAAGGGGAAAAAAAAAAATGCATTCACAGGCACTGTAGTAATTTGCAGCTTATTATTGTAAAATTTAAATTTACGTGTACTGAACTACTGACATTAGATGCTATGCATTCTAATTAAATAATAAAATAATGAGATGTCACAGGAAAAACCTAGAGAAAGTTTAAACAAAGTTAAATTTGTACTTGTAAATACACATTATGTTAGTCTTATAGCTACAGGGAAGATTTTGTTTCTGAATTATCCCTGCTTTACATTTTTCTTTCCTTATATTGCGTGTATATAACATGCTTTTATACTCGATATTCAGATCTAATGTTAATGCCCATGTCCACTATACTGTATACTGTACATTGATATGTTCATGGGTCTTAATGGCTACTTTGTGAACTTGCTGAATGCAATCCAATTTGATCTAATCTAATCTTTCATTTAGATATAAGAGGGATATGAAGGCTGTAGTGATAGTAAAGTTTCAAAAAAGCAAATCATTGTATGCCAACTTTTAAATTCCATAACTTTTCCGTTAAATCGCAAGAAACAAAAGATCAGTGCTTCAACACATTCCAAAAAAGTGAAGTTTTGGAAAACTCATCAAGGAACTAATATTTTGGAAACTATGGGTGCCACAAAATGTTCATTACACACAAGTTATACCTGTTGTAATGAGAGAAATATTTTTTGTGTTGCGAGCTTTGTTGGCCTCTATGGTTTACCAGTTATACAAAATATTACAAAATTCATTCAAAATGAAGAGGATTTCAAAGACTGTTCTCAGAAAATTGATTTTGTCGTGCACGTATCTTAAATGTGTACTATTTTAATAAAAGTTGTTAAAGCCATTTTTGAGAAAATAAAAAAAAATTGCACTAATTTTTCCATTTAAAGAGTTGTTTGAAGTCTTGGAGTTGTCTTAAATTATTTCTGTTGCTAATTTGTTTTATAACGTTGCAAAATTTGATGACAGGAGGTTCGATAGAAAATTCAATCATAGGCTTGCCACACTTTGTGGTGTTGCATACTTATACACACTGTGAAATCATGATGTAAAGCTGGTAATATAAATGTCCTTTGCATCCTCAAAATTTATTTGTACAACAGGAAATACAATAGTAATAGTCAGCTATCAGTCGCGATTCAATTTTGTCTGTTTGCCAATATGTCACCACTGCATGCATGTACGCATATGTACACTTATACCTGAGAGGTAGAAATGGAGCTGAAAAATTCAATGTCACAGTTTGAACCACGAACCTTCCACTTCATGCACAACTGCTCTAACCACTGAGCTACTATGACATTAAATTCTCCAACCAATTAGTATTTTTCCTGGTAGATCACAAAGGGAATCTCAAAGATAAATACCCCAAGGGTGACTTACAATCGTAAGTACTTTATGTCACAGTATTAAATAACATTTAGATGGTAATCATTATTTATCTATACCAGCAAACTTACTACTGGTGTTTTTAAACATACAAGTGATGTGTGGTCCATATTTTTACTGGTAGACCACAAAGGGAATTTCACATCAGAAATAAATACCCCAGTAAAAATACGATAAATACCAATCAGTTAGAGGGTTCAATGTCATATTGGCAAATTGTCACAGTAGCTCAGTGGTTAGAGCAGCCGCACGTCAAGCAGAAGGACTGAGGTTCAAATGCCAGCTGTGTCATTGAATTTTACAGTTCCAATTCTATCTCTCAAACATTGCCTGCACATGGCTTTCATGTTTTGAAAACACCAGCAGCAAGTTGGTTGGCATAAATAAATAATAATTAACACCTATATCTACTTACTTACCTTCTATCTGAAAATATCCGTGGATTCCAGAGGGCCTCAAAACATACTTTTCTGGTGAAAGAACTTAATATTTTATGTGGAATACAATACTTCCTCTACATACCATGGGTATATGCTAGAGAAAGTAAACAGACATCTAATGTGTCACATTGACGTATCTTTCCCTATACATCCTTTCATAAACTATTCGAACAAAAGCTTATTCTTCTACCAACTTCTTGTTACTAAAGGTGTTTTCAGAAATAGTGTCATTACAAATTTCATTATAGGTGTAAGAGGTTCATGTAATTTTTTAAACGCAGCTCACTATGACTTTGAATTTCCAGTCTTTGCATGACCATTTAAAAAAATGGAAGTAGAACAAATAGTGGCTCAGCACTTGAAAAAATTTAAGTGTTTAAAAATTCAAATAAATAACAGAATATCTTGGAAACAGTTAAATGCCCCAAAACGTTTTTATTTAAATTATCTGCTATAGTGAAACCTAAGGCAGTGCCATGGCCAAGCGGTTAGACCATTTGCCTACCACCAAGGCAGCCCAGGTTCGATCCCAGGGACCCACATGTGGTATTCATGGTGGACGAAGCAGCATCTGGGCAGGTTCACCAGTTTCCCCCACCACTCATTCCACTAATTGCTCCATAATCACCTTTCCATTCATCTATCTCTCCTGTATTTCATATCAACCTCTTCCTCACTCTCATACTTGGTGCTTGGCTGACCACCCGCTTTCAGGTCTTCACTCTATATGCTCCATAGGTTTCTCTGCTCCCCGACAGGTGCCTCATTCTAGGCACTGGCTTGTAAGTCCTACATAAGGGGAGGGTAATCACATGAAGAAGTGAAATCTAGATTTTGTATGTCTGTTACGGTGTGCCAGTTATGCAAACGTAATTCACAATGAAGACTTCATCTGTCTGCAGAATATTCGATATATACATCTTTGTTTCTCATGCAAGTATCTGGACAGCATTTTTAAAAAATTAGAAATATTTGAGAAAGTCTAATAATAATGAATATCTTGGAACGGCTGGGGCCACAAAAAGGTGTTTGACATACATTTTTTTAAAGAAATTTACGTTTTTATAGCAAGCTTTTTTTAATGACTATGCTTTATCAAAATTATTTGAGCAGTTTTTGGAAACTTAAAAATGTTGAAAATATATCTATGTAAAGCCTAGTTTGCAATGAGGGAGTTTTCTTTAAAATATTTGTATCACATCTTTAGAAGATGCTAACTAAAATATCAGTTCGGTATTTCTCCAACTTTTTATTTTTGAGTTATGCTGTTCATATGCATGAACCTTTCTCTAAAAATGTTTTTCTTTTTTTTTAGTTCAAGGGACCTCAAAAATGTAGTTCTGGTGAAATCTTTATCAAATTTTTTATGGAATTCAATCAGTCTTGACAGTTTACATTCATAAGTATAAGAGTAATTATTTTGCAGAAAATTTTTCTGTATGACATCTCCTTAAGCAACACATTGTTATTGCAAGTGGCATGAATCCTGGTATTTCTGCTTGTATTGTCTAATCAATACAATATAAAGCCATCTGCAGATATTCTATCAAAATCATTAATCCAGTGTATGCTTAAAAATACAAGTTGTATAAAATGAGATATAATTGTTAGTTCCAAAAGTATGTACACTGGGATTTATTGTGGTATAAGCTCCAAAACAGAACTTTTAAAACGTTTACCCATGCTATATTTCAAGTTTTCTGACTCTATGTAAAATGTATCTTTGCATTTTGTTTTAGGTGAAACAAGTTTATGCTGCTCCAGGAAATGTTGGTACTGCAAAAGAAGACAAGGTCACAAATGTAGCATTGAACATTAAAGATCACAAGGTATGGCAATCTATTTATTTTAATTTTTGGTCAGTACAATGTCAGAGCACAAATGAATACTGTCAAAGTCATACAACTGAGGCAGAATATGTGGTCAGACCCCGAAAAGAAAGTATTTATGTAAATATTTATTGTAAGTTTGGTTTATTTTTCATGTTGGTAAGCATTTGTTAAATACTGAGTGTTTTACCATTGTTTCATTGTTGAGAATATTATTTGTTGAATAATGTCATTAATGTTAAGTAATATGTTCAAATTTAATATGTAAAATTATAAGAATAATTTTATATTTAATGTTAAGAGTGTTGAGAGGATAAATTGACATCGCTTCCTCAATATTTTTGGGAGCTATTTAAGAGATGACTTCATAAGGGACACCATAGGAAATGAACACATACGTGTATGAATACACACGCTTGTTAAGAAAAATGCTAGATTTTAGCATCTTGGCATTCCATCCTCCAAAGAGGAAAGACATGATTTTTTATATGTGCAGGTTTAGATGCTAAAAGTGTGATTTAAAACGACAAGCAGTACGAAGAAACCGATGAGGAAGTGTTTGGAATGTTAACTAAAGTGTCACACGTGTAATATTCAATGAAAAAGGTGCAAATAAAATATTGTGAAAAAATTTTATCCTGTGTCCGCATTATTTCACCCTGTACCATGACCCAAGATAATGGAAGAGTCATAAGCTCAGCACCATCATCTTCGCTTTATTAAAAAACCGCACCACAACAATCATACAAAATACTATGTATTTAAAATATAAAAATCACCACACAGTTTTACGTAAGTAATTATGAGATGCTACAGTATGTTTACTACAAAACTGGGCCAACAAGCACACAGCCTTTCTCCTGGACATGTGCTGCATGACTTGGCTGGCAGTCATACAGCCTGTCTCCCAGTCACACATAAGTTCTGCTTCCAAAACAGCATTAATTTCTCTCATGATATTGTTTTAATTTTGTCTTGTGCAAGGCACCTAAGAGATTTTCAAAGTGACCGTTCTAACCTTTCTGCAATTTCGTCTAAAGTAAGCACATGCCATTTTTCCTTTCTTTTTCTATCACAAATTGATACCATCTCCCTGAATTTATTTACAAGTAAACAAACAGTGTCTATACCTGGAACACTCACCCTAGGAATTTTAGTTTCAAATTGCCTTACAACTTCCCTACAAGATAATGTAAGCATATACGTGTCTTAAATAAACACTCTTAGTTGTACAGTATACTGCAGTAGATTCATTTTGAAAACACCTCAAGCAAAACTATTACATAAGAATGTAGTATTTGTAACAAGATAATATACAAAATCCCATATGCGGATGTGTGCCTCTGAATTTTAACTACATTTACTACAGTTCCCATATGCATATATTGCAAGTTATATACCATGGGTTGCCAAAAAGTTAGCAATATAGCTTTAGTAAATCACATTTCAACATAGTTACCTGATGTCATTAAGGCGCAGACTCATACTCATGAATGAGCAGTATACGTTTCAAATCCCACCAGGTTCATCCTCCTTGGAAGTTTCCTTGCCAAATATCCATTCCCAATTATTTCATTTCATGTATCACCATTGTCACTGCCTGTGGTGCCGTATGAAGTAGGAATATGTTACATTATTTATTTATGCCAACAAACTCACTGCTGGTGTTTTTAAAGACACAAGCATAAATAATTAATAACTACCATCTAATGGTTATTTAATCCTGGGACTAAAGTACTTGCAATTGTAAGTCGCCATAGGGTATTTATCTCTGATGTGAAATTCCCTTTATGGTCTACCAGGAAGAATACAAATCGGTTGGACAATTCAATGTCATACTGGCAAGTTGTCAAGTAACTCAGTAGTTAGAGCAGCTGTGCATGAAGCTGAAGGTCTGTGGTTCATATCCTGGCTGTGGCATTGAATTTTTCAGTTCCAATTCTACCTGTCAAACATTGCCCACACACAGCTTGTGTGTTTAAAAATACCAGCAGTAAGTTTGTTGGCATAAATAAGTAATAATTATTAGAAATATCTTATAAATGAGATTGTCTTCAAACTCACAGATAACACACGTAACATCCTCCTTTCTCATCGTTGTTATTACATTAGCCCACCTCTGTAGCATGATGGTTAGCATGTCTGCCTCACGCTCAAGAGGTTGCGAGTTCGAATCTCACGTAGGGTAAGTTATCTGGATAAGATTTTTTTCCGAGGGTTTCTCTTATCCTGAGAAGACAAATTTCGGATAACTTAAAGCTCTATGGACCTCGGACTCATTTGAGCATCATTTCACCTGTTTCATTCATTCGCCGTCTGATATGACATTGCGTTGGAGGACGTTAACAAAAAAAAGTTATTAGATTGCATCGTTATTGCTGATAGTGCCACATACAAACATTGTTGCCGCTAATTATTCAATGGCCCATATATTACTAAATGATTTTACTACTTCCATGAGATGTAGAGCAACATCTTCTTTTTTGGAAGTTTGAAACACTGTTTTAATAATCAATTTAAACCAAAAAGGTGAGTCAATAACACTACACAACACTTATAATTTACCAGAACATGTTTCCTCCATTAATCGATGTCTCCAATTAGTTGATGTCCGGTTGATAATGGAGGAAAGTCAAGCTTCCAAAACATGTTCTGGTAAATTATAAGTAAGTGTTGTGTATTGTTATTAATCGACTCACCTTTTTGGTTTAAATTAAGTAGAGCAACATGTTCTCCAAGAGTAGTATTTGTAGGTCTAGTTTCACTTTTTCCTCAGGTAGAGGGGAGAAATTCATTTAGCACTTTAGTATCAGTAAGCAGCCAGTATTTTAAATGCCGTGCTTCTCGGCCCCATCACTCATGTACTGAGTGAAAGGATATCATTTTTATGAAAACAGCTGTTCATCCAGAGTCAGGAATTCAAATGGCTTGTAGCATGTAATGCAGTTGTCAATGAATTTGATCCAGATACCAGAGCTCAAACAAAACTTGTCTGAGAGGTAGAACTGGAACTTAAAAATTCAATGCCACAACTGGGATTTGAACCACAGACCTTCTGCTTACCAGGCGGCTGCTCTAACCACTGAGCTATTGTGACAAACTGCCAGAATGGCATTAAATTCTCAAACCAGTTCGTATTTCTCCTGGTAAACCACAAAGGCAGTCTCACATCAGAGACAAATTACCCCAATGGTGACTTACTATTGTAAGTACTTTATATCCCACACACACACGGCTTGTGTGTAACACCAACAGTAAGTTTGTTGGCATAAATAAATAATAATTACCATCTGAAGGTTATTTAATCCTGGGATATAAAGTAGCAGTTTGTCACAATAGCTCAGTGGTTAGAGCAGCCGCCCGGTAAGCGGAAGGTCTGTGGTTCAAATCCCAGTTGTGGCATTGAATTTTTAAGTTCGAGTTCTACCTCTCAAACTTTGCCCACACACAGTTTGTGTGTTTAAAAACACCAACAGTAAGTTTGTTGGCATAAATAAATAAAACTTGTCTGTTTACAGCTGATGTGCAGCTCTGATATCAAACCAAAGAAACCTTCCAGAAATCTATTTCTTGCCATTGTTTGACTGAAATAGGGAAGTTCCCATTCACGATTCCACAAATCTCAAGACCTTTCACCATATACTTGAGTGTACAGTACAGCTATGAATACTTCTAACTCTTCTAAGGCCAAAGTTCAGGAACTGTCATTGAGCACAGTGTGAGCTTCTATTTCAGTGCATTTCTTCGTCAGTTGTAACTTAGATTCACTGATGAATAAGCAAAGTGCATTGGCTGGGGATTTTTCCTGAACATAGCATGTTGCATGTCATACAGTACCAGCAGCTTTATAAATAACATTTTGCTGCGCTTCTACCTGCACAGTTTTTAGGTGCAATGTGTGTCCATTATGTGCCATTTGCGCCATACCTGTAGTTAGTAATGTTTCCTCTTCTTTCAGTGATGTGGTATTGAACTACCTGAAATGTTTGGTATACAAAATATATAGTTATTATGCAAAAGATGCATATCCAACAATTGTAGTGATTACAATATTTTCTTATTCGTACCTACCTACCTCTTTCTCTCTCTCTCTTTCCCTCCCTTTTCCCTAGAGAGAATACATGCACTTTGGATATCAAAACCACCTCATAACAGTCTATGAAGTTGTTTCACCTGTTTTATGTGGGAAATGTTTGTTCAGTATGAGCGTGAACCCCTGCCCCCCCAAAAAAAAATAACACATTGTCTTGTTTTATGTACAGCCATGGAAAAAATGATTGAGCATATTGAGAGAGCAGAATATTTTTAAGTCCCACATCATGTGGCAGTGCAGTTTACACAAGTCAATATTCCAACATGGAATATTGTTTAGTTTAAGAAGTCGCCTCAGCTTAAAATTATGGAAGAGATTGCAATTGTGTTACTGTATCAGAAAATTGCAATAGACGTATAAAAAGTATTAAAACCTGTTGAAAACTCGAGGCAGGAGTCCTTAATTCTTCCAAAAATCATTTCATTAGAAACTTCGATTTCATACTTTTGCACAGTGGCAGCTCGTGATTATACAGTTTGGGTGTTTACAAATTTTAGATATAGATAGTCCTGAAAATATGAAATGGTATGCTTTATAATATTATGATGTATGATAGATATTACAAAAATTGATACAAGTATAGCTGCTCTCAATGATGCTGATGATATGTAATCATAGTAGATAATAATCATAATGCCTAACTTGTCTGATGAAATATACAATTATTAACTATGTTAAGTAGATTTTCCGGGTTTGTGGGCCGTGGTCGAGTTGGATTACCTTCCTCCGACGTTTCGCTGGAAACTGGGTCCAGCATCTTCAGGGTCAACCTCTGTTATTAGCGACCACGGCCCACAAACCCGGAAAATCTACTTAACATAGTTGATAATGCCGGCCGTGAAAGCCTCAGCACTTATATTATACAATTATTGTTTTTATGTATCTTTATTTGAATTGCGCACAATTAAATCTAGTTTAGTACAAGAACAAAGTAAGTGTAAGCGTTTTTCCTACTTCCCTTTCACACTGTTTCACCAACCAAAATTAATATTAGTAATTTATCACTCACCAAACCTCATTTTCTAAAGCAGAAAAATGGCATAATTTCTTATTGTGAAAGGAGGCCCTAATTCTTTTGCACCTAACTTATCCTGATAATTTAGTTTTCTGCGGCACTCACAATAGCTTCAACAGAGTTCACATTGACACTGCACCTGAATACTAAATCACTATTTTTTATCAACTGCACATGCAAACAATTACCTCCAAACTGCCGGTTGTGGAAGCAGTTAAACTCAAATGGTAGTATGTTTACCATCATGGTAACTGACTACGGGAAAGAGAAAGCCCACCTAATAAGTGCACTCTCCTGTTAGGAATACAGAATAGATTTTTCATAGTCATAGCTTATACTCGTGTCAGCTAAATTTTGCTGTATAGTGAGTGAATTGGCATTTCTGATCAGTCTACTACCACCGAGCAAGATTTGTGCCAAACAAAAAAGCAAACAGGGGTTCGCGTTGCATGAAACATCAGCTAATTGCATCCATTAACTCTAACGTCTACCACAATGTGCTACCATCTAGTGGCATTGATGCAAGGTAGAGATAGATGACGGTAAGGACAGGTACATTCACACCGTCTTGTGTGCATGTTAGTGACTATTTTGGCTCCCAAGACAATGATGTAATACCAGATACACATGTTCAAAGGCTCCTAAAAATGTGCACAACTGAAGATGTGCTAGTGACCATGGTGCCAAACTTCACCCAGTTTAGAGGAATAATATGGTAGGTTTAAATGCTGTATGTTTTAGATTACAACATCTGTATAGTGTTCAATAGCACTTAAAGTAAAATTAACCAATAATACCTGAAGGAGTCAAAAGTTAGGGTGTTCACGTGCTCTTGTGTTCTTATACAGCAGTCGCCACTACTTTTACAACTGCATAAATGTGCTGCTATGAAAATTTGGTAATAGCTGTAAATTTATTGTTTTCAGGCTGTAATATCCTGGTGTAAGGAACATGGAGTTAATCTGGTAGTTGTAGGTCCTGAGGACCCTTTGGCTAATGGTATTGCTGATTCCCTTCGTGCAGCTGGAATAAACTGCTTTGGTCCAGGAAAAGATGCTGCACGTATTGAATCGGATAAAGATTGGGCCAAAAGCTTCATGGATAGACATGGTATTCCTACAGCTAAATGGGGTGCTTTCAAAGCTGCAGAAACTGCAAGAAAGTTCATTGAAAGGTGAGTGCTATTTACAGTGTGTGGGATGTTGGGAGTATAAGAAATTACAAAAGATTCTCAACAGGAGAGATACAATATTAGACATAAGCTTCACTTATCTTAATATCTGCTGAAAGTTCTTGAAATTAAATGCAGATATTAAGATAAATGAAGCTTATAGTCTCTTAAGATATTTGTTATAATTTTTAGAATTAATTGCTTCACTATTAATACCTTAAGTTTTTCATAATATAATCATAATAGCTTAAAGCTTTAGTCACCTTAGTAACAACACAATTTTCTGCTTTCATTAATAATTTAAAACAACTGTTCATTTAATCAAGATTTTAATCAAGCTGAGCAGAAAATTAAATTGTGTATTTAATTTCAAGAAATTTCAACACATTAAAATAAGTGAAGCTTATAGTCTCTAAGATATTTGTCATAATTTTTAAAATTGTATTACTTCACCGTTAATAGCTTCAATTTTTCATAATACAGTGCCTTTGTAGATTGACCGGCCCGAGTGAGGACTGGTGCACCCTCTGCCAAAGTTACAAGTAAACGACTGGCAAGTCATGGATATGGAACATTAAGTACTGTACTAACTTACATTAGGTTTACCTGCATCACAACGGATGTTGAAATTTATGATCTTCAACACCCTCGACAAATGCTCTGTAGTTCTGAAAACAATTCTGTTCTACTCAAAATTCCCACATCATTCATGAAGTACTTTACCACATTGCACACGTTGGTGATGCACAGTGAGTGTGCATAGAATTATTGGTTCCATACTTGGTGATATTGTATTTGATTCAAATGTTTATGTAAATTCTATTTTAAATATTTCTTTTCCGCAGCTAACAAGGAATGAAAAATTGATTGGCCGGTTTCAGCAAGATTCAGCTATAGTGCACACTGCTGCAAATTCGATGCATGAATTGGGAAGTATGTATGGTGACAGAATAATTAGTTGAGAATTGTGGCCATCTTGTACCCCTAATCTATCTCCATGCAATTTTTATTTATGAGGAACAAAAATAAATAAAGTATAAGCATCAAATGTGCACATGTTACAAGATTTGAAGGACAAAATCATGAGAGAAACACAGGCAATCAGTCAAAGTGAACTATTGAGAGTAAATCAGAATTGTTTTTGGAGATATAGGGAATGTGTTTCCTGTTGAAGGTCATCAATTTCAACTATTATGATACAGTTAAGCCCAATACAGAGAGACCCAAAAACATTCAAACCACTGCATGGTGTTTTTCCACTCACACGTGAATACACGATAACAGCAGCTGCTGTACACCAGGTCACGCAGATTACTTGTTTTTCTCTGCTCTGAAAGTGCAGTATAGAGCTGACGTTGATATTGTGTGGTTAAATTATTACCCTTGTGCTTTATTATTTTGTCCTGTAGTTAGTCACAAAGTGTATTATGGCTCAGCATTTGTTTTCAACTGTACAGCGTGTATTTATTTATGATTCATTTGTGTTGACTCGCCAAGTGAAAGTACGATTTGCAGAAAGATTTCCAGCTGTTAAAATTCCAGGCCGTACAACCTACTATTGTTCATAAAATACTCCATGACAAAAAAATAGGTGTATGATGCACCATTAGTGGAGAAAGAGTTACATCTGCTATCCTCCTTACTCTTTTAACATTAAATATATATATATGGTTCTTATATTTATACATATTAAATTTGAACATGAAATTTAACATTTATGCCGTTTTTAAACAATTCTATTTTTCCTAACAATTGGTAAAATACCAATGCATTTTCATTACTCAACTAATCCTTACCAACAAAAAATAAATTACAGTTGCAACAAATATTTACACAAATGCTTACCTTTCGGGGTCTAACCATATATTCTGTCTCACATGCCCCTTGTTTTGTTTTTCAAGTTGTCACATATATTCACAATCTTGAAACACAATACAACACTTCTCCCTATTCCTTTCATACAATCTGTTTACTTTGTACAATACCCTTTTTTCTTTACAGTCTTCTTTGCTGTATGTTTTTATCTTTTGTTTTGGCATGACACAGGCATGACAGCAGGCCTTTATAAGTTTAACACTCAAACCCCGGCGCTCGCTAGCTACCATTAACTATGGTAGCGGTCATTTTTGACCGTTCGCTTTTTCTTTGCCTTTTCCATGTACAGTTTACAACTTATTTCTTACCAGTGTGATATTGTTATTATTAGGTAACTAGGCCCAATATGTTGTCGCTGTGTATGTATAAATTATTGGAAAATTGCCTTTCTAGGGCATACATTCGAATTTTCTATGCTAAATGTTTTCTCTAATGGAGAGTTAGGAGAAAAAAAAATATTTAATTTGGTAGTATATAAAAACAGCCTGTACGATGAACATATGTCCTTTATTTATCTCTATTTTTCAACAGTATGTTTATTCATATAAAAAAATAGCTCAAATTCTCAGAAAGGCGAAATATAGTGTAATAGTGCAACTAAGAATATTTAGGATTATGAATGTGATAACACAACTTTGTGTATAATAGAACAGTAATATTGCAACACATCTTTATTTTAGTAAACCTATTACAGTATGACAACTATGTTAGCACTTACACAGAAAGTTCCTTCCATTGTTATGAACATCCACTTATGCGTTGCATTTTACACACGTAAGAACCTATTTGACACTGTCGTCGGCGATTAGGGGTTGGATGTTCTTTGGTTGGATTAGTCTGTATACAACGTTGTCTAGTTCCCCAGTAGGTTTCTCTTATCTCATCAGCGAGTTGAAGGATGAACCTGCGGCGTGAAAGTTCCTTGCCAGTTATTTCTCGAAACACTATCCAAGCATTGATGTAGCTAGGTCCATTACATATGTTAGAAAAAAACATGCATCGGCCATCTGTGGATACCAGCACGAACGGAATATAATCGTGCCATCTCATCAATCATATCCACTCCATATTTACTCTTGTAAAACTGAACTGTTTCAGGAAGTTTCTTGGAGACTGCAGATATTGCACATGAGTTGTGAAGTGTACTCATTATAATTACATTCTTCTTGACTTTCCTTGGTAGTTGGTTAGCAAAATACCATCGTTTCTCTTCATGAGAATGGTATCATAAGGAGGAGCTCTGGAATTTCTAAGGTGATCAGGAACTTCTGGTCTCGATCTATTCACAGTTCCTACTATACTAGTGCCCGACTTCTTCAGTGTTTTAGCTAGTGATAGTGAAGTAAAGTAGTTGTCGGTGGTGACGTTTCGTCCCTTTTTTAGAAAAGGATTTTTTAGAGACATCACAGCAATCTTGGAACAGATTCGTTCTGAGGCCGCTGATTATCCTTCCCCAGGTATGGGATATCGTTGCAGAGTTACTTTCAGTTCACATCTCTAGGCATCCAGTAATTTATACCAAATTTATCAGGCCATCTATTGAATAAATGGACAGCGACATTGTGTAGGATAAAGTTGTTCATCTACTGTAAGGAATGTACCTAGTATGTAGCAAGCCTTACAGTTTTCAATAAATTTGTTCCAAATAGTTGAAACTAGTGCAAACGCATCCGTCTTTAGCCTTTCAGAACGGGATGACCTGACATCAAATCTTAAAAATCTCATCAGCTCCACAAATCTGTCCCTTGCCATGGTATCAGAAAATATAAGTGGCCCTCACTTTTTGGACCATAGTTCAACTAGTTCAAGGCTTCCACACCCAAGTGCACGCTGCAAGTAAATTACGCTGATGAAAGCGTCTAACCCATCCAAGGAAACAGTTCATTTCTCTTTATTTTTCTTCTCCCTTGCTTCAATCTCGGTAGATTTTTTGATATGTTGAAGAATCGACTCATCAATGAACAACTTCCAAGCAGATGCATGGCTGCTGTCCCTTACATGTCTCTTAGCATAAGCAGTACGGCCTCCTTTTTCTTCAACAACATTATGTTACTCTGTTCTACCAGGATTGTGACCTGGATCTATGATCTGCCACTCAGTACCCTTATCTCTACTAAGAATTTTTGTAAGTGCAGGAAGTTTCTCCTCTTCATGTTGCCTTTTTCTGCCTCTTTCTTATTATTGGTTGTGTTGAAGTGGTTGCATTACCTGAAGCTTTAGCATTACTAGTAGGCATTCTATTTTCACTTGTGATGCACTCAAATTGCATGGAGTGCACAGTGCGGCAAGTCATGTTCAAGTGATGGTTGTATCGAACTATGCCGATACCTTCTTACCTCCCTCGCAGCACGAAAATTACAGGAAATGTTATCTTAAATTTGGTTTTCTGAAACTAAATAAGCAAAGCAAATATATGTGTATATTGTGTATAAACAAGGAAAAGACTAACTACATAAATGCACCTATCAGGAATACAGTTTCATGTTATGCAATATCTAAAGAAAGCAGAATAAAATTTACCATTCAAATAATCTTCACTGAATGACTCATCTTCTGATTGTCTGATTCAGCTGGAGGTTGATAATCATCTTCACCACTACCAATCTTCTGATACATCGTCTGGTATATAATGAAATATAGTCAGGATTTCATCTGGTTTCAAACCACCAGACATGTTGCAGGCATAGATTCACAACGTACACTACTATAATGAACAGTTGGTGTGAAGACGGGCAAAGCAGATTAGTGACAGTGAGAAATCCAACGACAGTGCGTGCGAAATCCTAACAAAATTGTAACGGTAAAAAATGACCGTTTCCGGGGTTCATGGTGAAACATGAAAAAACGCCCACGTAAATAATGACATGCCGAAAATTATTATGCTGTATAAAACTAGAGGTTATATCAGGAAAAGTCATGAAAGGCCAAGCTTCGTTTTTAAAAACCGGCGGAACTAAACTTATTTAAATATCAAGAACAGTCAAAATGACCGCTACCGGGGTTCTAGTGTTAATATATTGAGTTATTACATAACACAATACCAAGAATATTCCTAAGTTTTTACATTTGACATTGACACAACTATTATTTAAGTGTATCGTGATTTATTATGTGCCCTTTGACTTTGTTCTTTGTTATGAGGAGAGAGAAACAGGATACAAATCTTGAACTAATGATTATGATCATACTTATGGCAATTTTATTCAGTTCTTTGCCTTCTTTGTCTTGCAAGCTTATTATGTGTAGGCAGGTCATTGATTCAGTTCTTTAACTGATGTTACTAATGATACTATTGACATAGGGTTCTTATTCACTATTTAATATGTCAACATTTCTTTAAGCTCAACATTGGCCATATCCATCTTAATCCATGGGCATTGCTTTTCTGACTATGGTTTTTCTCTCTTTACCAATTGTCATCTCTTTGTCTCTTATCTCTATAAGAGAGAACTTCTATGTTTATAATTATTCTGCAACTATATTATTTTTCTTCTTAATCCACCCTCGACACCCTTGTGTCAAAAATATTTTCTCTTTGTCACCACAGTTGATTCCTTCTTATTTTTGTCCCTGACATCCTTCTGTCATAAACACATTTTCTTCATCGCTATAATTCATTTCTTTAATGTCAATCAGTGTTCCCACCTGTTTTTGTTGGCAATGCTCTTGTTGGTCATTATTTTTCCTTGTCTCTACTGTTCCTGCCTTACATATTTGTTGGCAAAGACTATTTGGTCCTTTCTTTAATTTGTTTTTATGGTATCTTCCTACCAACTTGCCATTTGAATTCTGTAGCTCATATGTATGGTCGCCCAGCTGTTTCGTTATGACCAGTGGTCCAGTGTACAGTAGTTCCATTGTCCCAGATATTTTTTCATATGCCTTGGATGCTTTGTGCCTTCTTAGAAGCACCTTTTCTCCAATTTGTGGGGACCATTTCCTGATGTACCTTTTTACTTTATTTCTCCCTTTTTCTCCTTTTTGCTACAGTCTCCTGAATGCCAATTGACATTTTTCCTTTTCTGTTAATTCCCTTTGGGCAGCCATCGTGGTGTCAATGTCAATTGTCAATCGCTTAGGTTTTGTGTTGGTCATCTACTCGATTGGGGCAAACTTAGTCGTGGTCATTTTCCTGGGTGTTGGTGGTGATTGTTGTTTCTGTATTCTGTGCGGCATCTGCCCTATTTGGCACATTTTCATCTACTTCCTGCCGTCTTACGTTGCCAGTGTTCCATTGGTTTCTGCCACTATGGTGTGAACCCCTGTTATATGGCAGTCTTTGGTTGTTCAAGTATTCTCAACAGAACCGTATGTGATTTACTTGATGGGTACAGTCTCCTGGTCTCCCACAATCATACCTATGTGTTTGGTATCCCGATTCACCCCTTGGTATCGTATCGTGGTACTGCTGTCTCGTGTTCTCCATCCTTTCGCCATGATTGTGTAGTTGTGGGAAATGGTGTGTCCCCCTTCCCCTGCCATGGGTGCTCCTAGTATTTCTATCTTCCCTCTCGTTCTGATTGTTTGTAGTCGTTCTTCTGTTTAAGATCAGTGAATTTGGGTGACCGTTTCTATATCTTTGCTCATTGGGCCAACCATTTTGCATTTCGAAGGCTGTAAACAGTTCTATCATGTCAGCAAAATCTACTGGCTTTGCAACAATTAACCCTCTCCTCACTGTGTCTGGGAAATGTCTTATTATGCTGGTAATTAACTCTGCTTCCGACAGGTTAGGGTCTAATAGCTTCCCTTTGATGGCTACTTTCATAAAATAATCGACTAGCAATAACCCTTTGGCTGGATCATATCTTTCTGTCGCTAACTCTACCCTTGTCTGGTTCTGCTTAACTGGGCCCCAATACCTTGATAGGAATAGATTCCTGAATGAGCTATACGATTCATGACCAGCTAGTGTTAACCTTAGCCATTCTAATGCTTTGTTTTTCAAGCTTTTCTTGACTATCATCTTGCTAAGCTCATTTGGTATCCTTTTCACTTTAAAATACTCTTCCATCTCTTTAACAAAGAGTTTTGGATCGTCTCCCTTCTCCTTGTCAAATGTAGGTGGTGTGATTTCGTGTAGTATGCTGTTGGTATAGCATGTGTTGTGAGTTGTGTTATTGTTTGTGAACCTCTATCTCGATGTGGTGAGTCAACATTTTGTACATTATTCAAATAACTTTCATCGTGAACATCACTTATGTCTAAATCATCATTTTGCCTTTATAGTGCATTCACATCATTTACATTAGCCAAACTTTCTTTTCCTTTTCTCATTTCTTCACAAACTGATTTAAATCATTCTTCATTTCTAAGTGACTTTGTTTTATATCATTTACAGCATCTTGTCATGATTTTACTACATCAGCCACAGTCTTAATTTTAGGAATGACAATTTGTTCTACAGTTTCACTAATAATTCCTTTCTTTACTACCTCAATTATTTTCCTTAATTCCTCAGTTATTTCTACTTTTACATTTGTAATCTTACAGTCTACACTTGCATTGCACTCATCCCTACATCTACCAATTTCTCCTTCTAATACAATCTTGTTTTCTTTCATTTCCATTTCTAATTTTCCCATCCTATCTCCTATGATTTCTATCCCAGCTTCTAAGGCTTCCTTTGTCTCATTTATGTTTTTATGTACTAATTTCAAATTACTTTCCATTACTTTCATATTTTCTTTACATTCCTGCCTTCCTAATTCTATTCTCTTTCCCAAATCTAGCTCTAATTCTTTCCTATTATGTTCTATTTTCTACTCTAAGTTCTGCCTCACTTCCTCCATTTTCTGACCTATATCTTTTTTATTTTGTTCTAGGTCCTGTCTCACTTCCTCCATTTTCTGTTCCATTTTCAGACCTATGTCTTTTTTATTCTGTTCTAATTTCTGTCCTAAGCTTTGTTCTAATTTCTCAAACATAATCATCAGCAATTTTTTTTTATCTTTTCCTATTACTGCTACTCCTTCCTCACTTTCTGTTTCTATCTGATAACTAGGCTTATCTGCCCCTTTCCCTATTCCTGTTCCTACTTCTTTTCCTTTTTGTGACATTTTCGTTTTTTGATTCAGTTCAGTTGGGCTTAAAAGTTCTATTTTTTTTTGCCACTTCGTAAAAAAATATGAAAATAAAGTAAATTTTGAATTAAAATTTTTGGTCCTACTTTTTTCCGTTGGTTTATTTCGTTACGTCCGTACCCATGGTGGTTGGTTTCGCGAGACATCCCTTGATGTTCACCGCGTCAATGGATAGGCGTCCTTCGGCATTCGTCGGCACTTCCCCCATTGATTCCAGCTTAATAACATCTCCTGTCGTCTTAAACTTCGATGGATTGTTTAATGGCGTCTTCTTCCATTTTTGCGCGTTGACTGGTGTCACTTGGTATTTTGCTTAAGTTCATTTTCCGTTGACTTTCATTTCACTCAATATTCATGCCACGCGTTTGGGCAAGCCATTTGGTGCTGAGTTTTTAAGCAAATTATGTTTTGCGTTGAGCTATGAGATTTTTTTTCTTTATCTCAGGATGCAGTACAGGGTGAAATGAACAAACACAGGATGTAACTTCACTATATCACTTTTATTTACACTTTTTTCGTCGAATATTATACTCGTTACAATTGAATTGACTTTTGTTGCACCTATTTATATTTTTTTTGACAAGTCTTTTCACTTTATTATTTTAGGCGCGTTACAAAAACGTGTCTTCACTTTTCAAACTCAGACATGCTACTAACTAAAAAATTGGCACCTCTTTACATAATGTTTTTGTATTCATGCGTGTATGCACTCATTTTGCAGCGAAGTACACTTTGAAATTCTCTTACACTAAATAGTTCCTGTAGTGTTAGGGAAGCAATCTTTATCTATCCCCCCTACACTTTTAACATTAAATATATATATGTGGTTCTTATATTTATACATATTAAATTTGAACATGAAATTTAACATTTACAGCATTTTTAAACAATTCTATTTTTCGTAACAATTGATAAAATAGCAATACATTTTCATTACTCAACTAATCCTTACCAACATAAAAAATAAATTACATTTGCAACAAATATTTACATAAATACTTTCCTTTCAGGGTCTAACCATATATTCTGTCTCACTGTTACACAGAAATCTATGAGAAACTTAAATGAATAACTCAACCATCTGTTGTCAGAGCTTGACACTACTTGAGCAGTGAAAAGAATGAATGCTCAGAGCTATATACATTATAGTATCTCAGATTTTCCAAAATGTGGCATAGGACTATCTGGTCCCAAGCCCTTCAGTTAGGCATTTAATTTTAAGAACTTTCAGCAGATATCAAGGTAAGTGAAGCTTATAGTCTCTAAGATATTTGTTCTAACTTTTAGAATTGTATTGCATTACTGTTAAAAGCTTCAGTTTTCATAATATTAAGACAAATGGTTCTTTGTGGATAAAGGGGAAGACTTGGTTTGCAGTGAAGCACCTGTCTTGGTGCAGAGAACTGGATGGATATGGAGGGACGGATGGATAGACTTTTAAATGTCACCCACTATAAGGTGGTAATAATAAAGTGACTCTGAATTGTTCTAAGTTGGTTTATGGTCCTAGAGTAATGTCTGAGTTTATTGTTATGCCTTGTTCCCTGAACTCCATGTCACAAAAAAAGTCTCATGAGCTTATTTGTTGAAAATGTTTGAAGGCATGTTCATAATTTTGTAGGGAAGTTGGTAGGATCCCATACCATTCTGTCATTTTGTTTCAACTTCATGTACCAAACCTACACCTCATCTTCATGATACTTTGGTTAAGAAACAGTTCACCTTCACTCTCATAGCATTGAAGGAATATCAGTGTTGCTCCCATATTCATGCTTTGTGGGTTTCATTGAAAATGTTTGGTATCCACCAACTACAAAAATTTGGTTCCTAACCATTCTGTCACTACTTCCTGCAGAACAATTGTACCAATTTGTGGAAAATGCTCAAGTGGTGTTGAAATTGTAAAACAGTAATTTTGTCTTTCTCCACATTTGTGACAAGTTCATCATTTGCAACAGATGGTTGTCCTCTTCATTCTTCATCATGAACATTAGCATATCCATCTTGAAATTGCCAGCACCTACATTAAATGATACTCTCACTCACAATGTTCCTGCACATTGTAGTAATCTCAATGAATCACAGTTGACTATTTGCTCACAGTAGTGGTGCAGCATGGTGTATGGAGTGGGTATGCACTTTGAACTTGTATTAAGGGTACATAGGTAAAATTTCTAAATTTTACAATTAATTAGTGGAATTTGCTCAAACTTGTATCAGATATAATACATATAAGGAAAATAATGTACATTCAAATTTTCATTGCAATATCTTTAACAGCTTTAAATTTATTATCTTTCCTAGCTATTTTTTGGTAGCGTACCTGAAATGCTCTACATGATGAAGATTTTGACATTTTGATACTTTTAAATATTATTCTGTTATGGATAAGTACTCTCAAAAGAATATTGGGAATAGATAATTTTGTAATGCTTTGGTTTATTAAATAAAAATTAATAACTTTGAAAAAATAATTTTTCACAATTTTTATAATTTTTATAGAACTATACAATTCACCAACTGCTAAATTTTAAAATACAGAAAAATCACTCAATTTTTTTCTGCATTCTCAGTTTGTTGATTAAAAGCACTTGGATTCCATATTCGGAGCAGAAGGCTTCCAGGAAATGCAGTGTTCTCTCTACAACACTTTATTTCTCTCAAAGTGAACCACATGGATGCACATGAGCAATGTGCATATCCTGCCTTCAGTTTTCTGGCATATTTTTCTCGTACACATTCACACATGTTACTGTTCAAAATGCTGCTGGTTGTACTGTGATACGTACAGAAGAAGTTAAAAATATGAAATTAACCTACACTGACAAACAAAACACCGAAAAAGTTAGCTTTAAACCTCATTAAAATTAATAAGCGAGATGCACTTTTGTGTGTTACATCCTTTGTGCTTGCATATCATTTGACATGACTGGCATAACCATCAGCTGCTCTGTTTCAATGCTTGGCGTGATATGCTAACAATACTAGTTCATAGCAGAGTGTTATTGGAAACATACTCCACAGCAAGCGTTACACCACTTGGATTAATATATAGATAAAAAAGTTAACTAAGGAATACTGGCAGGATATGCAACACATCACCCACATCCATTAATGCTATGCCCCTGGCTCACAGAAACTGTATCAGTGCACTAACACTGGGGGTTTCTATCGCTGCACATATTTTACAAGTTAGTCCTGGTGAAAGAAACAGTTGAATACAACCTCACACTCACACTGCCAGGAGACTAATAAATCAAGCTAAAGAGAGAATCAAGAATAGTACTCCTACTTTATGCAATGAAAACTGAAGCTATCAACAACGAAACAATACAATTCTAAAGGTTATAACAGATCTTAAAGACTATAAGCTTCACTTATCTTAATATCTGCAGAAAGTTCTTGAGATTAACTGCAGTTTCACATTATATTAAATGTATCATCAGTGCAACTCTTATTTATACTGGCCACCATCGTAACAACCTAAATCGCGTAAATTTCTATGTTACCAACCTATGAAAACAAAATAAACTTATTAACAGAATCAATCAACGGTATTTCAAAAATGGATTACGCAATCTTTATTTTTCAAAATGAATATTTTTTTCCCAAATCATTAAATCTATGGATCCATTTAACAGTTTTAATAATTTAACCTCTAGATTTATTTCATGATTAAATGACCAAAAATGATCTGCCACAGTTGATTTATCAATCTGTTTCTATTTAATATTCCTAAAATGCTCCTTTATTCTCGTTTCCAAATGATATTTGGTTTTACCAATGTAAACCCTGTCACAGTCCAAGCAGCTAAATTGATAAATGCCAGAGTTTTTATAATTTGAAATTACATCCTTTTTAGAAAAATTCAACAAAGTTTTATATTATATTTATTTTGTGGAACCAAAATTATACCAAGTTCTATAAAAAATTTTGAAAAATTTTATTAGCCCAAGGATGGTAAGTAAAATGTTTTGGATATTGTTTAGAAAAGCTTACGCAAGCACTTGGTCAGAATTTCGGCAAAGTCCCACTCTGCAGTGTGTACGAATGGTCACGAAAGTTGCCGAAGTTGCTGTGTTAATGCAGTGCTGCCAACACAGAATGTCCCGAGGAGTTTGTTGCCAATAGTAAGTTTGAATGTTTTTGCAGGAGTCGGCAGTATGCTGTTGACCTTCTTAGAAGCAACTAGTGCAACGGATCGCTTTATTAGTATATTAGATTTGGCGCCTCTGTACTTAAATGAGGAGTCATGCATGCAGTTCCTGTACGACGAGGGCCTGCTGAGGACTCGAATGCTATGCAGGGAATGTGATGTGCCCTAGGGCAAAGCCTACAGTCCCCCATCTGTGTCATCCCAGCGCATGGGGCTCCGTAAATGGATTTTTTCTCCACTCGAAAATTAAAAAATGAATGAATAAAAAAGAACGATAATTAATAAAAATAATATAAATATAATAATATAATACTATTAAATATAATATTATATATAAATAATATATATAATATAATATTAAATAATAATAATAATAATAATAATAATAATAATAATAATAATAATAATAATAATAATAATAATAATAATAATAATAATAATAATAATAATAATAATAATAATAATAATATAATAAAATAATAATGTTGTTTTCTAGTGCCTTGCATCTGGCAATGAAGCCATTAGCATTATATTATAATATAAAGTAAATAAAAAAGAACAATAAATAATAAAAATAATATAAAGATGATATATGATATAAATCTAATAACATTAAAAATAATAATATAAAATAAATAAACAAAAAAAGAACGTTAAATAGTAAACATAATAAAAGTATAATAATATTAAATATAATAAATATAATATATAAATATATAATAAATATAATAACATTAAATAATAAAATAATAATAAATATAAGTATAATATATAGTATTATAAATAATATATATAATATAAATGTAATAATCATCATCATATGCGATAGCGGTATGTCTGTGGCGGCAACGACGCTAGTGAGTGCATTTGTGTTTAATGTGTTGGCAACGAAAACTAGTGTAGTGTAAAAAGCAATGTTGGCAGATGTGAAAATCGTCTGCTAGTCACGCAGTGAAATCTAGTGGGCGATTGTGAAACTACTGTTGGCGCATGTGCAGTAAGTAAGTTCGGACTTAGAATCTGGCTGCCAAGTGGAAAGTGAACTGTTCTAAACTTGAGCCAAATGTTTAAAATTACAATCTTTTATTTTCTTGACGTTAGTAACTTCTTTAACAGCTTTTTGAAATTTAAATTTCTCTACTTGTTATGTATAAAATCTATATTAAAACTGTTTATTACCGCAGTGTTGATAATGTGTGTGTACTCTGTGTTAAATTCTTCCTCATCAAGGGGTACATTTATTAACTTATAAATTAAACTATTAAAAGCAGCAAATTTGTGTGAAAAAGGATTAACTTCAAGCTTAATTTCAAGAACTTTCAGCGCATATTAAATCAGTGAAGTTTATAGTCTGTATGATTTGTTATAACCTTTACTCCTACTGTCTCTCCTGCTATGCATGTTGAAGCCAGAACTTACTTTCCTAAGGCCCTCATAACTATATCTACTACAACACTACTGATGGTGGTTGCCATAGCAGCAAGCAAAACATCTGGGAGAGGAAAGAAACAGCCCATAGCCCCTTAGCCCGGGAGCATATTTTACTAATTATTATCATACTACCTTGGTCAGTTAGATTTATATAGTGACTCTCTCATAATAGTCTCTGTAGAACCTTTGATTTTTAAACTTTAGAAAGTTAATGAAAATGTAGCTATATTTTACTTAAGAATGATAATATAGAACGGTTGTTTGTTCTGCATATAAACACACAGTTACTAATAGAAGAATAACATCTTGTGGTTGTAGTGCTGACTTCCCAGCTCTAGTGGTGAAGGCAAGTGGACTTGCAGCAGGAAAAGGAGTAGTTGTTGCTTCCACACAAGCAGAGGCATGTGATGCTGTGGATAGCATGTTAACAGAACGCAAATTTGGTGCCGCTGGGGATACTGTAGTTGTGGAAGAACTATTGGAAGGCGAAGAGATCTCGGTAAGCATATGTACTTACAATTGGTATTATATTTGACAGAATCCAGTTTTTGGATTCAACGACGATGAGACATATCAGTTATGAAAAATAAATAGTGCAGTGAATATGGATAATGCAATGTAGAACAAAAGATACGGGAATAATAATATTGAAAACAATTAATATGTAGTCAGGTCTGAGGTTTGGTTTTAGGTGGATGTGGTTTAATTTTTCTTTAACCCTTTGCGGGGCATAACGTAGTAAAGCGTAGTGAAATGAAAAATGGCCTGCCACGCACAGCGTAGTAGAACGTAGTAAGCTTGTTCATCGTTTCATATGGGTTCTGCTTATGCTGACCCCAGCTTTTAGGAGCTATGTCTATGTAAACGTTCTCCTATTGCACTGTTACAGTAATAGCAATGTGAAAGAAACTAATACCAAGCTATAAATAACATTTCTTAGAGCAGAGTGCAGTCATGTAAGTAAGCAGTTTCCTGATGCATTTACAGCTCATTCAGTACCATGGAGGCTGTTCCAAGTACATCACGGGCTAGTAAGTGCCGTAGTGATAAGATTGCGAAAGTAGCTTCGACGAATCTTGGTTTGGCGAGTTAGAGGAAGACAGTGATAAGGAACAAAGTGACAGTGAAGGTGCTGAGGAACAGGTAGCAGAACAGGTGACTAAAACTAATGCAAAGCAAACTAAAACTAAATTAGTACCTGCACAGTGGACCTCCAATTTGTCTTTCAACGAGTTAGAAGTATTCTCTTCCCCTGTAGGTATAAATCATTCTATTCCTCCAGGAAGTCCAGAAATAGACTATTTTGAACTTTTTATAGATTCCAGCTTTTGCGGCAAAATTGCGGAGGAAACCAATAGGTATGCAGCTCAGATTCAAGCTAAAAATGCGGATCCAAAATGGGAAGAAACAAATTCAAGGGAGATACAGGCCTATTTAGGTATTTTGATATATTTGATGGTGGATTTACCTGAAATTAGAGATTACTTTTTGGGGATTTTTGTGTTTGTCCAATTGTAAGACAAGCAATGACCTTGCTCCGCTTTAAAAAGATATCACAATATCTTCACCTGAATGACGAATCTGCAAAACCACAATTTGGGGTAGATTCTTATGATTATCTGTATAGGGCACGACCTGCGTTAGATATAATAAAAAAGTTTTCAAATGTCCACAAACCAAATCGCGATCTCTCTGTTGATGAAGCAATGATGGATTTCAAAGGGCGCTTCTTTTTGAAACAATACATGCTCGCTAAACCTACAAAGTGGGGGATAAAGGCATGGGGTATTGCAGTCAGTAAAAGTGGCTATTTACTGACCTGTAAAATCTATCTGGGGAAAAAAGAGGCGAGAAACAGCGATCTTCTGCTTGGAGAACAGGTGGTTTTAGACATGTGTGAGAAATACACAGGATTGTGGCACCACGTCTACTTTGATAATTTTTTTACTTCCACGCAGTTAATGAAATTACTTTTAGAGAAGAAGACATATGCGTGTGGTGCAACGCGTGCCGGAAGGAAAGACTGGCCAAAACAGTTTTCTAAGCCAAAACAATTAAAACTGAAAAGGGGTGAATCCTGCAAACTGCAACATGAAGGTGTGACTGCAGTAGTTTGGCATGATAACAGGGACGTTCTTTTATTATCCACCAATTCCGATCCTAGAACAGATGGAGAGGTGCACAGGAAGAGTGGCAGGGGGAGAGAACAAATAAAAATACCTTGTCCTAATGCAGTGATAAATTACACACGTAATATGGCAGGGATTGATCACGCGGACCAAAGGAGGGAGTGTTACGGTGTCGGCCGGCGTTAAAAAAATGGTGGAAATACTTGTTCCATTTCGTAGTGAATGTTGCCATTGTTAATAGTTTTATAATATATGACATTTCAAACAAACCTGCTTCTACAGCTCATGGCAACAGGCTTCTTCACTACAGGCAGAATTTGGTGCGACAGCTAATCGCAAACTTCACGTCTCGCAAGCGAGTGGGGTTTCAGCGTAGCCTACCTTCTGCTACCCCTGTGCCCAGTTCTCTTCACACCCTCGTAAAAATTCTAGGCCGGGTGAAATTGTGTGTACAGTGTATCGCGAAGAAAAGAAAAACACAATCAGGTCATGGCATACAGTCACAGTACAAGTGCAAACAGTGTGACATTGATTTAATTTAAAAGGTGAGTTAATTAATAACACTGAACAACACTTACAACATATTTTTCCGGGACGCGTTTCGAAGGTAACTTTCCTCCATTATCAACCGGACAGTAACTGGGTTTCCATGGTGCTTGATGGTGCAGATGGTGATGCTTCTTCTGGTGGCGGTTCGATGAACTTACTGAAAATGTCTCTTTGAGGAATGTCGAAATTAAATACTCGGTTTCTATTTTTTAAAATAAAGATTTGTTCCCATGTGGACAGTTCTTGTTTTCCGGTTATGTGTTTAAGAAGTTTCGGTTCTAGCTTTATGTCATGATTTTTTGTCCAAAAGTGAAATGCAACCGCTGATTTTTCTAATTGTTTACTCTTAATGTTTCTAATGTGTTCCTTGAATCTAATTTCTAAATTTCTTTTGGTTTTTCCTATGTATATTTCATTACAATCACTGCATTCAATTTGGTATATGCCAGATTTTTTGTTAGGTGGAATAGCATCTTTGATGTTTGAAAGTAGTAGGTTTTTTATGGAGTAATGGTTTACTGCTGCTAGCTCAATGTTGTATTCCTTGAACACCTTTTTAAATTTATCAAAGGCCCATGGATGATATGTGAATTTTTTGAATATCATTTTTGTTTTTGCTGCTGTGAGAGTTGTAGTTTCTTTTAATAATTTTTTCTTTTCTGCTTGTTTTACCTTTTTATCTACTAATTCTTTGGGAAAGCCGTTTTTTTGTGCTATTTCAATTATTTTGTAATATTCTGTTTTATATTCTTCTGCTGAAAGAGGGATGTTCACCAATCTATGTGTTAAACTATTGAAAATTGCTTGTTTGTGGCTTCTTGGATTGTAACTATTAGCTTTTATGTAGTTGTCTGTCTGTGTTGGTTTTCTGTGAATACCGAAATTTATTCTATCCTTGTTTTTGATTAATTTTAGATCTAAAAATGGTAATTTATTATCTTTTTCTACTTCCACTGTGAAATTTATACTTTTGTCCTGTATGTTCAGAAGTTTTAATGCGTCACTGATGTGTCTTTTTGGAACTATTGCAAATATATCATCCACATATCGCTGCCAGAGTTTGAACATTCACGGGAAACCTTTTGTGATCCTTATTTCCAATGAACTCATGTAAATATCTGCTAAGAATGGCGAGAGAGGGTTGCCCATTGCTAAACCTGAAGTTTGACGGAAATACTTTGTTTGGAACTGGAAGAAATTTTGTTCTGTGCATAATTTGGTGAGTTCTATGTATTCTGCAATTTCTGACGATGACATTCCAAGTGATTTGAGCCAATTTTTGATCAGTGATGGGAGTTTTTCTATTGGTATACTGGGAAATAGTGACTCTACGTCAAAGGAGACAAGGGTGTCCTCTTGTGTTAATTTGAAGTCTTTGATATGTTCTATTAGTTCATAACTGTTTCTTATGCTTAAACTTTCAAATTTAGGAAATGAATTAAATTTATTAGATAGCCATTTTGCCAGTTTGTAAGTTGGTGAATCTGTGCTGCTAATTATGGGTCTCATGGTAATGTCTGGCTTGTGTATTTTGGGTAAACCATAGATTCTGGGTATGGTTGGATTATTTGGCTTAATTGCATATTTGTTTGGTATTATACTTGAATTTTGTATAGCTTTTTCAAATGTTTGAACACAAGTGGTTAGCGGGTTTTTGCTGATTTTTTCATAGTTACTATTATTTAGCATAATTTCCATTTTTTCTATGTAATTTGATTTATTCATTATTACTATTTTGTTCCCTTTGTCTGCCTTTGTGTATAATACGTTTTTATGTTTTAAAGAATGGATCAGATTTCGTTTATTGTTGTAACTTGATCTGTATTTTAATTCTTCTAGGATCTTTTTGCACTGGGTTTTTACCGAATTTTGTGTAGATAATGGTAAACACTGTGTTGAAATATTTATGTCTGCTAATATAATCTTCAATTTCCGTAGAAAACTGGACGCACATTTTTAAACCTTGATCTAAAAGATTAATTTCTTCTTTGGAGAAAGGAAGATAGTGTGACATTGCCTTGTGTAGAACTGGGTGTTTCCTCAGTTATCATCAAGCGAGGGGGGTGGAAATTCAAAACTAACATGGGGTCTACATACCAAAACATTAATAAGCATAAGTGTATATAGAACATTTTTATTGTGCAACAGAATAGTGGGAATAACATTTTATGACCAGCTTCAATATCTTCAATATAATAATGGCAGGGATGTAAACTTTTTAAGGGTGAGTACCATAAAATTTCACAGAAATTATTTTAAATTATCTTAGCTAACTTTAGGATATTTTTGTCTGGTGTTAATATTCTAAAGTAGCAAAATTTAATTTCTTTAATATTGTGGAATATTAAAAATGTGTTACAAAGGGGTGCATATGTTTCCCTTCAACGGGGTTGATTTTTTCCGTTATAAACAGTTGAAATAAAACTTATATCGTATTTACTGCAAACCAATATCAAATAAGTTATTAATTAAACACATCATTTCAGCCAGTAAAAGATACTATAATTATGCAGTATATAGGTCACTCTTAGTTTAATATCTGCAGCAGCAGTTCAGAATTTAAAGGGACACAAGTCTGCTGGGAGAACAACTGGCTAATACAGTATGCGCAGCAAAGGGTTAAGTAGAATCTCTGAATAACATCAACATTAAAACTGACAGAATAAATTACAAACTCTATCAATTTGTATTTTATTTTGTTCTAATCTTATACATTTTGAGCTATCCTTGTGCTTGGGCCCTAGCCCTTTCGTCATGAACAGCTCTCTGCAATACATTTTATACAATTGCATTTGTCACTGGATGTGTTTGAAACATTCTCATGTTATTGTTCTTTATTTATAGTGTTTCTCTTTCATTTCCATTGTTATTTCTATTTATTATTTATCTGCCTATGCCCCTTTTCTTTATAATTTTTACCCCTCTATCTTTTTTGTTTCCTAATATATTCTAAGATCACTATTAATATTTTTCTCCATTTTACTTTCTCTTCTATGTGTGGTAAGTAGAGAAACTATTGTATTCCACCCAAAAATTCAATATTTCATCAGAAATATATGTTTTGAGGCCCCTGCATCATCCAAAAAAGCATTTTTAGGGAAAGTGTGTGTGCGCGCGTGCGTGCATGCATGCATGCGTGTGGACAGCAGAATTCAAAAACGAAAAGTCTGTTAAAAACCAAAGTTGCTATTTAAGTTTAACGTCTTGTAATGATGCGACACGAAGGTTTTGAGGAAAATTGTTCCACTCTAAACTACCCTATAGAAAATGTTACCAAAATTGCTACTTTCTTGAAAATGGCTAACAATTTTGATTAAAATGCTGTATGTTTAAGATATTTTATGACAGATAAAATGTATATTTTGAATTTTCTAGTTATAGCTCATGTAGTCCTGCTTACTCTGGATGACTTTTGCATAGGTGGTAAACCATAAGAGATATACCAAATCTTACTGTACAAAAAATGTAAATCTTGCTAAAGCACACAGTTCATGTCTAAATAAATTTTTTTAGAGTGAACCATTTTGGAGATATTCCTTGACACAGCTGGTCACCCATGAAGCCTTGAGTAAAAGCATAAAATGCCAATTAAAATTCAGCAAAATATACAGGATTTTAAAAATGTTAAAATCAATAACAATTCACTTGGAAACAAATTTGAAAAATGTAAATTTAATGCTTTCTGAATTTCAGGTCCTAGCATTTTCAGATGGTACCAATATTCAGGTAATGCTTCCATCTCAAGATCATAAACGTCACATGGATAATGACCGAGGAGCTAATACAGGTGGAATGGGAGCCTATTGCCCTTGTCCTCTCATTACAGAGGCAGAACTGAATGATGTCAAGATATCAGTTCTTCAGCGTGCTGTAGATGGCTTGAAGAAAGAGAAAATGCCCTTCATAGGTAAAAAGCCTTTTGTTTTTCTTCCCCTTTTTAGTGACAGTAGACAACTTTTCACGAATACAGTACAGATGATTACAATATTTTAACAGAAGATAGCTCAATGCATTTAAAAAACTTTTGGATTGATTCTGTGGAAACTTCTACCATGTTTAACTGCATTGAAAACACAAGTCTACGACCATTTTACTGACTTCAGTCTGATAACAGATCTATAGTAATTCATGGGTGCTAAATCCAAAAATGATATCAGGTTTTCACTATCACATCAGGTTTTCCCACAAAACATTTTTTTATTTATCTTCTTAATGACCCGGGACGAGCAGATGAGAGAGAATAATTTATTTTTAAAATAAATAATTGACTAATTGGTTCATAGTAAATTGTACTAAAATATTGTTAATTTGCTTTTGATTTGGTGTTAGAAGAATATTTTTCATCTGGTTTCATCTGAAGTGTGTCTGTAGTAGACTTCAGAATGTCAGCTCTTTGTTGTGCGTGTAAGAATGTTTCAAACATATTATGCTACATTTGTGGTTGTTTCACAATGCTGAAACAAAGGACAAACATCAGACAATTTGTAATAAAAGCCTACAATGCTGACTTCCCGGATCCACTAGGCGACCAGGACAAATGTTGGGCATCACATAAAGTGTGCAGAACATGCGTCGATAGCCTTAGACAGTGGACCAAAGAAAAGAGAATATCTATGGGTTCTGGAATTCCAATGGTGTGGAGGGAGCTGCAGAACCATATACATAAATGACTGCTATATCTGTGTGGTAAATGTATCTGGCTTCAGTAAAAAATCAAAACGTACCATTCACTATCCTGACCAGGGGTCAGCTAAAACACCAATTCCTCACTTGGATGACATTCCAATTCCTATTTTCAATACAGTTTCTTCTGTAAGTGACTCAGCTAATCCTGTCCCAACAAATTCAAAAGATGACGATGATGACTTTGTACCAACAGATGTACAAGTATGTGTAAGCCTTCACTCAATCTGCGTTAAATGACCTAGTTCGAGAACTTAATTTGCCAAAAGCTTCTGCATAAGTTTTAGGTTCAAGACTTAAAGAAAGAAATATATTAGCTCCTGCAACAACATTTATGTATGGGGTTAGAGAGAAAGGTCTTTAAAAATATTTTGAGATGAATGAACAAATTTCCTACTGCATAGATGTGAAGGGACTGGTTGAAGATCTTGGATGTGAGTATCATGTGCAGGAATGGAGACTCTTCATCGATAGCTCTAAAAGAAGTTTAAAATGTGTCCTACTGCACAGTGACAGTAAGTTAGCATCTATTCCCATTGGCCATTCCATTCAACTGAAAGAAACCTATAACACAGGGACCGCCAACTGACATGCACGGTGTGCCTATACAGTTTGCATGGTGCCGGCGTGCCTGGTCGTTGCTGGCGAGTGCTAAGGAGATATGCCAGTGGTGTTCCATAATCTGCACTTGCATTACCATTAAATAATTAAGGACAGGGTAGTAGTGAAGGAACAGTTTAGAAACTATATAATAGGTGGTTTAATATCTCTCTAGTACTTGTTATTAAATTATAGATAAAACAACCCAATACCAGTAAGATTATTATAACCTTCAATCCTATACAACCAAATGATGGCATATAAAAGCAATATTTTTAACTATAAGAGCGAAGCAGTACTTTGTGGAAATTAGCACAATTTTGATCCTTAAACAATTGAAAAATATAAAATAACAAAATAATATTTACTATACAGTGCTATTATTACACAGAATACTTTATATTAAACGAATATACACATTTCAATTAAGAACTTTATACATTCAATTTTCGGTAGACACTCTTGCCTTCTGACATCTTTCGGTTTTCACAATATTCGCCTCATTTGGAGACATTGAAACACAACTCTGGACCCTTAATGCACACTTCAAGTTATGATCACTGATGTTGGCTCTCTGAAGGTTTTTAATGCATTTCATAGCTAAAAATAAGGATCCACATGCATAGGTCGAACCAAACATTGCAATTATAGATTCCGCACATCTGTGTAATCGAGGGAATCTTGATTTAGGAAATCTCCTGTAGAAATCTAGCAAACTTCCTCTGTTCCTGTAACTGTCAGCTAACTCAATGTCACATTTCAAGGTGACAAACTCCAGTTGAACATCTTTGGGAGTATCACCAACATTCATGTTAAATGGTGTAGCAAATAAATCAAAATCCATTTTTAAGCCCATGAGATCGTGAAATCTTTCATCAAGCGCATGGGAAAGCATCTGCAGTTTTTCAACACAACATCCTATTTCTAGGGAATCACAATCACGGATCACACTTTCCAATCTGGGAAAATGACAAGGATCACCATTTGACAGTTGATGTTCCCGTAATGAGAGCATATTTTAAAAACTTCAATGCTACAAAACATCTGTGATTATTATTTATTTGTGCCAGCGGAAGGTCTGTGGTTCAAATCCCAGTTGTGGCATTGAATTTTTAAGTTCCAGTTCTACCTCTTAAAATCTGTGATTATTGTGTTTTTCCCTAGAAGTAAAACATTCAAAGTATTCAAATGTTCACTAATATCGGCCATAAATTCAAAATCACATTCCCACTTAACATTCACGAGCTCTTCAATAGGTTCTCTGCACATTTCCATGAACAAACGTATCTCATCTAATAATTCAAAGAATCTGCTTGAAACCTTGCCTCGACTGAGCCACCTAACTGCTGTATGATACGGTATATCACCATACTCGTGCTCCAAATCCTCTAAGAAGCTTTTAAATTGTCTGTGTTTTAGACCGTGGGGCCTCAGTTTGTTTACAATCTTCACAACCAGACTCATTACATTGTTTACATTCAGTGTTTTGGCACATAAGTTTTCCTGATGAACTATACAATGAACTGCTGTTATTTCTTTTGCTAGTTTATTTTTCAGGAGGATCACAAATCCGTTGTGCGAACCAACCAAAGCTGGGGCACCATCAGTGGCTACCGATATGAGTGTATCCCATTGGAATCCCTGCATTCTCCACAACTTCTACTACACAGTTCAGAATGTATGGTCCTGTTGTTGTGGCTTTTATTGACACCAGATCTAGCATTTCTTCCACAACTTCCAAATTTTCATTTACTCCATGAATAAAAATACATAATTGAGCCATACTTGAGAAGTCAGTGCTCTAATCAATAGCAATAGAGAATGCAACAAATTCTCTTACTCTTTCAATAAGTTGTGCGCAAATGTTGTCCACCAGATCTTGAATTCTGCGTGAAATAGTATGAGGTGACAGACTGACACTCTCGAACTGGTGAACACTGACAGGGGTGAATTTACTTGCAGCTCTAAGCATACATCGTTAAATAAGCGGACCATCAGAAAAACTACTAGAAGATGTCGCAATTCCTAGTGCTATTTCGTAACTCACATAAACTTAGGTTTCTGCCATTCCATCCCCTTCTTCCTGTTCCTCTTCCTGCGATGTGATCTTTTCTCTGAGCTTTGTATCTCTGCAGTGCGTTTTTCTTTTTCTAGGGCCAAATAATCATTAGCATGTAATGTATTAAAATGTTGCTGAAGATTAAATCACTTCAGCACTTAAAATTTTTTCTGGCAAATTAAACAAATAGCACCACTGCTACATTTCATGAAGAAGTACTCAGCTTCCCATTCAGGATTGAAATAATGTGTCGGCATGGGTGCCCTTCGGTGAGTGCCCTTCCATATCAAATTAACACTGAAGTACGGACCACCACTGCTAAGGAAGACACCGCTACCACTGCAAAGCACGAACTGAGGCAGCACGGTGCTTGTAGCCCAGCACATGCACCGCTGCAAGCGAGTTGGCTGTGGCTGCTATAACACAATAAAACTCATTTTCAGTAAAATAAAGTATTTCGAACACTACTGGATAGTGTGTGGTGATTTAAAAGTAATATCAATACTTCTGGGTTAGCAGGCAGGTTACAAGAAATTCCATTGTTATTTATTCCTATGGCATAGTCGTGCTAGGATGGAACACTGGAAAAGAAAAGAGGGAGGAATTTCATGCTGGTGACAAGAATGTAAAGAGTGAACCTCCAATTGATCTTGATAAAATAATATTCCCCCCACTGCACATAAAATTAGGGCTGATAAAACAGTATGTAAAAGTCAAAAATGGTGCTTGCTTTATGTACGTGTCCCATGAGAAAATAAAAGCAGGCATTTTTTTTATGGGCCTCATATACGGATGCTAATGAAAGACAGTTTGTCAATACAATGAACTATATGGAAAAGAGTGCTTGGATTGCATATTGTGACGTGGTTACAAACTTCTTAGGTAATTATGAGATTCTTGTCAGAACATTGCTATCTTCCTTTCAGTAGTTAAAAGAGTAAACATGAGTCTCAAGGTGCATGTACTACACAGCCACCTCAATGTTTTTCCTGAAAATCTTGGTTCCTTAAGTGAGGAGCAAGGGGAATGCTTCCACCAAGATATCAAGACAATGGAACAGTGGTATCAGGTTAGGTGGAACACAAACATGTTGGTTGACTACTGTTGGTCCTTGCGGCGTGATGTCCTTGGTGTCTCCCATTCAAGAAAATCACATAAACGGAAGTTTTTGGGTGATTAGGTGTTTAAGTAATTAAGTGACTCTTCAGTGTGTATATTGTATATAATTATTATAATTAGTGTTTTTTGTGTGAAGATACAGTCAAGTAAGTATTGGTGTGTGACTGAATTCTGTGAAATTTGTGATGTGATATACAATTTCTGATTGGAAGTCTGAAATCAGCTACTTAAAATAGTATATAATCAGTTAAGATGTCTAAATCAGCAAAAAAAATATTGAACAGATTGTAATTTGCAAATGTTTAAATAAAAAAAATTTTGTTGTTGTTGTTTTCTAGTGCCTTGCATCTGGCAATGAAGCCATTAACATTCGTGCTTTCCAATACTTTTGAACTGTAGTTTCTTCTGATCTTTATGCTTCACAGGTCTTTAAGTGGTCTTCATTCATTTCTGCTGGATCGTTACACAGGACACATAAAATCACTTGTAAAATCATTTAAAATTCAGGCCACTGGACTTGTAACTCTTCTTTTACTGTTCGTTTTGCCTTTATGCATTGGATTTCTTCAGCCACTTCCTGAATTCATTCTTATCCTGTGTCATTGCATGTATTTCTCTCAACATCTTCCCAAGACTGGCTGCCACCTTTTCCATATACTTTCTCTATTCTAATCTTGGTCTCTCTACAACCCTTCTTCCCTCTGTCCTTGTCTCATATGTCCTAGGTACCGATTTTTCTTTCATTCTTACTACATCCCAAGCCATCTTAGGTGGTTCCTTTCTATTGTCTCTAGTGTACTTCCTTGATTTAAACGTTCTCTCATAATATTCTTCCTCACTTGGTCTCTCTTGGTAAATCCAGCTGCTCTCCTTAGAAATCTCATTTGGGCTGCACTCAATCTACTTGCTCGTTTACCTAGAATTGTCCAGCTTTCACTTGTGTACATATATTAATACTGACTGGTATAATGCTGATATATCCTCATTTTTGTTTGCTGATTCAATTCTCTCTTTTGATTATTGTATTGTATAGTTGATACTATATGTATATTCATAGCTTTCCTAATCCTATTGTTTATTCTGTGATCTATTCTTCCATCTATTGTTGGTATCGCTAATTTCTCTCCCAATGAATATATATTTCTGGCTCAACTTCTTGTTCACATATTGTCATCACCTTGCTGTTTTTAACATTTATTCTCATTCCCCTTCCTTCTAAAGTGCTAGCTCATTCCGTTACTGCATGTTGTAATCTCTTCTCACTTTCTGCCGTTTGTACTGTATCATCCGTGTGTATTTAACTTGTCCACCCACTGGTCTCATGTTCCAATATCCTACTCACAGTCTCCTTGTTCTCTTCTTGCAATATACAATAATTTGATTCATAAATGTGATAAATAACAATGGACTAAGGTTATCTCCTTGTTTTACTCCTCTCTTTATTTCAAACTCTTCTGAGAGATTCCCTGATATTCTTACAGTACCCGCCACCTTCTCATATAGGCTCTTGATTCCTCTATCTAATCTCTTACACACTTGCAATTCCCTTAAGGCTTTCCATACTTCTTCCCTAGTTACTATCTGCCTCATTACACAGATATCTTGTCAAAATAGAAAAATGAGTCAATAACACTCACTTTTTAAATTTCCCAGCACATGTTTCAGAGGCTAGTTTCCACCATTATTAACTGGACATCAACTGAGGAGGATAATGGAGGAAACTAGCCTCTGAAACATGTTCCAGGAAATTTAAAAAATAAGAGTTGTTTAGTGTTATTAATCAACCCATTTTTCTATTTTAGTGTGATTTAACAACACTGTCATCAACTTCCACATTATCAATATAATATTATCTTATGTTTACCTGTTCTCTCTAAATTCAGTTTGTTCTTCCAGGTTTACTTCCACCTCCTCTCTTAATTTTCTCTCTATTGTTCTTGAGTATAATTTAAGTGGTACTGATGAGATGAAAATTGCTGTATAATTTTCACAATTAACAGCTTCTCCTTTTTTACTTTCTCTACTATGTATAGTAAGTGGAGGAAATGATATATTCCACTCAAGAATTTAATGTTGAGATCTCACCAAAAACATATGTTTTGAGACCCCCTAATTAAAAAAAAAAAATACATTTTTAGAAAAAGGTCTGTGTGCGCATACATGTGTGTGTGATAACTCAAAATGTAAAGTCGCCTAAAAACCAAAGTTGGTATTTAAGTTTAATATCTTTTAAGGATGTGACACAAAGATTTTGAAGAAAATTCCTGTACCCTAAACTACCCTTTAGGTAGCAAATTTTTCGAAAATGGCTGTAACGAGTTTGATTAAAATGCCATGTTTGGCTACTTTTAGGTTCTGACTTGGGACCCAAATAACCAAGTTGTTGATGGGCCCTTAACCTCTTCAGGGATATGGACGTGAAATCACGTCCATTTAAAATGACGGATGAGCGATATGGGCATGTATACACGTCCTGTGCGTTTAAGCATTTAACCCTTATTTATCCCTTATCCAACTCAACTTACTTTAATTTTCCCTTTATGAAACATTTTAGTAAAGTCTATATACTTTACTGGACTCATACTCATGTACTGCTTAGCAAGTCATCTCTACAGAATAGGTATCTCAACTTTACCAATATGTGTCCTGTGTAACGATCCAGCAGAAATGAATGAAGACCACTTGAAGACCTGTGAAGCATTAAGATCAGAAGAAACTACAGTTCAAAAGTATTGGAAAGCACGAATGCTAATGACTTCATTGCCAGATGCAAGGCACTAGAAAACAACATATACTTTACTGGCTTACCTTAATATGTTCGTTCTGCAGTGATTTACCTCAAAACAGGGATAAACACACAAGGGTACCTATATCTCCACATTCACGAATTCCCTTCTTGCGGCACACAAAACACTTTCGAGATGGGTGGGACTTCTTTGCTGTTGGTGGTATCCTTTTAGGATAATGTTTTCCTTGAAGTCTGAGGGATGCAGGGTGTTTGGATTTTCAACCCCCAACGTGGCATTGTTCAATTAGGCTGCGAGCTATTTATAGTCGGAAGTCAAGGTTGGTCATTGTCCTGTGTGGGTTTAGAGAGCTCTCCAAATTACCAAACAATTTTTTTTTTTTTTAATGATTTATTGATCGATCAGCGCATGTGCACTCTACAGACCATTGCTGAAATACACATAACAATATAATAGGTAACATTGAAATGAGGTAAACCCCATTGGGCCCCTCACTGACAGTATTAGTTGAAATTAAATCAGATCTTGCTGTGATTACTGGTCCAGTGGTAGACTGATGCGTGTTGGAAAGCTGGGTTTTCTGCCAAGAGAGTAGTGAACAGATCCAAGAACGTTCTTTAGATTGCTGTAAAACTGTTCGGCTTGTGAAGAAATTGACTGTTGAATGGTACTGATTCCAGTTTCTCTGTGTAGTTGATTGTTTCTGACAAACCATGGCGCATTAGTTGAGATACGTAAGATTTTGTTTTGAAGCATTTGGATGCGTTTAATTTCTGTAGCACTGGCTTCTCCCCAAATTGGACAGGCATATAGTAAAAGTGGCCTTAAAAGAGTTGTGTAGAGTAGTATGCAGTTTTTTAACTTAAGCGAAGATTTTTTGTTGAGAAGTGGATAAAGTTTTGTCAGTCTTATTTGGGCAAGTTTGAGTTTGTTACTTATATGTGGCTTCCACGTGAGTTTTCTATCAAACAGTACATCAAGGTATTTCACCGTTTCTCTGTCACTTTTCCAGGGTATAGAATTTGTTGCTATCGTTACTGATGGTGGATATTCCGGTCTGCATAATGTAAACACCATTGCTTCACATTTATTATGGTTGAGAGAAATGCGCCAGTTGTCAAGCCAGGATATAATTAAGTTTAAGGCCTCTTGAAGGCGATTTCTAGCAGTGTGTAAATTACAATGGGTTGCATAGATTGCAGTATCATCGGCATACATTGCTATTTGAGCTGTGGGCGTTGTAGGTATCTCAGAAGTGAACAAGTTGAACAGAATTGGACCCAATATTGAACCTTGTGGAACACCTGCTGTTACAGGTCTGGTAGAAGAATGACTGTTACCTATTCGAACTGAAAAGGTATGATATGATAGAAAGGAAGATATTATTTTGTAGAGGTAGTCTGGAGTGCCATAGAGAAACAGTTTGTATAGTAGACCCTGATGCCAAACTCTGTCAAATGCCTGAGTGAAGTCAAGGAATGCGACAGCAGTGTGTTCTTTCTTCTCGAAGCCTTCTGCTATTTGCTCTGTAATTTGGAGAATTTGATGAGTAGTTGAATGTTTGCGACTGAAACCAAATTGAAAGGGAGGTAATAGTGACACTTGTTCTAGAAATTTTCCTAAACGTTTCAGTATAATCTTTTCATACACCTTGGACAGAGTTGGCAGCAGACTTATTGGACGATAATTTGTTGGATTGGAAGGGCATTTTCCAGGTTTATGAATAACAATAACTATGGCGTGTTTCCATATACCAAACAATTGTATATGGTTATATCCAGTTGGTGCAAAAATACCTTTTTATACCACTTCTCCCTTCGGCTACAAGCAGGAAAGTATACGTATTTATTTCAACAAAGAAAGAAACGGACTCTACTAAGTTACGAAACTCGCGTAAGCAAAAGTTGCAATGTGCCTCTATTCTGATGACTCAAGAGACCATGCATACAGTAGTGCTTTATTACACATTATGCTGACACACAAGCCACACATACAATGTGTGTTTCTTTACTGTTTCTTTCCGAGAACTTATATTAGATGCGTTCGACAGAGCAAAGTTGACTTTTCACCACAGTGAAACAAAATAGTGCCATTTCAACATTTTGTAAATACAACTCAACTTTGCTGATGACGTACATTTATACTGCATATAACGGGTTTTATACCAGTTTTTGTTTCATTAAAATAACTTAATATTTACACAAAATACAGCTGTGTATATACGACGCACTTTAAATGCCCTGCGCTGGATATTGGCTAGCAGTTCTCGGCTCGCAGACGTTTTAAATGGCCATCGCTCAAGAGGTTAAACCTCACTCGCTCACTCACTCACTCACTCACTCACTCACTCACTCACTCACTCACTCACTCACTCACTCACTCACTCACTCGTCATATGTTTGAGATATTGCTATGACAAATTAAATGTATATTATGAATTTTCTGGCTATAGCCTATGTAGTTCTGTTTACTCTGGATGGCTTTTGTATAAGTGATAAACTGCAAGAGATAGACCAAATCTTACTGTACAAAAAATTTAGATATTGCTAAAACACGCAATTTATGTGCAAATAAATTTTTTTGTAGAGTGAACCATTTTGGAGATATTCCTTGTTATTTGTGTGAATTTTGTAATACTTAAACTTTTGTCAAATGGGAGATCATTATTCATTTTTGATGCCTTAGCTGTGCGAAGAGAATGGAATGTCAAAGCTTTAAAAGATTTAACTGTCACTCAAAGCCTACTGTATTCCCATATTCCCCTTGCAGCTACAAGGAAATAAGCAATAAGATAATTTCTGCAAATGTTGATTTTGACTAACATGAAGAACATGAAGAAATAAGAGTTTGTAAGAATGATTAGTACAAGAGTATAGAAAGTCATGTGAGTGCAACACATCAGATTTTTATAAATAGGTATTATAATATTCTGCTAATCGTCTTGTATGACTTGTAGCTATTGTTTTCATGAAGTATCTTTCAGAAGTTTACATAGCAATCTTTTTACTTCAAAACAGACTCGAGTATTAGAATGAAGTGAACTTTCCTGGATCTAAATATGTACATAATTATTAAAAGCCCCTTTTTGTGCACGTGAATGAACATGATGAATTACACCATATAATTATCAAGGATTCTTAAATTGCTTTGGACCATTAGAGGAAGCATAAGTTACATATTTACTGGTTTATTTTACAATAATTTAATAGTAACTCTTGATTGCATTTGTTTAATAAATAATATTGCTGCCTGTCATAACTGAACAGCTTAATCTTATGGCATGACAGACATGATGTATATAAACTAAAAAGGATTAGTTAAGCATTCATAAAATGTGAACTATTTATAATAAAACCCTGTCTTTTCAACAGTATTATTCATTTACAAAGTCACATACTAAATGTAAGAAATTAATTACACAAGTACTCCACATATGTTGAAAGCTGTACTAGAACTGTATTCAAAACTACCCAAACTTAAGCCTATTTTCATGGCATTGGGCATTAGTGACAGCAGATGAAAGTCATTGATTTATTACATAAGCTTTAAAGAGCATTTTTTCTGAAGTTGTAAGGCTAAGGCTACAATTATGATTACCAATAATATTAAATATATATATATATATATATATATATATATATATAATATTTAACTATATTGTTAATATACCACCTTTTTAAAATGGACTAAAAGATATCAAATAATCTCTCCTTGCCCCATACAGATTTATAACTAATAAAATAAATCAAAATAACTAGAGCAAATTTAGAAAATGTATTAAGAATTTCCTGAGTGATCAATGCTTTTATAACCTAAAGGAATTCTATGATTGATCATACTCTGTGATTATGTATTACTATTGATGCATTCTCAGACCGACAAGACCACTCCATGGCGGCACCACACCAGACGAGGACCTGTGCACTCTCCACCAGAGTTACGTGTAAAGGACAGGCAAGTAATGGTTACGGAGCACTAACTACTGTTCTAACTTGCACTAGATTTATCTGAATCATAGCACATGTTGAAATTGATGACCTTCAACATGAACACATTCCCTATATATCCGAAAGCAATTCTGGTTTACTCACAAAAGTTCACATAGACTGATTGCCTGTATTTCTCTTGTGATATTGTCTTTCAATTCTTGTAATGTGAACATATTTGATGCACACACTTCATTCTTTAATGTTTCCCGTAAATAAAAATTGCATGGAGATAGGTCAGGGGAATGAGATGGCCACAATCCTTGACTAATTATTCTGTCCCATACCCACTTTGCAATTCATGTATAGAATTGCCAGCAGTGTGTGCTGAATCCAGCTGAAACCAGTCTCACAATCTTTCATTTCTTGTTAGTTGTGGAAAAAAAATAAACTTTACATAAACATTTACATAAACGTGTGAATCAACTGTTGTGCCGTAAATATGAGACTGATAATTTCTACACATAGTGAGGAACTTCATGAATAATATAGTGATTTTCGTTAGTCCAGTGTCAGTTGTTCTGAGTAGAAATGTGACCTTGAAGATAAAACCATACTTCATCAGGGAAGAATGTTAAAGGTGGGTCCACATGGTCATTAAAACCAATTGCAATAATTAACCCTACTTACAGGATCTTGTGGTTGTAAAGAATGAACTTTTTAGTTTCACTGCCATGAAAGCTGATGTCATGGAAATGTTAATTGCTTGTGCTAAACGTCTTAGTGATCTTTATTTATGGGGAACATTGATAAAGTGTAAGCATCAAATCTGCACATGTTACAAGAATTGAGGGACAATATCACGAGAGAAATATGGGCAATCAGCCAACATGAACTTTTGGGAGTAAACCAGAATTGTTTTCAGACATATAAAAAATGTGTTTTGTTGAAGACCATCAATTTCAACATCTGTTGTGATTCAGGTAAGCCAAATGCAAATTGTACAGTAATTAGTGTTCCATACCCATGACTTCCCGGTCCTTTACGTGTAACTGTGGCAGAGAGTGCACAGGTCCTTTCCCAGTATGGTGCCACTGTAGAGCGGTCCGGTCGTCTGAGAATGCACAGTATATATATATACACTTTGTTGCCAAACCTTGTAGTTGTAATATATTACTTATGGTGAATAAAGATACTATACTATTACCCCATACAGATTCCTAACCCCATCATACAGATTGTCCTGAAAGTTTGTGATTGTGTATTTTTAATAGCTATGAAAACTAGTTGTAAGATTTAAAACAAAAAGCATGGGGCACATGCAATAGATAATTGATGCATGAATAGTTCACTTAAGTGATAACAGTTTTATTGCACTAAAAATGATCGGAACTGTTGTGAGTTTCTCAACAAAAACTGCTTTGAACTGTAGTCTACTGACAAAGTTCAATCAATAAAGCTTTCTATACTCCTTACTATTATCTATTGCGTGCACCCGATGTTTTTAGTGAAATTTATATATTTATACCCAATTTAATGTACTATTAGTAGCATATAATAAAGAAACTTTGTGACTTGGATGACCAAATCCTATTCATAGCTTGAGACCCCAGTTATAAATAAAAGGTTATCCTTATAACTACTGAAGTCAGATGTTCTTTCTTGATAGTACTTGGTGCACTCAAATCCTCACACACTTAACTTCCAACATTTTCTGCCAGCTTTACTACTGATGGCAAATTTGAATGAATGTCGGGAAAAATACTGAAGACTCAGAACTGTTCATTTTCAACAGATGTCCTGACTGACCTGCATTACAGTTTATGTGATTAAGCTTTTGTGTGAAGACAGTCACAAAAATGAATGACAGTTCCAAGCCTTTAATATCCCAAATTCCAGGCCTGTAATCTTTTGTGAGGTTTTCCTGCAGCTGCATTTTGAGAATTTTATTCCTTGTGGATGTACTATGCCAATGAATTAAGGCAAGATGGATGTTATGAAGGTCAAAAAATGCATCTTTTGATGGGGGCGGGGTTGAAAATAAGGAGCATAGTTTCCTGAACAACTTGATTATATATAACTCTCTCCTGTGGGTGGGGGTGGAGGTGCAGGTGGGCGTGTGGGGGTGGGTGGGTGTGCACACCAGAACTCCAACAAAAAATGAAGGTATTTCAAAGATATTGCAAATCTATATACAATAAGTGGTTGAAATTTCATATCAGTGAAATAAGTAACCAGTACAGTGCACCTATGTGAATTGATCAAAACTAAATATTTTTAAATTAATGGCAAATAAAAATATATTTACTAAAAAATTATTGAATGCATGAAATATATTTTGTAATCATATTAAACTAAAAGGTATGTACAAACGCTAGCAAAAAAAAAATCATATAGCTGTGACAATCAGAAACAAATTTATGAGCATTTGTTTTGGTCAGCATTTCAGTTGGCTTTCATGAGTCATAATGCCCATCTTGCCTTAAGAATGTAATTATTTTCTTCCAATTACTCACCTTATCCTGAAGTTTTAGGCAACTAGTATATGCATCAACATAAAAAGAAAATCCAATACAGTATTGTGCACTCTTCATCTTTCAAAAATGTCTAAGTTGACATGCATAGAAGTTAGAAATGAACTGAGCATTACAGTATGATTTTTTCGACCTGAACCATCTTAGCTGTATGTGCAGTAGTTGGGCTAGTCCACTATTTTCTGGGAGAGGTTTTAGGTTGGTAGTATCCCAATAGTCTGTGTGTTCACAATGCAGATAACAAAAGCAGGTAAGTGAGAATACTACCAGCCTTTCTCCCCCATCCTAGACTCCTCCTTTGCATTTCTGCAGGATCAGGTCTAAATAATCAAGCTGTATAGTGGTATTGCCTATTTGTTAAAAAATGTTAGTTCAATTTTATCAGAACCTGATAATTTTGCAGGAGTACTGTATGCTGGGTTGATGCTGACGAAAGATGGTCCTAAGGTGCTGGAGTTCAACTGTCGCTTTGGTGACCCGGAAACTCAAGTCATACTAGCTTTATTGGAATCAGACTTATACAAAATTATGTTGGTGAGTAACATTGTGTTTAATGGAAAAACAAGCTATTAACAGTGAAGCAAATTAAATATATGTAAATATCTAGAGACTAGCCTTTGCTTATCTTAAGTTGATTATACAGTAACTAGTTTTGTTATTCTTCCATAACATCTTCAGACTTCATCACTGTTTTGTTGTGGTCACCATTGCTACAGATACTAGGTAACAATTTTTATTGTATTACCAACTGCTGAAAGCAAAACAAATTTGTTAACCGAATCAATTGATGGTGCTTCAAAATTCATAATGCAGTCCTCGTTTTTCAAACTGAGTATCTTTTTCCAAACTATTAAATCTATGGGTCCATTTGATATTTTAATAATTTAACCTCGGGATTTATTTCATAATTAAATGATCAAAACTGATCTGCCGCAGCTGATTTATCCTTCTGTTTATACTTCATACTTCTAAAATGTTCCTTTATTTTAAGAGGTGGAATCAGGACTGAAAAATTCAATGCCATAGCCGGAATTTGAACCACATATCTTTCGCTTATCAAGCAGCTGCTTTAACCACTAAGGTAGCATGACCAACTTGCCATGAAATGACATTAAATTCCCCAGCTGATTCGTACTTTTTCCCGGTTAGACCACAAGGGAATCTCACATCAGAGATAAATACCCCAAGGGCAACTTACAGTTGTAAGTGCTTTATGTCCCTGGTTTAAGTAACCTTTAGATGGTAATTATTATTTATTTATACCAACAAGCTTACTGCTGGTGTTTTTAAACACAAGCCGTGTCTGGGCAATGTTTTAAGAGGTGAAATCAGGACTAATTGTCATACTGGCAAGTTGGCCATGGTAGCTTAGTGGTTAAAGCAGCCGCTTGATAAGTGGAAGATCCGTGGTTCAAATCCCGGCTATGGCATTGAGTAATAAGTTCCTTTATTTAATAAATATACCCCTTAATAAAGATTTTTAACAGAGAATATAAACTCCCTATCAACAGTGCATTAATGGATGGTTTTAATAGATTTTATACATAAAAAGATACGGAAATGTAAATATAAAAAGGCTGTAAAAGAAGCGTCTACCTTCAAAAAATAAAATGATGATTGCTTACCATTCTTGGGCTAATAAAAATGTATGAAAATGTTCAAAAAATCTGGAATAACTTTGGTTCCTCAAAATATAATATAAAAAAAATTGTATGAGGCCAATTTAAGTTGTTCAGATTGATAGACGTTCCATGTTCATTTCTTCTTCCTTGTTGCATAACAGACAATTTGGAGATGATAGCAATCCAATTTTATGCAGGTGTTTGCTGAGGTAGTCATGTCCAGCGATAAGTCTGAACATGGCGATGGCTGTTTTTTGAGGTAGTTCAGGAGTTAGTTTCATGCCTTTTAAAAATTGTTCTCCTTTGGAATTTAATATATGTATTTAGTTTTATTCCCTAAGGGGTCCCCATCTAGGGGATATGTGGATAGTGACCACAAAGTACCCAAGCTGAGCAAAACATTACTCTCACTTACTGGTGTTTTGCTCCTCACTGTATCTTTTCTATCTGACCTTATGACCTTACCTTGGTCATCTCTTGTTCTCTTCTGTCCCCATTTCTATTAGAGTATCTGAGGGCTAGGCAGTCTTCATTTTACCAACCTTTCCACTTCTCTAATTTTTCTATAACCAGGTTGGCAATCAGAGAATATAGCTGGTGAATATATTTTGATAACTCTCGTGGTCAGATTGGTGAGACCAACGATAGGTGTGGTCCTCCAGACATTCTGGGGTTGCAAGAGAGTGATGTGACTGCCAAAACGTAAAAATATGGTGCTCTCTAAAAAGTGATTACTTTTACTGCTATATAGTTCTCCAATATGAATTATGAAACATGACTCAAGAAGTAAAATAGTCCCCCATTCGGATCTCCGGGTGGGGACCATTTCTCGAGAACCCAAACATATTAATAGAAGATCTAACATCAGAATTCTTCAGTGGAACGCAGATGGTCTCACACAAGCAAAAAGAATAGAGCTCAATATGAGATTTATGTTCTTCACCACTTTATTCTCTAGGCGATCTGCAAGAGGAAATGGACCAAGACCACCTTCAAATATGTCTGGCCACTTCTACCACCCTATCCATCAGTGAAAAATATTGGAGAGCAAGAGGACTAATGTTCATTGTCAGAAATCCAGCATTAACCAACAACAATTTAGTTTTATAACCATCATTCATTGAACATTTAATAAACTTCTCTGTCCTATGTGGTAAATTTCCAGAATATCTGAAACAGAACCTAGTATGCCCACTACATAAAAAAGGAGATGAGAATGACATAAATAACTACAGACCAATTAGCCTAACATCAGAGATAGCAAAGCTCTTTGAAAGGCTTGTATTAAGCCGGTTATTAGATTTTTTAGACAAAAACAATATTATTGTAAATTTTCAGCATGGATTTAGTAAAGGACAGTCAACAGCTACTGCAATTAGTGAACTTATACATTTAGTCATTGAAAACCTTGAAAAAAATTATGAAGTAGGGTCTTTATTCTTTGATCTTTCTAAAGCTTTCGATTGCGTTGATCATGCAATACTATTACAAAAACTGGAGGCATATGGAGTAAGAGGCTTAGCGAGAGATTTGATCAGATCATATTTGGTAGACAGAAGACAATCAACACGATAACGGGGCAAATCAGTAAGAAAAGTGCAATCAAAATTTAAATGTGTTATGCATGGTGTACCACAAGGATCAGTGTTGGGACCACTATTATTTATTTTATATGTAAATGACATACCAATCTCAAAAAATACAAATATAATAACTTATGCGGATGATACAACTGCTGTATGTCAAGGGGCAAATGAACACCACAAATTTCTCCTTACCAGTAAGTAATAACAGTATTCATGACGTAAGCGAACATAAATTTCTAGGAATAATACTTGATAGAATATTAACATGGGCTGCACATATAAATCATATTTGTGACAAAATTAGTAAATCTGTGTATCTCCTACGTCATTTTAAAAATATCTTAGATGAGAAGGGGCTCAAAATGATTTATTATGGAGTTATATACCCATATTTACTGTATGCGATAGAAATTTGGGGCTGTGCTGCTGCAACCCATATGGAAAGGTTATTTAGATTGCAAAAATGGGCAGTCAGATTGATTTTCAATATGAACTCTCGTGAATCATGTAGGGGAATATTTAAGGATAAGCAGATATTAATATTGTATTCTCTGTATGTCTATAAAGTTGTAGCCTATGCAGTTCAGAAAAAAAACCTAAAAAATAGCAATATCTATAGTCACTACACCCGACACAATGATGATTATTATTTATTTATGCCAACAAACTTACTGTTGGTGTTTTTAAACACACAAGCCGTGTGTGGGCAAAGTTTGAAAGGTAGAACTGGAACTTAAAAATTCAATGCCACAACTGCGATTTAAACCACAGACCTTCCGCTTACCGGGCGGATGCTCTACCACTGAGCTATTGTGACAAACTGCCAGAATGGCATTAAATTCTCAAACCAGTTCGGATTTCTCCTAGTAAACCACAAAGGCAGTCTCACATCAGAGACAAATTACCCCAATGGTGACTTACTATTGTAAGTACTTTATATACCAGAATTAAATAACCTCCAGATGGTAATTATTATTTATTTATGCCAACAAACTTACTGTTGGTGTTTTTAAACACACAAACCATGTGTGGGCAAAGTTTGAAAGGTAGAACTGGAACTTAAAAATTCAATGCCACAACTGGGATTTGAACCACAGACCTTCCGCTTACCAGGCGGATGCTCTACCACTGAGCTATTGTGACAAACTGCCAGAATGGCATTAATTTCTCAAACCAGTTCGTATTTCTCCTAGTAAACCACAAAGGCAGTCTCACATCAGAGACAAATTACCCCAATGGTGACTTACTATTGTAAGTACTTTATATACCAGAATTAAATAACCTTCAGATGGTAATTATTATTTATTTATGCCAACAAACTTACTGTTGGTGTTTTTAAACACACAAACCATGTCTACCTTCTCATTGTTACTCAATCCACAGTGAGCGGGAATGCACTGGAAAATCATGTTTTTATTTAAATTTTGTATCTGTTTAACCAAACAGTGAATTTCTCTTATTTTTGTCTGTTTTTGGATCCTCAATAAATGCTATTGCTTGGATTGCTGCTCTAGAATCTGATAAAATGTTTTTAGTGATGATAGTTTCTTGGGCTAACAGCCAGGTCAGATTAGGGTAACTACCCAAGCTTTCAGCGACTAACTCTGCCGCCATCCTCAGGGGAACTGAATCTAGGCTACTGATGTTGTGATATTTATACCTAGAGCGCAGCCGATAAGAACCGTCCACTTTTTTACCATTGGCCGAGCTCCGGCTGATGGAGGCACGTGCGGAACCAATCAGGTGATTGCCGATGCTTCTCTGCACTGTGGAGGAGAGATATGCTGAATGACTGGTGTCCATGCTTTGCTGATTTGAAGGTCTTCATCCCTGTTGAAGTTGTTTTTATTCGCTTTAATGTATAGAGCTTCTTTAATCACCCTATCGTAGTACCTAGAGGACTTTTCAAGAATTTTTGTAGAGGCAAATTTGATTTTATGATCTGTATTATATGTGTGCTCAGCCACTGCGGATTTTTCTGGGTATCCTAGTCTAATACAACGTTGATGTTCTTTGATGCGATCTTCTACAGTTCTACCTGTTTGTCCTATGTAAACTTTGCCGCAACTGCATGGGATTTCATAAATGCCTGGTGCACGAAAACCTAAATTATCTTTAGCAGAACCTAAAAACTGTTTTATTTTGGTTGGAGGTTTGAATACGGTTTTTATTTGATATTTCATGAGCAATCTTCCAATTTTCCCCGACAGGGCGCCACAGTAAGGGATGACTGCTAAGCTTGCAAGTTCTTTCTTTGTATTAGGTTCACGGTTTCGTTTGGAGTGCATTTTCTTAAACGTACTGTTTATTTCCTGGTTGGTGTATTGATTCTGTCTGAAAACTGTACGCAGGTGTTGTATTTCTTGAGGTAGATTTTCAAGATCAGAGATAGTAATCGCTCGATGTATGAGTGTTGAGAGGACTGTCTGCTTTTGTGCCGGGTGATGACAGCTGGTGCTATTAAGGTATAGATCGGTGTGGGTTGGTTTTCTATACACCTTATGCCCCAGTTGACCATCGTTGACCAGTTGACCATTAATTAAAAATGCTTTTACATTTTTGTAACCAAACAAGCAGTTATTTTAGAGCATCAATTAATCCTTGAAAATTTGTAGTGTTTTTTCCCACATTTTTGTAAAAGGAGAAAAACTGACATGTACCACGTGCTTCAGCTCCATAATCACTTACAAATGAGCCGTCTGTATATATACGTGTACATTCTTCTTTAGGATATTTGATTTGGAGTGTTTCTAATGCTATCATTTTTGCAATATCTGAACCTGTTGTTTGTTTCTTGAAGATTTCACAGAGGTCTAAATTATATTCTATTTCAAAGCTTTTTATTGGATTAATGGGATGTAATAGATTTTCTTTTGTAATAGGTATGTGTAGTTAAGAAAGCCTTTTTACTTCTTGCACAAATCCTTTTTGACCTTTTAGTGTATATTTACAATCCCATGTTTGTCTAGTTTGAAACAATATAATTCATCCCCAAATTAAATTAAATACATTGTGAATTTGACTTATTTCATATTTGTAATTAGCTTTGTTTGTGTTGCATCATTCTTCAAATATTGTTGCCTGTTTATCAATGTTATAATTGTTAGCTACTATATTTCGATTGTATGTAGAAAATTAAGGGTTATTTTAAATATTTAAGGCCAAAAATGTTAAAAGGTTAGATTAAAATTGCTTTCTTAGCATTTTCAGGATTATAAAAATATGTAGAAAATTACATTATTAATTGCGCACATATGCGGTGGAATACATACGCATAACTCAAAAAGATGCGACAAGATCAGTTCCTCTTCGCTATTAGCATTAGTACAGTATGGATGCATTTTTATATGTGCATGTCATAAAATAGTGAAAGTAAAGTGACTAAGTGATTAGAGATTGTTAATTACAGGAAAATAAGTGAACTATTGATTAGCTTTAACAGCTTAGCTTTGTGTTAGTCAACACAAAGTGTACAATTAAATGAAAGAACATAAGATCGACAAAGTGCAAGGTGATGGAAAATGCGTTTAATGAAATATCGCTTAATTTTCAAATATTAGATCTTGGTGATGCTAGGAAAGTCGATCCACTGAAATAAATTACTTACTATTGTGATAAGATTTAAATACTGTGAACGAAAAGGTGCAAATAAAATAATTCACAAAAATTTAACCGTGAGTCCACAATTCATTTCACCCTGTACCATGACCCAAGATTAAAAAGATTCAAAAGCTCAAAGACTCAACGACGCACCCACCATATATAAAATCGCACCAAGTTAATTAAAATTTGGAATTCTTGTAAGATTTTCATGAGCTATTAGAGTTTGTTCTTTAAGTTCTAGGTCTATTGGCTTATTAGCTGTTGCAAACAGAAGTGTTTCTATTGTGGTGGTTTTAACTGCACCTATTATTAACTGTTAAGCATAATGCCTAGTTTTGACCTTTATCTAATTCTTTTTTAGAAGATTCAGATGCTGTTATTAAAACATCACCACAGTATTTTAAGATGGGTTTGATATGTGTTGTATGTCACATTTAGCATTTTTCTAGAGCTAAATGTTTGTTCAATTTTGTTATATTTTTCTAAAAGGATAAAATTCCAAATTATAAAAGACCTGGTATTTATTAGTTTTCTTTGGATTGTGACAGTTTACATTGACAAAACTATAAACATCATTTGGAAATCAGAATAAGGGAATATTTTAGATCTAAATTGTTATGTTCTAGATCCCAATTATTTTGTATATTGTTACCGTATTTTTCAATTTTACATTTATAAACTATAAAAAATATTTAAATGGAAATAAACTTTGTAAATTAAAGAAATATAATATGTGAATCGGTTTACTGATACTACGTCACTTACATTTATGTAAAATAGGAAATGTTTTAAGAGCTGTTGCTTTCATCATCAACCTGATACCAATGGCTGGAGCACATTGACCTTGTGTTGGAGACTTGTGCTGGTATCTTTCCAAGGAATTTCTGCTGAGGTGTCAGTTGGAGGTAACTCAATGTTGAAAACCCTACCTTTGTCTTTCAAAATGAAAATGTTCTCACACATAGTTTTAAAATAGAGATGTTTTTTTAAAAATATAGGTTCAGAATCAATTTCATGGTTTTCTAGCTAAAAGTGTGATGTTACTGCCAATTTTTCTTCTTGTTTGTACTTCAGATTTCAGAGTTCTTGCCCTTGAGCAAAGAAAAATGTCTAATTTGCGACTGTCACAGTTGAGGTCGTTAAGACACAAACTCCTGAGTGGGAGGTCTGCATTCAAGTCTTGCTAGGACTCTTCTTCCTGTCTGGGGTTCTTTCCCAGGTTCTCCTCAGTCTTCATAATAAGCAAATGCCCAGAGCAGGGAGGCAACAGAGGATTACCCTAAACTTAGACCTGGAACATTTTCTACCAAATTTCCTTTCCCCAAAACAATGTCTGTGTACTACCTCTGGTGCAATGTAAGAATCTTGCTAAAACAAAGTACCTAATATGTCAATTAAAACATATTCATCATCATCATGTGGGATTTGTGGTGGACAAAACGGCACTGGGGCGGGTTTCCTCTGGGTTCTCCGGTTTGCCCCACCATCCCATTTCACTGGTGCTCTATCTTCATTCAATGTATCATTAGTGTCACTGGCGTGTGGTGCCATATATAGTAAAAGTGGGCATTAAACACTACCAAAAAAAAATCATCAATTTCCGTTGGTCTTAAGGTCCACATATTACAAAATTCTCCATTTTCTTATTGGTCAAAGTTTTTTAGAAATTAGGAGATGAACTGAAGATTCATGTTAGTTTGCTTGCTTACAGGCTTGTTGCAGTGGTGCTTTAAATAAAGAGATATTACAATGGAAACAGAATGTTTATGCTGTTGGAGTTGTAATGGCAAGCAAAGGCTATCCAGAGTCTTCTACTAAAGGAAATGTAATTACTGGTAAGTATTTTCCAAATATAGTAGGTTAGTCTCTTATGTTTGATGGTTAGCAAATATCAGAATGTCTTGTATACTCCAGTATTTTGATGAAAAGCTGGCAGGTTAATGAAAGGTTGGACAGCAAAGTAGATGGTCTTACTCCATATCTTCTCTGAACACACAGAAAGGTCACATAGGGCATTATTCTGCCAAACATTATTTCTCTTTTCTCAGTAGACCTACCTTCAAGGGCACCAAGAGTGATAGTCGGGCACAAACCTTCCACTGAACAGTGATGGTCTTGCACTTGTACATAATTGTATTGAGTTAATAAGCCAGTAGTGCAGCCAGGGTTTGTTATCTTTGTTGGGAAACTTATAATTGTTTTATTTATTGATTTATAGGGATAAAGTTTCCCATGCATATAAATGTACCAGGAGTTGATGGTTTTGCATTACTGACTTTGGTTCGTCAGTCAGCACATGTAACTGTGCATCAGTGTATAAGTTAATAAGCAAACACTTGCACACAATGAAGTACAACACGAGCTGCCACAGCCCTAGATATCCATAACTCATGATTACCCCTCACACGGTACCCAGCTGGCACTTGCCTGGTCTGATGTCACAAGCACAGTACTTCCTGACTGCTGATATAGGAGATTCTGCTATGCCAATCATGTACAGATGATTGTTGAGGCAGTTGTAGCCTTTTAGTAATCTAAAAATTGCCACTAAGGATTTTCTTGTTGATATAGTAATTCTAGTCATATTAGTGTACAGATTTTTCCAATGTTTTTCCTTTAGCTTGTAATACCTTTCTGTTAAAAAGTGTGGACTAGAATAGCATGGGAAGGAAATAGTTCTTTAGCATAAATTATTGTAAAATTGAGTCGTTTTGAAACACTTACCACTTATATGTATTTGTCTTGACTGGTTTCAAGAGCTACTTGCTCTTTTGGATGTTGGGCACTTCTGATGATGGGAGGAAGTGATGATGGGAGGAAGTAGCTCTTAAAGCCGGTCAAGACAAATACATTTAACTGATGTTAAGTGTTTCAACACTGACTCAATTTTACAATAACTTAGATTCACATCACTGTTACTAGCTCATTCAAGTATGCACAAATTCTTTAGCATAATTTATGCTACCTTCATTGGATGCATATTTTCCAAGAACATACTGCCATTTAATGGAAGAAAACACTTTGAGCTCTACTAATTATACAGGGTGGAAGGCACTGCTTCAGCCAGAATAATCTGGCTGATAGATGCGAATGTAAGAAATATGAAATGCTAAGTTTCATTTCGGTAGGTTTAATCATTTTGTAAAAATTCCATTTTTTTGTCAATGTAAATGGCAACACTGTGCTGTCCACGCACACGTCAGCCACATGTATTTTACCAGACCGACGTATGGCTTCCAGGCCAGCACTGCCTCAGTTGTAAACAAAACATTAACTGGCATGTGCTTCGATGTAAATAAAACACTCGCCCAATACGTCTACCACACTGCTTGAGCGGGCCACTAACTTGGGAGATCGACACAAATCTAAATGCTATTCTGGAAAGGTGCAAATGTAATTGAAATTATACAAGTAATAACTTTCATAATTAAGAAAAACATGAACAATCTAACTCATGTATTTTGGGGTTAAGACAATGCTGACAAAGGGATACAGATGTTTCTAATACTGGATATCATCATCATCATCATCATCATCATCATCATCATCATTGCCGCCACTTGCCACCTGCCTTCATGCATTTAGGCCTTTGACCAGTTTTCACATCAAGAAATGGAATCTCTCCATTAATATTATTATTATTATTATTATTATTATTATTATTATTATTATTATTATTATTATTATTATTATTATTATTATTATTATTATTATTATTATTATTATTATTATTGTTATTGTTATTGTTACTATTACTATTATTATTATTGGTGGTGGTGGTGGTCGTTGTCGTGGCAGCTGTGGCGGTGGCGGCGGCGGTGGTGGTCGTCGTATTAGTATTAGAATCATCGTCATCATCATCATCACCATCATCATTATTATCATTATGATCATTATCATCATTATCGTTGTTATTGTTATTACTACTACTACTGCTACTGCTACCGCTACAGCTGCCACCGCCACCACCGCCACTGCCGCCGCTGCCGCTGCTGCTACTACTATGCATTACGTGCTGAAACAATAGTATATACTCCTTTTCATTCTTCTAAAACAAGTGGGCTCTTCTGTGTATTGCTGGGCTGAAATAAAACTGATGATCTCATCATAAATAACAGCTATTGTAACGAAGGCACCTAAAGAAGAAGAAAAGCAAAATGAATCGTATTCTTGTTCTTTACAAGTAAACAAGATAGTGATATTATCCTTAAAAGAAAGTATGCATAATATGGAGTTTCTCTAGGCATATGACAAACCAAATTCATATCTAATACGAGATTGAAGCACAGTTAATGCACTGTAATAATGCCACATTTACAAATACTGTTTAACAAAGAACACAGGTACAAGTCAGCATTTTGGAATAAATTCCATAATCCAGCCTAATTACATTTATAAGCACTTTACAATAAGAAGTACTGAAAATGTATGGCATGTATGCCGATTGTGTGTTTATTTAGATTTTGTATTACTTAATTGAAGCTCCTAGCATTGAGTTGCATTTCAGTTCACAGGAGACGATGTTTTCTTTTTTTTCTTTTTTTTTTTTTTTTTTTCCTTAAGGCGAAAAATAGAAGAAACAGAGGTAGAGTACTTATTTTGCTAGATAAGGGACAAGGAAGAGTTGGAACATCTGGATTTATTTATGTGATCTCATTGTTACATTCATAACCATTGTTGCATATTAATGCTGTTAAACATTCATAAATTGCCAGCAAATTTAAAAGAACAGTGTATGCATTGTTTCAAAAGAGATTTAAAGAGCTTATTATAGCATAGATGAGTTTCTAGACTCAATTTAATAGCTAATTAAATGTATTATGTACATAATTGATAAATATTGTAGTTAAATTGATATGAGGGTAATTTTGTATTAATGTAATCTGATGAAATTAATGTTGAATAAATCTGAATTTAAAGATATCCTCAGAAACAGTGTAAGAGTTTTTTCAAATTGCAATTCCTTGGCTTTTATTCACAGGAACAGATGAAATTGCCAAACTCCCAGAGTATCTTGTGTTTCATAGCGGTACAGCATTATCTCCAAATGGGGAGCTTGTTACAAATGGTGGAAGAGTGCTGATTGCAATAGCTTTAGCCAATGAATTAGCAGTAGCTACAGTGAAAGCAACTCTTGCTTGTGAGAAAATTGTATTTGAAGGTGCGCAATACAGGAAAGACATTGCACACAAAGGAATAGCAAGGTAAACAAAAATGGATTTATAAGGTAGATACATATTCTAAATACTTGAGTCACCCTTGCATTTTCAATTACAACACAATTATAAAAACCATAAGAACACTGACACCATAACTGTAGCTGACCAAAGCTATCCAAACCAAAATAGAATAAGTTGGATGCAACTTGATACTAGTCAGTGTTTGAAGAACTTCAATATTACTAAGATAAGTGAAGCTTTTAATTTCTAATTCATTCTTATTCCAGTTCTAATTGCTTACATGTGTTCTTCTTTCACAGCCATCTAGAAGATTTTGATGTTGCTCTTTGCAATTTTGATTCAGTGTGCTATACTTGAGTTGAAGATTCTCTTTTTGCTTTTAAAATTCTCCTGCTAACAAATATTTATGAATTTCAGATCATTATTGGTAAAAGGCAAGCTAACATACAAAGAAAGTGGTGTAGACATATCCGCTGGTGATGCTCTTGTAGACAAAATTAAACCTATTGTTTCTGAGACAAAACGTAAGGGAATGCTTGGCTCAATTGGTGGGTTTGGGGGTCTTTTTGATGTAGCTGCAGCAGGTTACAAAGATCCTCTCCTGGTTTCTGGAACAGATGGTGTAGGAACAAAAATGAAGGTAAGTGAAACAGGCATTAAATATATTATTTAAAAATTGTAATGGCCACTGTTAAACAGCAATATCCTGACATGTGATAAGTAATGGGAGAGCAAGGGTGATGAAACAGCAAAATCCAGTCCAATTACTTTTTGTCATGGTAATTATTATTTATTTATGCCAACAAACTTACTGTTGGTGTTTTTAAACACACAAGCCGTGTGTGGGCAAAGTTTAAGAGGTAGAACTGGAACTTAAAAATTCAATGCCACAACTGGGATTTGAACCACAGACCTTCCGCTTGCCGGGCGGACGCTCTAACCACTGAGCTATTGTGACAAACTGCCAGAATGGCATTAAATTCTCAAGCCAGTTCGTATTTCTCCTGGTTGAGAATTTAATGCCATTCTGGCAGTTTGTCACAATAGCTCAGTGGTTAGAGCGTCCGCCCGGCAAGCGGAAGGTCTGTGTTTCAAATCCCAGTTGTGGCATTGAATTTTTAAGTTCCAGTTCTACCTCTTTTACTTTTTCTCACTTTATTTTCTTCTAAAATTGTTTGCACAAATACAGAGTTCCCTTTTACTGATGTTAGCACAGGTCGACTCATTTACTTCTAAAACAGTCTACAGTCTTTCGTGATATTACACCTCACAACTGCTTTTTTCCCATAACTTTGACTCAGTCCTTTCACTGTCTTTCTTCACTTTCTCTGTCTCTCGTACACTAAACTTGATGATACAATCACTCAACACTCATTAAAACTTCACCTCGATGCAACATATCTTTCACGACAACAGTATCACACACGCAGCTGTCTCACACTGACACACTCATCGACTCATGTCTGTAACTCTAACTCATGTCTCCTTATATAGCAAGGATGATGTAACACAGACCTTTCTCAAACTTCAACAAACATACCAGCCACTAGACACTTCTGGGACTCTCTGGAAAACCCTTTGTGTTGCCGTTTAATTGTTAGTCACGTGTTTGCTTGCATGAGTGCTCTGGGGAAGCTTAATGTTGAGCACCTTTGTTAGGTGCCACACCAATGGGGTGGGGCAGCCCGGGCCCCAGCCATCCTTTGTTGTGTTGCTGCTGCCATGGATCAGTGTCATAATACTAAAAGCAGTAAAGTTGTTTGTATGATTATCATGAAGAAGAACATTCCCTTTGATTCAGTTTCTAACAAATGCAAATGAGTTTAAGCAATCATTCACATTAAAAATTGAAGCAGCTGAATTTTTACCCTTTTTGGATTGAAAATTTACAAGAATATTACCAGCCCCATATTTGGAATTCATAGGAAGCTTGTATGCCTCATTGATCGTAGCTGACAATTTTGAAACCCATTTCTCAAGGTACTTGTTTGTCTTATGTACCAAAGCCTGCACCCCCATTCTCTCCCTCTTTCTCTCACGGACACGCACATGCGCACACACACGCGCATGCACCCAAAACGTCCTGGCATCCCCCACTCCCGAATCAAGGATGTGTAATAGCATTGAGCCGTCCACTTGCATAAAAGAGAAGTGGGGGTCAGTCTTCCAACTGTCGCGAGAGTGATAAGTTCATGCTTTGTGTATGTGACTGCCTCCAAGTTCTGATAACCTTCCAGTCACTTGCTCCCCCACCAGTCTCAGCACTTTCCCGCTTTTCTTCTCACTCATGCATATGGAGTGTCAGGGTGTTTTAGACAAACTATACTTCAGATTAATTATCATTCCACTAGATAGAGAGGAGTATAAAAATATAAAAATTCATTTTAGCAGTTTCATACAGCGAAGTGAATTCTTGATATGAATTAATATAATCAGGGTTATAACACTACATTCAGTAATGCTACAGTATTGGCATAAGATTATCTGTGGTTACATTTTAGTATGCACCTGTCTCCTACATCAAAGAAATTGTAATACTCATTGTAAATATTCCATTTATCTTGTCAATATTTTATTTTGCATGCCTGACATCCAATATCATGTATTTGATCTAAGGATGATTAAAATTGATTTGATTAGTTTCATTTTCATAATTACAACAAAGTTGCATTATAACGCGTATTACACTACTTGGAGTTCCTTTCTTACTTAATCTATAGGTACCAGAAGCTTCAACACATTCATCCATTATTTACTTTGTAGTTAAAATAAATAACTACTAAGTTGTTACACATTCCTTGCTCATAATGTTGTTTTAAGAAAATTGTTAGATAAGACTTATTTTTACATTCTGCAGGCAAGAAGTTCTTAGTCCATGTTTATTTTTTCAGATTGCTCATATGTGTAATCTCCATTCCACAATTGGTATTGATTTAGTGGCAATGTGTGTGAATGATATTCTGGCTCATGGGGCAGAGCCGCTTTTCTTCCTTGATTATTTTGCCTGCAGTACGTTGGATGTAAACATGGCCTCTCAAGTAATAGCTGGTATTGCAGAAGGTTGCAAAATGGCAGGCTGTGCTCTTATAGGTAAGATATTGATTTTTGGATATACCTATTGTATGCCCAGCACAAGAAGGCGAGGCTTAGGAATGTGTAACGTAATCATGTTTTGCTTCCCGCACGGTGTTTATGTCTAGTTTCCGAGTATGATAAGGATGCTAGGTTCGTTTAAAATACACAGTGTTGTCACATAACTCACCTAGAAGTCCAGTTGTCGTGCAAGATCCGAGTCGGAGAAGTCGTCACCTTCGCTGCTGTCACTACCGCTCTCTGGATCTTCGTCAGACCTCCTAGTGATATAATAAAATTGTCTATTGCATCTTCCACTAGCCCAGCCTTTTGCCTGAACTCATCCTCAAGTTTCTTAACGTGCCTAACATAGCCCTCCCAATCAGCTGTTGTAACGGAGTTCACTGCACTTTCACACACCTGCTGTAGATTTCTTAAATGTAGATCACCAGTTACATTATGCTCTCTCTCTTACATGTCGTTTTATTGCTGCCCATGCCAATTCTATAGCGTTCAACTCGCACATATAAGGAGGTAATCTAAGAACCGTATGCCCATGTATTTCTATTATTCTGTCGATATGGTATATTTTTTTCCTTTGGTTTATGTATTTGAATTAAATCAAACAAGTCGGTCTTTCGCATTGCAGCAGAATATGAAATATTGTTGTTCTCCAACCATTGTACCATTTCTTGCTTTACAGCATATTTCGACGGAGGCTTATTTTCTTGTACACTGTGGCATGGAGCATTATCAAGCACGATGACACTATTGCAGGGTACATTAGGTAACAGTTTCTCCTCCAACCATTTCTGGAAATTTTCTCCATTCATTTGGCCATGATAATCGCAGCTAGCAAGTCCAGCTTTGAATATCAAAGAAGCTCCGGATATGAAACCTTCGTTGCTGCCTGCATTTACAAAAATCAGGCGGTTTGAAGAGCTAGTGTTTGTCGTAATCCCGTAGATATGATCACTCTGCCAGCACTTCCCAAATGTCAAATTATTATTGTCCACCCAGGACTCATCAATGTAAATATTTCTCCCAGCATTTCTGTATCCATTTATAGCTCTTAGGTATTTAGCTCTCCAGTTAACTACTCGTATATCTGGACATTCAATAAGTAATTTTCTCTTGCTCCAGAGGCTCCAGAGGCAGTTCGGGTCGAACGGGGGGACAGTGATTGCCCCCCGCCCGAGTGTCTTGTCCGCAGTACCGAGCCGTTGTACGGCTTAACCTGCGCAATGAGTTGGATGTTCTCTCTGCTCCCACATCGCTTCCATTTGAAACCCATATCGTGCAATAGCTTCCGCAGAGTTTCTCTTCCCCAAGGAAAATTTATTTTTTCCCTAATTGCTGCAAGCAGCTTCGGTACAGTGGGCACTTGTTTTTTAACCAAATAAAATTCTCGAATTACGTTTTTAATTACTGTTCTATCAAAGTCATCACAATGAAATTTGCATTCCTCGGCCTTTGCTCTCTTTTTCCCCGGAGTATGAAGTGATTTTTCACCAGCTTTAACACCTTCTCTTCTTATTCTTGTTACACTATGTTACGATATCCCACAATAATTTGCCACACGTAAATTTCTTTGTGATAATAAACATTTCAATTGTCCTGATTTCGCTTCTTCGTCACACACTTCTATCACTTTTCTAATTACCTCCCTTGCTTCACTGTGAATACTTCGTCCCTTCTTTCGAACTGCAGCCATGTGTAAATATTAAGCCAAGAATAAAACTAACAAAATACGAGTATATAACTTTAGCGCCGTAGCGCGTGTTAGCAGCGAGAGCCAAATAATGCATAATACTAAAAAATCTCTGCACCTGTAATACTGGAAAGCGCATTAGATCTGGCAACGTGGGTGACTCATATGCATTCTCATGCACTCATTTCCTAGTAAACAGATACGCTACCGGAGCAGATAAACAATTGAAGCCCCCTCTGCTCTTCATTCCCCTCTAGCCTTCTTGTCGTGGGCATACAGTACAATGTGATTTTTTACTGATATCTTGTGGCTGAAAAACATTGTATATAAAAATTGCTAACATAATTCATTTCATGTTTCTGTAATGCAGTTGTGGTGAAAGGGATATGCTAAAGAAGTAGCGATTGGTGAGTAAAACCATGCATTGAAATCATGTCTGCTTAATATATCACTTTGTTACTTATTTCTGTAAATAGTAAGTAAGTTAGAGCTATACAAGGTTAGGTGCATAGTGAATTTATGTATTCCTGACCAATTAAAGCACATTTCAAATTATTTTTTTATTCCACTTAATATATACGAAGTGATATAGGCAGCGAGATTTTTCAAATGTTTTAGAAGTATATGAGTCAACCTATGGGGAGAGGCGAAACTTGAAGCTAGGGTTGTTTCCTACGTGCAAGATAAGAGGAAATATGGAATGCCTAACTCACGAGAAATAATCCAGCTGAAGGCAATGGAAATTGCAAAAGAGTTAAACATATCTTGAAGTGAATTTCGGGCAAGTATTGGTTGGTGCAGTCGGTTTATGCAGCGAAGTGGCGCCTCACTTTCTGATGAAGTACTACACTAGCCCAGAGATTGGCGGCAGATTTTAAGGAGAAACTAATTAACTTCCAGCGGTACGTCATACAAATGCAAATACGCCACTTATACCCTTTTCATCAAATCGGCATTGCTGACAAGACACCAGTATTTTTTGATATGCCGAGCAATACAATAGTAAACATGAAAGGGGTAAATAGCGTTCCATTGAGAGGAACCAGGAATGAAAAGAACAGAATAACAGTGATATTAGTTGTTACGGCCGATGGAGGAAAATTGCCTCCTAATGTGATTCTCAAGCAAAAAACTATGCCCAATGAAAGCTTTCCCAAGGGGATAGTGTATCATTGTCAGGAAAAGGGCTGGATGACAATGGAGCTGATGGTTTACTGGCTCTCTACTATGTGGAATCGCAGACCAGGAGCACTGCTTGCTAAAAGAGCCATACTAGTTTTGGACGCTTTTAAGGGACATCTAACTCCTGAACTAAAGAACAAACTTGCTTTACAAAATACAGACCTAGTCGTAATACCTGGAGGCATGACTTCAAAATTACAGGTGCTATAGGTCTACAAGCTAGAAAAGAACCTCGGAAGGTGTTGGTACTCAATGTGACTGAGCTGGGAGAGGTAAGCAGCAGGCAGCAGCAGTCCGCTAGGCCGAGTTACACTAGTCCGCTTTTATTTCCGATTCTGAATCTAATTCAGAAGCTGTGTCGGTAACAGATTCTTCTGAGCCTGAGTGATCTCTGCCATTAATGATGAAACTATCGATGACATCATCCACTAGTTCATCTCATTCCCAGTATGTTGCTTCCACTTTTTATACATGATCAGAGCACTTTCTCCACTTATCTGTGGATATTCACAGAAAAGCTCCTCAAAGAGCGTTTGCTTTGCACTTAAAGTTGCATTGGACAAATCTTGTGCTGCTTCTCCCTTTACTTCTCCCCATACCAACTCAATTGGATTTAGATCGGCGTGATATGGTGGAAGATGCAATACCTCATGGCCATGTACATTGAGGACCTGATCGATTATGTATGTCTTTTCTTTGGGCACTGACTTCACTGATAACTCTGGTTTATGCATATTGTGCTAAACGACACATTGTTGTCCCTTAACCACTGCATTACATTCTTTTTCAGCGCCGTCATTGTTGGCCTTTTATTTTTCTGAATACTGTGATAGGAGAGGTACTGGGCAAATTAGGAATAACTTGCATTTCTAACCATTTTGTAAAATTTACAGCATTCATATCGTCGTGATAATCGCTCGTTTTTTGTTCAGATTTGAACATTAGCAAAGCATTGTGCACAAACCCATTTTCTCCTCCTGCATGGACAATTATCAGTCTGGGTCCTTTATCTATAGGCTTTGTAACCCCTAACTCATATGGAGACTGCCAACAAGAACTGGTGGTGTGATACATATTTATATGTATATGTTTCGTCTATATACACAATATTCCTCTTCTGTTCTCGGTACCTACGAATAGTTCGCAGGTAATTAGCACGCCAGGACACAATTTCAGGTTTTTCGATTAGAAGCTGCCATTTAGAAGCACAGTTTTTCCATTTAAAGCCTAAACCAGGTTTCTCAGGCATTCCCTGCCGCATACCAAACTCTCATCACTCTGCAAATCATGCTTGAACTTTTGTATCAATGGTACTCTTTCTTCACTGTATAATATTTGTATATTTTACTTCAAACTATAGTAAATGTATCGACTTCCGCTTTCTTTTTCCTTTCTCTAGCCTTCCCCTTCAGCATTGAGAATTTGACCTGACCAGTGGTAGGCAAAGACGTAGACCCTTTATGATGCATTTCACTAAACTAATGGAAACTCCTGTAGCTTCACTTATTGATGCAGCAACGTTGTAACTAAATTTAAATTCACTCTTTTTATCTTTCAAGTAATTAGCAAAATTGTAAATAATAATGCGAGCATCACTTTTCAATGACTGACCAGATACACTTGCTTTACTAGTCATGTTAAGCACTTTCGCTATTATCCACAAAAATACGTACAAAAACTTGTTATAAAGTTTTAGACGGAACAGACTACAAAACTGCAAGTGTAACATGTGCTTGTTGGGAGCTGATCTGTACCGTGCGCTGCCAAAACAGAACTAACCCCCACCACTAGCACCATGCGCAGCAACGAAACATGGTTTCCGCACAGCTTCTTTTCCAGCGTGTGTACCTATAGATGTAGTTGTGAACAAACCGTTTAAAGACAACCTCTGAAAACAGTATTCTGATTGGCTCCTGGAAAAAGTTCACACCCTTATACCATCTGGTAAGATTAAGAAGCCATCAGTCACCCTTCTGTGCGAGTGGATTCTTGCTTCATGGGCCACCATATCATTGGACTCAATCATCAATGCGTTCAAGAAATGCTGCTTATCAAATGCACTGGATGGCAGTGAGGATCATGTATTATGGGAAGAAACTGAAGAAAATATTGGTAGCAAGAGTGAGAGTGATGAAGTGAATACTGAGAGTGATGACAGTGAATAAAACAATATTGGCAATGTGTTAGATGTGAGTGTGCTGTACCATATGTCGGAGGAAATGTTTATATGTGTACAATAAAATGTTTCTTCATTAAACCCTGGTGTGGCATATATTCGAGCATAAACGTTTTTGTTTTCCCCTCTCAAATATTAAGGGTGCGGCTTATATGCGAGGGCAACTTATATTCAGCACAATACAGTATATTGTATATATATTATAATTAAAATGAATGTGCTACTGTTACATTTTATGCACACCGAGGTTGTGATGTAGGGCAGTGGAAACCTATAATGAACATTTAAAACTAGGTTCTGTGGTGTAGTGTATAGTCATGCAATGAACTGGTGTTGTCAGTGATGCTGGACACACATAATGAAGGTTGAATAATCAAAATGATTGTTAGCTAAATTAATGTTATAATTGACATATCCTGTATCGCTGTACTTTGTACAATACTGATTATATGGATGAATAAATTGATTGAATTAAATTAAAATTATTGAATAGTAAATATATCTGTATTTTTGGAAAGAAAATTGTGACATTAATCTGCATCCAAAACTATTAAAATAAATATCAGGAATTATTATTTATTTATGCCAACAAATTTAATGCTGGTATTTTTAAACACACAAGCCATGTGTGGGCAATGTTTAAGAGGTGGAATTAGGACTGAAAAATTCAATGCCATAGCCAGGATTTGAAACTCAGATCGAGCAGCCACTTGACTGGCAGTTAAGCAGAAACCTCTGTTGCAGTAGAGTTGAGAAACCATTGAGAATGAAGATACTGGTCTTCGAAACGTGTCAAAATAAAAATAAGTGTAAGTGAAACTACAAGTGGCTATAGTTCGACCCATATACTTCTAAAACATTTGAAAAGTCTGTCTAAATCACTTTGTATATATTAAGTGGAATAATTTCTTCTATATGCACATCAATGCCATGGATGATTATTTATAGATTACTTACTGGACATCTTAGCAGTGAAATGTTGGCTCATGTTCCTACATTTTTCACAAAAGCTTCGCATTTTTCCTTGCTACAAAGTTCAGCATCTACACTTTTCTGTCATACTCTCATACTGTTTATACCTACTTGAAGTCTGCTCTTGGTAGATTCTTCCGCTATTTTGACAGCCTATTCTAATTTGTAACTGTTCCTGGAGATTTAGGTGAATCACTTACCACATTTTTAGTCTTATTTAAACTAGCTGCTTCAACCTAAGAATGCAATTTCATGGATTTTTCTATCACACACAGTAGTTAGAGGGTATTATATTGCATCCAAAAATTCTTTATTGATTTATCATGTCCCTGTAAAGCTCTAACATTATAGTATTGCATTTGTTTACTTTTAATTTATAAGCTCTGCTTATGTCTTAACTTTGTTTGTGTAGATTATCATTATCACTATTAAAGTATTGATATGTGCATTGTTATTACTCTTCAGTGCTGTGCCAATGTTATTTTTGCTTGTTTCTTCTGTTATTTGATGTGTAGGAGTCCAAATTTAACTATATTTTGAAATTAACATTCATGCATATAATAATTAAGTTGTTCCTGTATCTTCCTGTTTCCCAGTAAAGTGTGCCTGATTTTACATGCATGGTGTTTAAGCAATTTCTTTTTAAAAATTAATTTAGTAATGCTAAGGGATTAAGTGCTAAATGTTTGGAAATTCAGTGTTTTTTACTTTTATTTTGTACTTTCTGAATCAAATGGAGCCGCTATAGAGAGTAAAGAGGAAGACAGTGTATGTGTTAATGTTTTAGAATAATGTTTTCATAAACTATCCTTAGATTAAAATCTTAGTTAAAAATACCTGTCACATTTAAAAACACTTGCTTTCCCAGTCATGTGACTGTCTTCCCCTTCCCTCATTGCCTGGTCTGCTCAATGGTCAGTCATAAGATGTATGTTGCCAGTACTTCAAAGTCCATTACTTGATTTATTCTTAATTATATAAGTATTGTGACGTTAGGCTCAGTATTCAGTGGAGGACGGAATTGGCCAGGCTGCTTCATGCCACATGCTGGGCTGGCAAGCAGGTAAATATGTTCATGGCCCAGCTGCCGTGCATGACTGCTGTGTGTACATGAGTGTAACAATCGAGGTGACAGAAACAAAGGGGTTTCAGGAACGTTCTCGAGACTTCTAGCTGGCGCATATATGTGTCTTGTGTGGAATCGAGGAAGGTCCATGTGATGTCATCACCAGGAGACCAAAGAAGAGCAGGGCAGTGAGTTTTAGAGTTACAGTTACAGACATAAGTCGTGTCAGTGTGTGAGACAGCTTTGCATTTATATGTCGTGTGAGTTGTAAGAAGAGTCACGAGTGATTTTAATGTAATTAGGGTATGAGAGACGGAGGAAGTGAAGAAAGACACCGAAAGAACGGAGCAAGGTTATGAGAAGAACAGTTGTGAGTTGTGATAGCCCAGAAGACTGTAGACTGTGTTAACAAAGAGAAGAAAACTGGCATTTGTGGTAAAATTTTACAAGACAAGAAAATGATAGAAAAGTAACCAAACTATTTTGTCGTTTTGATGCAATATTCTGCCACACCATTAATTCCCAGTTACTTTTTGCCTGTTTTATGCACTTCATTTTCATCATAAGTTTACCATCCTTACATGTTTCATTTAGAAATATGTACACTACAATAAATTTCTAATTGATTACATTAAATGCACTTAGTAAAGCTATCAGCGTTTTTATACATCTTTAAAATGTGTGGTGGTTCATAGAAACATACTTCCTTTGTCTGGTTTTTGTTCCTGTCATAGTGGGAGAACAGCCTGATATCAAAGCTATACTTTTGATAAAAATTAGTTGGAGGGTTTTATTGTGAAGACTGCTTTCATAATTGTATTATGTGTATATTTTTTTAGATTTTCTAATTTTGGTCTCAACACAATTTCATGCTGGCAAGAATTTGTCAAGTGAATACTGCATCTTTAACAGAAGAATTAATCTACCAGCATGAGCAAATGATTATTTTGTTCAAGTTACTTCCATTTGAGAACTAAAAGGATTTCAAAAATATCTTGGCTATTTGGCTTTTGCCACGTCAAGTTGGATAAAACCGTTTTGACCTTCATGTGATGGTTGTCTTCAAAGGCAAACTGTGCCACTTGTTGTGGCTTGTGAGTTTTATCTAACTTGACACGGCAAAAACTAGATAGCCAAGATAGTTTTAATGCTGGCCTTGGAAGCTTGAGAGAATATAAAAGGATTTCAATTCAAGTTGAATATATACATTTGTAAATTTTACTCAGGGGTCTCCGTCTAGGGGATATGTGCATGGCGACCACAAGACACCCAAGCTGAGCAGAACATTACTTCCACTTACTGGTGTTTTGCTCCTCACTGTAGCTTTTCTGTCTGACCTTACCTTGGTCATCTCTTGTTCTCTTCCGACCCTGACGCTATTAGGGTTCCTGAGGGCTAGGGAGCCTTTATTTTTCCAACATCTCCATTTCTCTAATTTCTCTATAAACTCTTAACCCCTAACATGCTGACCTGTCATAGCATTTAATACGTCCTCTGATTGGTAATCAGAGGATATCGTCGGTGAATTTATTTTGATAACTCTCCCGGTCAGGTCGCTGAGACCCGTAAACCAACGACAGGTGTGGTCCTCCAGACATTCTGGGGGTTGTGAGAGAGCGATGTAACCATCAAAACATAAAAATATGGTGCTCTTTAAAAAGTGGTTACTGTTACTGCTAAGTCCCTTCAATATTTATTAAATATGACTCGAGGGGTAAAATGTTCCGGAGTTAAAATAGTCCCCCATTCGGATCTCCGGGCGGGGACTACTTCTTGAGAACCAAAACATTATCTAAATAGAAGATCTAACATCAGAATTCTACAATGGAACGCAGGTGGTCTCACACAAACAAAAAGAATAGAACTGAATAAAATTGTATTTGACTATAACATAGAAATATTTGTCATACAAGAAGCAAATCTAATAAGTGATCAGCTTAAATACTTCAATTTTACTGGATTTTTACTACACCTACTACCCAAAAATAGACAGATAAGTAGTGGAATATTAGTTGGAGTTAAAATGATATTAAATCCTCCTTTCAAATTGTTGAAGAAATGGATAACACAGATAAAGCTAAATTTTTGGGATAACAAAATACATCTTCATTTATACAGTACTTACAATCCTCCCAGGATGAACTAGATCTCTCACTTATTGAACAATTAAATAAAACAATCATATTTGGGGATTTCAATGCCCATCCCAAAAGATGGGGTTATGAAAAAGTGGATTCTGCAGGGCAGATAGTCGAAGAATTTTTGAATACCACAACCTTTGAACTGATTTATGATAAAGAAGATCCCAAAACCTTCATACATTACTCTGGAGCAGGCAGTAACCCAGACCTCTTGTTAGCTACAACAGATATTGTTTCAAAAATTCAAAAACAAGTTATAGAAGACCCAAGTTCTGGTCACAGAGCAGTAATTGCTGATATAAAACTAGATAGTACAAATAAGAGTCAAAATCACACAAATCTATATTGGAACTTAAAAAAAGCAGATTGGAACAAATATAAAACTGAACTGGAACATAAATTTAAAGAACAAACAAACTCACAGCTGCATGACCAACCAGATCATATCAACAAAAATTTCTGTAAAGTCATCCTAGAAACTGCAAAAAAACATTCCTTGTGGAAGAATAAAAAATTTCAAACCCTTTTGGAACCCCCAGTTAGAAATACAGCTGAACAAACAAAAACATATCATATACACAAATATGCCGACAGAAATGTGCCTCACTAAAAAAAAGAAATTAATACAGCTAAAAAGAATCAGTTTAATAATTTCTTAGAAAAAATGAATTATTGGACAGATGGCAACAAAGCCCATAAGTTCATAAAAAATGTCAAGGACAGGAGAGAAAGCAACAGCACATCTATCATACACAACAATAAAATATTAACAAATGATGCAGCCATAGCCAAAACATTCAATAAATATTATGCTAATTCACATAAAGTAATAAGAAATAATAAAAAGAATGTAAACAATTTAAGAAAGATTTGAAACAAGAAAGAGAATGTGATCCTAACACTCAATACAATATCTTTTATCAGCATTTTAATATACAAGAACTGAACACAGCAATTCATAATCTAAAAAACAAAACGTCTCCTGGGCCAGATCACATACATCCAGAGTTCATAAAAAACCATGGAAAAAAAAGCAAAACAACAACTTCTAAAACTCCATAATCTATACTGGAACACCAATGTACCTGCCAAATGGCAAAAAGCAATAATTGTCCCACTCTTGAAGAAAGATAAAACAGCATCAGAAATAAAAGATTAATTATAGACCAATAGCTCTTACTAGCGTAATAGCAAAAGTGATGGAAAGAATGGTGTCAAATAGGTTAAATTGGTTTCTAGAATCACAAAATTTAATTTCCCCATGTCAAGCTGGATTCAGAGAGTTCCACTCTACAAATGAACAAGTCTTACTTCTCAGTCAAGAAATCAAAGACTCTTTCAATAGAAAAGAAGATAATGTATCAGTTTTTATTGATTTCCAAAGTGCATATAATTCTATATGCAGAACAAAACTGCTAAAGAAGGTAAAAAAAATAGGGATACAAGATCCAATGTTTTCATGGCTATGTCATTTCCTATCACAACGCTTTATTGCTACCAGATATGGAAGAAATATATCTAAATATAAACAAGTACACTGCGGCTTACCACAAGGCTCAGTGCTCAGCACTACACTTTTTAATATAATCATTAATGATCTGCCACAACAAATACAAGAATCAAGTGTGAAGTGTGCACTATTTGCTGATGACTTAGTAATATGGACTTCAAAGCCAAAAAACAAAAGTACAGAACTAGAAAAAATCATGCAACAATCCTTAAACAACCTACAAAAATGGACCAAAGAAAATTTAATGAGTTAATAAAACAAAATCAAACAACCAAATCTTTTCACTAAGAAAAAACCACTAAAAATAAAACTAAATTTTGAGGATCAACAATTACCAGAAACAAAGGAAGGAAATATTTAGGAGTTACATTTGATACCAAACTTACATGGACCAAACAAATAGAAAATGTAATACAAAGAGCAGAGAGGCGCCTTTCACTGTTAAAACGTCCAACAGGAATGAAGTGGGGATGTTCCACAGCAACTCTTAACACAACATACGATGTATATGTTGCTATAACAGCAAATACAAAAAAAAATTCAAATCTTTCAAAATCAAAGTCTGAGACTAATTACAGGTGCTATCAAAACCACACCGATAACAGCTATGGAAATACTAACCAACCAATGCCCCATTGAATATGAAATAGAAAAAGCGGCTCTTATTCAACACGAAAAGTTGATCAGACTCCCATTCAATACATGGTACAAGAGGAATTTTACACATACACTAAAGACTCAGGAGAGCTTTCTTTCCAAAATTCAAGACATCAAGAAGAATGTATACCTTCCTAATTCAAAGGAAAACTTCATATCTAAAGTCAATCCGACACAAACTTTAGGCATCACATATTATTTACACCTGACAGAAGAAGTTAAGAAAAGTGATACTTCAACTAGTGTTCTAAAATTATCGGCATTAGAGACAATCCATACTAGATTTCCAGAACACGAATGGCTCCATATTTATACTGATGGATCATTGATATCAAACTAAGATGGAGCAGGAGCTGGAGTCACGTGTCACCTCTTTTCCTATTACAAATCTTTAAGTTATGGAACTACAAACTTTAATAGAGAAATTGAAGCAATCCGAATGGCCCTACAAAATCTTTTGTGTAGAATTTCACATTTTCATCAAGCAGTTATTCTCTCAGATTCCACGGCGGCAATTATAGCAATTACTTCCAAGTTGCCACCAAAAAACCAACCAATTATAGAATGTTGGAAAATCCTTACCCATCTAACCGCACTTCAACAGCACCTAGTCTTCCAATGGATACCAGCTCACTGTGGTCTGAGTGGTAATGAGAAAGCTGATTTTCTTGCAAAAAAGGGTACCGGCAATGTGCAGAAATCTATAATTAATCTACCATTTTATGCAGCTAAAAGATTAGTCAATTCTGAATTCAAAAAAGTTTTTGCAAAATATTACTATGAAAAATCAAAAAATAAAAGATGGGAACTACCAAACATTCAAACAGTAATTCCTGAGTATCCTCGAAAAACGGCAGTTGCAACCTTCAGGTTGATTACAGGACATGATTGTCTGGCAAAACATTTAAACAGAATTGGGATATATTCTTCACCACTCTGCCCTCTATGTGATCTGCAGGAGGAAATGAACCGAGATCACCTTCAAATATGTCCGGCCAGTTCTAGCACCCCATCCATCAGTGAAAGATATTGGAGAGCAAGAGGATTAATGACTTCATTGTCAGAAATCCAGCATTAGCTAACAACAACAATTCAAGTTGAAAAATGCATATATAAATACAGGGAGAGCAAAAAACCTCCAAACAGGTTGCACAGTGTTTTGCCTTTCCATGACCTGCGCGCTCATTGCCATCTGCCACTATCATTGGAAAGAGTGGATGAAACCTACGATATTTTTAAAACTACTTTTAAAGGCTTTACTTAACAACTTTATAGAAGGAGATGGTGAAACTGGCCGCTGTCATCCATACATTTTTGGCACCTCTTTAGGAAACTATTCATCACTTACCGTAGTTCACATTGAGGAATGCTGGCAATTTCTTGGTAGATATTTTGTTTTAATTCTTCAAAGGTGTATGGGTTTTGTCTTGTACACTTCATGTTTTAAATTTTCCCAGAGATGGAAATCATAGGTGGTTAGGTCGTGGGACCAAGGGGGCCAAAAATCTCTACGAATAATTCTATCCTGAAATATGTTTTCAATTGTTCTCATGGTAAGATTGGTCTTATGAGCTGTTGCAGAGTCTTGTTGAAAAAAGGCAAAATCACGCTCCTTGTCTGTTAATTCTCCGAAAAGAGGGGGGAAATTGTATTCACATATGTACAGGTGTTAACTGTTGACTCGAAAAAAATTGGGCCTATAACTCTTTCCCCACTGATGACACACTGTACACCAATTTCATCATGAGTGGGTACTTCATGAACAATATTAGGTTTATCAGAGCTCCAATAACAATTATTTTATGTACACACATATCCATGAAGGTGGAACCAAACCTCATCCGTGAAAAATATTAAATGGAAATCTTTATGCAAATCGTACTTCCACTGGGTGAGCTGTCTGAGTTAACACATACAAATCATAAATGAATACACGTTGTGCAATAGAAAACATATGCTGAGCCATAATACACATTTTGACTAAGTACAGGACAAAATAGTAAGTCACTATAATAACTGAACCACATCACATCATCGTCATTTTAATACTGCAGAATAAAACCACAACAGCAGTGCGACCTTATTTATGGAGCAGTCCGCTATCAGGTTTTCACCCACTCTATGGAAAAACACAGCATAGTCTGTTTGTAGGTATTTTTCTCTCCCATTATAATATGTATATGTTTACAATTCTGCTCTACTCTTGAATTGGTTGATTAATTAACTGCACTTAAATTTTCCCATAGTATGGGCTTTCACGGTAGAATGATCTTCAATGAATTTTCACTTGCACAAATACTCAGGTATTTTCAATGCATAATTTTAAAATGAACACTAAAAAGTAAATTAGAAAGTAAGTATAAATACCTGTGTTTTCGTATGCTTCTAACTAAAATTTCAGTGACCAAGATCATCTACATCATGAGAGAAGTGATACACTGTTGCAATTTTGGATCTGTGCTGTGAAACTTGAGCACTAATTGGCAAACTATAATACTGCTTTGCAGTATGCTATAGTACAGGTTTCTTCATTTAAAACCTAACGGGCACACAGCATTTTGCCTGTGTACAATTGAGTCTAAAACTAAAACTGTACAAGTGCCCTTGCTTTAAAACAACGTGACCCAGTATCACGAATGTGTTATTGTGAAAGGTTTCTTTCATCAGTGAATGATGTTTTAATTGATCCAGAGCTTCTGTTCTTTTCTGATAAGGCATGGTTCCACCTAAATGGTTGTGTGAACACTCATAACACTCAGTAGTTAACACTCTGAAAGTCCACATCACATTCAAGAAATCCCTCATTATAATCAGAGAGTTGGAGTTTGGTGTGCTTTTAGTGCTAGATGCATAATGGGTCCAATCTTCTACAAGCAGACTATAAATGCAGGGAGGTACCAAAATAACATTTTGATCCCATTTTTGACTGAAGAAGAGAAATCATATGGGTGGTTTCAACAAGATCCTGCTACTGCCCATACAGCAGAGGAGTCCATGAATAAAATTAGGGAAGTGTTTGAACATAAGAGTGATTAGTACTGGTGTATGGCCCTCTCACACCCCCTATGTAACAGTGTGTGATTTTTACTTGTGGGGTAACTGAAAAGACAAAGTTTACAAGACAAATCCTCATACATTGGAAGAACTAAAACAAAATACTAGAAATGAAATCGGAAACATTACAGTGGCCCAACTTAATCGTGTGAATCAGAATGTGTTCTCCTGACATAATGCTTGTTTAGCCGAGGGTGGACGACATTTCCAGCATCTTCTATGAGGTAAGAGTGTTATACATGCTTTACATGCAGAGTTTATATAGGAGGAAAGCTGGCTGTGGCATACCCAATTGTGCACAGGCAAAATGCTGTGCACCCATTAGGTTTTAAGTGAAGAATCCTGTACCATTGACAGTCCGTTGGCCTGGGCCTTACACTGTCGTCAGTTTTAGGCAACGACCCAGTATCTGTAAATACAGTGTTGCGGTTTTGTTCCACAATTGATTTTATGAAGCAAGTGTAAGGCTAATTTATTTCAGAGATTTTAGCCTTTTAGATTGCCGTATTTTTGGGTTTTTTAACGTTTTAGTGTTTTTTACTTTGTAGCAATTTTAAGTTTCTGTTTTTAGCATATTAAACGAAACGTTTTAATAGTTGTTTAGTTGTTTTTATCTATTTTAACCTTAGATTTTTAGTTTTTAATGGGTGATGTTTTAACACTTGACCTACGTAATTTTACTTTTGGACTCGGGGCCCTAATGACCAAGTTGTTGACGGGCCCTTAAACCCAACACTCACTCACTCACTCACTCACTCCTGTAGCATTGAAAAGGTGTGAGTGGGCATGATGTTGAGCTTAGCTGTAAACCATTGTCTTCATTTAAGCTCACGTTATTCTACTGCAGGCGTGGGGAACTAAGTGCAGTCTACTCATAGCTTTGACTAATAACTGCTTGTTTAGCAGGTAAAAAAATGATCACTTAAGCTATTGTACAAGTTGCCTAGCCCTATTCTTGTGCTTTCTGTTCTGGAAAACATGATAATCCACTGTTCATTAAATGAAATATAATTTTGTACAAGATCTAAAAGAGGTTAAGGAAAAAATTCTTGAATAAACAGTGGAATGAATAATCATAGTTTACTGAATATTCTGTTCCTGTTTTGTTAAATAGTATATAAAATAGAACAAAAGTAATTTCATCAAGAAGTCTGTAAGTGTTTTCTGCTCAACGTAACGTGCTTGTTTCTTTGCTGCTGTTTCATGCAATCGTCGTAGCAATAGAAGATCTGTTGAAGTTGTCTCTGACTGTTGGTCTTTTGTACTGCTTTGCATCCTTCACTGTGGCTGATTTTCTCAGTCTCCATTTGTGTCTTCAATGTCACCTGCCCCTGCATTTCTTTGTGTGCTGTTTCTATTTTTACACTACATACAAAGTACTTCACATGGCACACTTTGTAAAATGGTACCTCAGTTAATAAGAGCTCGGGCAACTGCGGCTCTAATGTACTATAGAACTGTGTTTCAAAAATATTTAATTCCCATCATGTAGGCTCTATCATATAATTGTACCATAGTTAAAAAATTATGCTGTTATCAGTTTCATCTCAAATTATATGTCACCTTAGTATACCAACTGCTTAAACAGAAGATACCTCCCAATTAAATCTTGATAACCTTTATACCAGAAGAGTTAATAACTTACTAACCAAATTATCAATATATCCAAATATGGTACACTGAGTATTAATTTAATTACCACTTTATATAACACTTTACCTCATGATATAACATATTTGTGTTCAAGGTGTTCTCGGGCTTCGAGCCTGATGATGAGAGGGATGTACACTCCCGAAACGTCGATGGTACTTCATCACCACACCTGGCTCGAAACCTGAGAACATCTTGAATATGTTCATCACCAGGAAAGCTTCAAATCATATTTTAACATGTTTGTGTTCAGAAAGAAAGTAAAGCGTTTCTTTTTAGATAAACATTTTGATTATTTCTTCTCAAGTTCTTGTAGTTTTATAATGCTGTTCATAGTACCTGATATTATTTTTGTATTATTAATGGTATTTTTGATGCTTTATCAACTTGCTATTGAACAAGTTAACTATAAGGTGTACTTTTCTTCATTGTTTCCTTTGTATTTTTGTATGCCAATACTGTAAGTATATCTCCACCATTATTTAACTATACATATTTATGCAATGCTACAACCATGAGTACTGACTCATTGGGACTTCGTAATTTAAATAACAAAATTAAAAACTAAACTTTCACTGGCTAGGTCTCCGTTAATGAAAATTTAACATCTTGACTTTCAGCATGGTTTCACTTTTGATGTAATACAAATAACTTAATTGAAGCATGATTTCTTATGCAGTGTGAATGCTAAATGTGCATGCCTTATTGATGAACACACAGTTTAAAATTCAAACTAAGAATACAAAACTGAATTCAGAATATAATTACCTATAAAAGTGTACTACATAAAGTTCAAGTCGTATATGCATTGTTCAGGACTGGTATTGAAATCTAGAATTAACAAACTTGCGTGACCTGTCATCAGCTAGGGGAAAAACAGTGTATGAAATCTAAATGTGTAAGATTGTCATAAAAATCAACAGCAATCATGATAAGTTTATAAATTTGTAAACATAATTATCAAACAAAACTGTGTAAATCTTACGGGTTATCAACTTCCTCCACATCAGGTTGGTGCCTATCGCGAGATAACGATAGATATAGATAGATTTTCCCCACTCCACTCTGACCAACCGTTTATTATTGCTAATAGCATGTTTATTTCATGTAATCACTGTCTATCAGTTGACAAGTTGTTATTGTGATGTGAGTATTGACTGTATTGACACGTGTACCTATAAGGTAACAGCAACCAGTGCTGCCACTGGAATTCCTATCTCTAGGAGAATCTTGGTTACATGAGAGCTGCAGAGCGACTTCTCAATAACCCCATAGTATTTTTCTATCATCTGTTACTTATAAACTTGTATCTTTCATGAAACAGGGCCCTGGGTTCTGATTTGGCAATCAATGTGTGACGGTTAATTTCATTCTTGAAACTTCACTCTAGGAAACAAAAGTGAGCAAAAGTTGGAAAGCAGATCAGAGTTGAACAATTTGGATCACTGCTGGAATCTGAATCTTGGCTATGTAACGATGCCATTACACCTATGCTGCAATGACACATCTCTAAATTCAGTCATTAAACTTCTGGATTCCATTTTGCCACAGACTTCTCGGGTTACTTCAATAACAAAAACATACTTTCTAGTTAACTTCCGCTAAGCATAATGATCCCTTGTTAGAGAGCAGAAACATTTCCCTAAAGCCAAAGAATAGAAAATACATGTTTTGAGAACAAGCACAGAATGCAATGTATAAAAGATCTATTTGCTGTTAGAATAAAGTACATTATCCCTCCGCGCTCTGCACTGAGCTCCACCACTAGTACGCTGTTAACATCATATCTGCACATGTGCATGTAAACAACAATATTAATGTTGTCACCGCACAATTTCATCTCATTCAGATAACCTGAATTTAACTGCTGTCTTTGTTGTATCAACCATTGCATTATTGAACATCTGAGAACCATTGTTATTCAGTAAAACACATTGTACGCAAGAATTCTTAGATCTCAGCTAAGATAATACTTCAGGTTTTTTTCCATGCATTGTTTGGGGTGCGCTCTGCTGTTACTGGATGGTAAGAGCCATTGTCCATTATTATCATGCTTTACCAGATGTTTTATAGCCTCGGTAGGATATTTCTCTGAAAACTGGTTAAATACATTCAGTATAATAACCTTTTCAATGTTCCTTAAAGGCCCTCTAAAGTAAGAACAAATTAGAAACTAAAAACTTCACTTATCTTAGTAATGTTGCAAGATCTTGTTGCAAAAACTGACTCAAGTTTCGAGTTGACTCCAACTCATTCTCAAAGCTATCAAGCTGATGCTAGCTTTGAGAATGAGTTGGAGTCATCTCGAAACTTGAGTCAGTTTTTGCAAAAAGATCTTGCAAGAGTACTAAAATAAGTGAAGCTTTTAGTTTCTAATTCGCTTTTACTTTAGAATCTTGTTGCTTCACTGTTAATAGCTTCATTTTCCTTAATTAACTTCCTTAAAGGCTTTTCTGGCATGGGTTTAAGAAAACCTTTTGTGCCTTATCTTGCTTCCATTTTTCATGCCAAGATGACGCTGAGCCAACAGGCAAACACTATGGCTGATCACATGTTATTCAAAACGAGAAGTCAGTGGTCTGAGATTGGTGATAACTGATAAGGTATAATGTGTATTGTTGCAGTACATTACATTACAATGTTATATTCTACATAATGACAACTTAGGTGGTTTATTGAATGAAAGTAAAGCAAGAAGCTGAATAGGCTATGGGACTATATTGTGGAAGAATATGAGAGTATTAAAACGTACCAGCCAATGAGGTTCATTTCCGCCACATGCTTCTGCTTACATATACTTTATGTTTACAGTAAATAGATTATAGATATATTTACACATTGAATTGTAGCCAATAGTAGCCATTCTATTGCATTATTTCCTCAAGTCAAAAAAATGGCAGTTTCCTTTTACTGCAACATAAAATGTCAGTTCCTATAATATGAACTTAACAGTTGTGAGTAATTTAGAAAAATTGAAATTTGTTACAGGGGGAGAAACTGCAGAAATGCCTGGTCTTTATGCACCAGGTGATTATGACTTGGCAGGCTTTGCTGTAGGAGCAGTAGAAAGATCTAAGCTACTTCCATTCACAGATAAAATTAAAGGTGGTGATGTTGTAATTGGCTTGCCTTCCAGCGGAGTCCATAGTAATGGCTTTAGTCTAGTTCGTAAAATAATGGATCGATCTGGAAGAGAATATAGTGATGCTGCACCTTTCAGTGCATCTGGCAAAAGTTTTGGTATGTACTCATACTGTTAACCAAATTATGTATTTTATTAATGTTTTATGAGTATACATGTAAAATAAAATGATAAAATTATTTATGGTTAAAGAATTAGGAACTTTCTATAATAGTTACTACTATGATGAATGATATCTAACACAATTTTTGTTTTCTGCATTGGTATATAAGCATAAATATAAAAAGCTAATAATGTAAAACACTCAATATATGCCAAAAGTTAAACTAGAAAGCAAGGATTCAGATAGCTGTACAGCTCAATAGTAATTGCTTGCAATAAACATAACTGAACTTAGAATTCTTCTGAGGAGATCTGCCATGTCAGTAGAATCAAATTGACATGGCTTTGTGCCACCTTTAGCTCTGGCGTCATCAAGTTGATTATGGCCAATAGCTTGAATTGGATTTTATTGACATATCTGATCTCCAGAAAAGGTATCAGTTTTAAACACAGCAAAAATTTTGTCTAACAACATTAATAAATATACACATTGTGAGTCATATTCTTGAATGCAATGGCAGTTTTACATCCCTAAGTGATTCAGACTGCCTAAAAATCAACAGTAGACATCTTAACTCTCTCTACTGCAAAATCACTTCTTAGCAGTTCAGAGAAGATTGAAAAGATCCACATATTATACCCTCAGACATATTTGATTCCTAAAAGTAATGGTAGCTCAGTGGCTAGAGCAGTCATGCGTGAAGAACAAGATCCATGTTTCAAATCCTGGCTATTGTATTGAATTTTTCAGTCCTGGTTCTATCTGTCAAATATTGCCCACACATAGCTTGTGTGTTTAAAAACCCAGCAGTAAATTAGTTGGCATAAAAAATAACTATTAGAAAACTTATTAATCAAGGTTTCACAGGTGATCAGCCATGTCAGATTTATGAATATTAGAAAACTGTACAGGAAAACAGTTGAGGAAGCTAAATAAACAGCTAGAAACACTTCCGCCCTTTAGAAGCATCTAAGCAACATTTGGAGACAAGAGATGCTAAAATTCAGATAACCTCAACTCGTTTCTGCATGCTATTGACACCATCTTCTGACAGAAATCCACAACTGTGCCTGACATAGACTATGTTAAACCTTTAGTGTGAAAGAAGCTAATCACATATTCTTAAAGCTACAAAAACAAAGAAAAAAAGGAAAAAACAGGTTGGGAGAGGAGAAAAAAAAAGAAAAACACAAAACTGAAGTTGCTGGCATATAAGCAAATGTTTATTGAAACACGTCCATGACATCTGTCTTGATTTGCTTCTTAAATTGTTCATCAAATGCTTGGAACTTGGTAAATCTCTTAATTGTTGGAAATTAAGTCATGTTAAAAGTTATGCATAAATATAGAAAGCAAAATAAACATTCACCTAATTTTATAAGGTAGAATCTGAAATAAAAGATTCAATGCCATAGCCAGGATTTGAACAATGCAGGGTTGCCAATCTTTAAAAGTAAAATTATCGTACCGGCCTCTCAAAATTATAAATTTGGATTCAAAATTATTGTATATCATAAACCATATGCTACAGCAATTAATATATCAGTGTAACACTTATGAAAATTTAATAGTATTGATGTTTATGGTATCCACTTACAAGATTGATGACCTCAATCAGTATTATAACTTTGGCACTTATGTTTCTCGCACTACTCTGAAAGTCATATTTCTCAACTGTTGCAGCATTATACAAATTTGTTGTTGAGATAAACGTCATTAACATCCCAGTGGCTTGCAGATTTCCAGACCCACCTCATTCTTTCATAAGCTGAGACGACCGAATAAGCCCATTTAGTGTATCTAGTGCCAATCTTTTCCTAATTTTGGTTTTTATTACACATAGTTTAGAAAAAAATCTTTCACAAGAAGTGTTTCTGTGAAACAATGAAATCACTGATAATGCAAACGCCGCCAGTTCTTTGAAATCAGTATTTCCACCAAGGTGATGTGTTTAACAGCACTCCAGAAACTGCCAGGTTCAGGCATGTTCTTTATTTCACACAGAATATCACTTATTCCAAGTTTTCTCCATTGATCATTAATTTTCTGAACCGAGCCTTCTGGACACACTGGCAATAAGAGGATAAAGGGCATGAGGATTAGTAGGATATGAAATAGTTGCCTTAGAGGGGTGGAGACAGGCCATAAGGGCAAAAGTGGTGTCGCTATTTATAATTAATTTCATTTCGCTTGTGTGACAATCCAGTGAAAATGATATTTTGATGGTATCGAACTATCATACATTCAAATTATCATACACCCCCATAATTATCATACAGGTTGACAACCATGAGTACAAGCATTCAAATTATTGTATGCCCCCATATTACTGTACATTGGCAACCCTGGAACCACCTATGTTCCATTCATGTGGCAACTTTAACCTCCTAGGTACCATGGCAACATGCTGGCATAGCCATAAATTCTTATCTGATTCGCATTTTCCTGGTAGACCATAAGGGAATCTGTATTCAAGACACTTACCCGATTGGCTACTCACAATCATAAGTACTTTAGCCTTGGGCTTTAAGATTTTTAATTAATCAGGCTCAGGAATGATAATTGATTGTTCTAACACATACAAACTGTGTGTAGGTATTGTTTATAAGGTAAAATTAGAAATGAAAAATTCAAATCCTGGCTATCGCATTGAAATCTTAATTTTAGATTCCACCTTACAAATAGTTTGTGTGTATTGAAACATAAAGCTACGTAGGCTTTCACGTGTTAAAACAATCAGTTATCATTCCTGGGCCAGATATATTGAATCTCAGCTAATTATTTACATCCAATAAGTTTGCTGCCTGTGTTAGGAAAAATCGTAGATACTCATATTATACAATTGGGCAATGTTGAATATACCAATAGACCAATAGACTAGTTTAGCTGAAAATCAACTTGGGTAAGCCATCAATCTATGGAGGGTGAGTGTACATAGTAGTACAATGGACAAAATCTATTTATATCTGCAGAATTTAGAATGGGGTACCACATGTTTTAATGACCTGTGTTTGATGAGATTTGCATCACCATCTGTAAGATTCCGGTAGACTACAACCTTGTGATATACTATGGCAATATTTATTAGTGCTAAGTTATTACAATTATGGATATGACTAGGTATTCAGCTCAGGCTCTCATTCAATTGCAAGCAATTAATAATTCCTTAAAAATACAAATATAATTTAGTTTATATTAAACCCTTTACAAACTTCATGAGACTCAAAATTAACCCATGTTCCACTCCTGGCCATACAAAATATTAACACTGCTATCTAAAACTATTATTAAATAGATGAACCAGTGAATTTATACCACCTAAAATTGATTTGATTGCAATTCTTCATAAGTGATTGCCAGTCCTAATCTGGCTAAAACAAAATTGATTTCTTGTTTCTAAGTTCACAGCTTATAGAAAATTGCTATTTCATAACTTTAATGATATTCATATTGCTGGTTTAAAAATGATCAAGTTAAGTCTGTCTGCAGAAGATAAGATCATCCATGAATGTATCCTCATATTATTGCAACAATTTTTAGTTTTGCTTTGTAAGCTTATAGTTTGGCTTATGAAAGTCAGAATTATACCTAGGACCAACATTCATTCATTTTTATTTATCCTTTTAAAACATATACATGTTGTTGGACATGTCAAGTTAATAAAATACATACATATCAGAAAGTAAGAAAAAATACAATAAAGGCATAAATATTACTAATACAGGGCTTTCACACCGGTTCTTCACCCCTGCATGGCCTTTTGCCTGTGCGAGTTTGAAGCTGCCGCAGCTGGGTTTGCCTCTACTAATAAGCTGCACGTAAAACATGTATAAAAATCTTACATTATAGAAAATGCTGGAAATGTTGTCCCTCCTCCACTATACAGGCATTATATCGGGAAAACATTCTGATTCACATGATAAGTTGGGCTACTGTAATGTCTCTGATTTCATCTCTAATATTTTGTTTTAGTTCTTCCAATGCGTGAGGATTTTTCTCTTAAACTTTGTCTTTCAGGTTACCCCACAAGTAAAAATCACACACTGTTAATCAGGGGAGCAAGAGGGCTATATACCAGCACTAATCACTCTATCTTCAAACACTTCCCTCATTTTATTCATGGTCTGTACTTGCAGTAGCAGAATCTTGTTGAAACCACCCATGTGATTTCTCTTCTTCTGTCAGTTCACGAAAAAATGGGGTCAAAATGTCATTTTGGTACCTCTCTGTAGGTCGTAAAATATTGGACCAATTATGTGTCGTGCTAACAGCACACCAAACTCCAAATCTCCGATCATAATAAGGGATTTCTTGAACGCGATGTGGATTTTGAAATGCCCAATACCGACTGTTATGAGTGTTCACATGACCATTTAGGTGAAACCACACCTCATCTGAAAAGAACAGAAGCTGTGAATCGATTAAACCATCATTCACGACATTGCCAGCATTTTCTATAAGGTAAGATTTTTATACATGTTTTACGTGCGGCTTATTAGTAGCGGCAAACCCGGCCGCGGCAGCTTCAAACTTGCACAGGCAAAAGGCCGTGCAGCAGTGAAGAACCAATTCGAAAGCCCTGTATCAATAAATACCGTAACATTTACACACATTATAAATATAATTTACAAATTTGATTTAAGTATCAGTTACTTACAATTCATCATTCAAAAATTCATCTATTCAATAAAAATGACCATTTATACAATATTTTTAAGTTCCTCCTTGAAAACTTTATGGTTTTGGATTTTATTATATATAAAGGAAGTGTATAATGAAGTTTGTATGCTGAAGCTGTTGGTTTGGCTTTGTATAATTGTAATGAATGCATTTGCTATGGATAGTTGGTATATTTCTTATAAGATGACCATGGTTGTTTCTGTTTGTCCATTACTGTCCTCAGTTTTTAAATACAGTATTGTTTCATATATGATGAATACATAAAATGAATATAAAGCCATAATGTTCACATCTTTGGTTGCCTCTTTACAAGATTCTATTTGCTTTAAGCCCTCGATCAACCTTACTGCACAGAAGGAATACACTTAAAAAACAAAATGAAGGATGCATATGAGTTCTACAAATCAACAGGATGGGATTATTACGGAAATAAATACAAAAAGCTAAAAAATGATTTTCAAGACTTTTAGGTTGAAATCAGGACATCAGAATCTAAACAAAAATTAGAAAGTTGCAACAATAAAACAAAAGGTGCCTGGGATATCATAAATGAGGCTAAAAAACAAGATAAAGATGTAAATATTGTAGTAAAAGTTCAGGAGAAGGTAGAAACTAATCCACAGGACATATGTAATCTTTTTAATGAATACTTTGTAAGTGCTCCCCAATAAAAACAAGTAATGTCAATCAGGGTATAACAGAAAAGTCTAGATCATTTGTAAATAATACTATGTATATAAATCCTAGTGATGAAAAAGAAATACTAGATATTGTAAATAAACTTGATAATAAACAATCTAGTAGCTGGGATGATATAACACCCAAATGTTTAAAAGAATGTAAATAAGTGCAGCTTAAGACATTAGAGCTCGTGATTAACTGTTCGCTAGAAAATGGAGAATTCCCTTCTTGCCTGAAAACTAGTATTGTGCGTCCGATATACAAAGGAAGATAAAACACAAGTGTTAAATTATCATCTAATAACATTAACATCAACATTAGCAAAGCTCATTGAGAAAATTATACTCATCAGAATTGATAAATTCCTATCACGTAATAAAATAGTAAGGCCTACACTTGTGTTTCATAAACACTATTCAACCATAACTGCTACCTCCAAATGTCTTAGGGATATTATAGCCAAGATGGAAAGTAATAACAAGGTAGCTGGAGTATTTCTAGACCTAACTAAAGCATTTGATTGTGTAGATCATACAAAACTGCTCGAAAAACTGAACAGTTATGGAATAACTACTTAAGCAATCATGCACAAAGGACAGTAATTCTGTTCTGCTATGGAAATTACAAAGCAAATTGTAAATCTAAGGAGGGAGTAGTCCAATATGGGGTACCACAAGGTTTGGTATTGGGGCCTCTGCTTTTTATTTTATATACAAATGATGCTCCAAATACTCTAAATTCAAAAATATTGTCATATGCTCACGACATAGCCATGATATGCTGGGATACATACATCCACAAATGGCCGTATTGGAAAAATAAATGCAGATTCAGAGCAGTTACTGTACTACTTCAGCACCAATAACTTAGGTTGTAATACAAGTAAAACAAAAATAGTAAATAAGTAGCCAGAAGCTTTCACGGCCAGAGTTGAAATTAAGGCTAGAGATTTCTTCCAGGCTTAAAAGCCGTGGTCTGCTGGAGTTTAGAGGCCCAGATGTTTCGTCCACACCTGCAGTAGACATCACCGATGGCATGATCTGAGTCTTCTTGGCTAAGGTTCAGTTACAACAGAATCATTCATGGCTTGAGGTGCCATAATTATATCACAAGGGATTGGCTGGGCTTGAGCGGGAGGTGTGTGTAGATGGGCGGGGCTTCTCTGCTCTGATTGCTGAATGGTTTACATGATTTCTCTGCATTAGTGCCTTTTTATGTTCAAGTATCGGATGCCAGGTTTTGTTCAATTTTAGAGTCTCTTGCTTCCTGTTAAAATTATTGGGGTGTTTTTAAATTTCTATGGCTTAACCTTGTAGTCTGGCGTGGTAGTATGGCATAGATGAAAGAACTGTAGTCTCCTTATACTGAATTATGTGTTTGCTGTCAGCCCATATTGCATGTTCAGCGATCGCTGACTGGTCTGTCTGTCTCAGACGGCAGCATCGCTTGTGTTCTGTAAGTCGGGTGTTGAAGCTGCGTTGGGTGGTACTGCACTGCAGGAACACGGAATCTGGTAAACACAGGCTGAAGCGAGCAGATCCTGAGATCTTTAGCCGACCGAAGTAAGGTATTAATCTGTCTGGTAGGCTTGAAGATAGTTTTGATGTTGTGGAGCTTGAATAGGCATTCTATTCTACCTGTGACAGTTTTCAAATGCGGCAGAAAAGCAGTGCCTTTGCTGTTGGGTGGATCCTGTCCGAGGTTGACAGGGTAAGGCCTAGGTAGGCGTATTACTCTGCGAACTTCTTGTGCCGTGTAACCATTTGAATATAAAGTCTGTTCCAGATGTTGGAGTTCCTGTTGTAACGAGTTAGGCTCACAGATGCAGGCAGCACGGTCAGTGAGGGTCTTTATGATGGCGCGTTTCTGCTTAGGATGATGTTTGGAATTTTTGTTCAGATATCGGTCTGTGTGGGTTTGTTTGCGCTAGACTGTGTGTCGAAGAGTCCTATCTGCTCTCTTGCTGACCAGAACATCTAAGAAGGCCAGTTGTCCATCTTTTTCTTTCTCAATAGTGAATTGAATATGTGGATTGATGCTGTTGAGATGTTATAGGAAACCATCAAGGGCTGATTCCCCATGACTCCAAATGACAAAAGTGTCATCCACATAGCGATACCATACAGATGGTTTGTGAGTTGCAGAATTTAGGGCCTGCAACTCACAAACCATCTGTATGCTATTGCTATGTGGATGACACTTTCGTTGATGGTTTGTGAGTTGCAGAATTTGTCAATTATTACTCCTAAAAAGTTGCTGAATTATATTCCATACTGTACCTACCGTGTAAAAATGCTATAGATAAGTTTCAAAATTGTTTAAAGTTATTGTTTATATCTTCACTTTCATGAAAAATAAAATAATCTTAAGGGATGCATCACATTTAGTGGAATATTCTGAACTTGCTGAAGTCCAAAATATTATTACAATGTTTTAATTATGTTACAGTGTGAAATTCTACATTGATTTGATTCATGTAAGGAGCAATATTAGTAACATTTCATATATCATTTATTACAGCTGAAGAGCTTTTGGTACCAACAAAGATTTATGTTAAGAGTTTACTCCCAGCTCTTCAGAGTGGTAAAGTAAAGGCATTTGCACACATCACAGGAGGTGGCCTTGTAGAAAACATTCCTCGCATCTTGCCAAAGAATGTTAAGGTTGATCTAGATGCATCTAAATGGCCAATACCTCCAGTATTTGGCTGGCTAGCAGCTGTAGGTAAGTAACTAGCTATTTTATTTGTTCTGTCTCCTATGTTCATCCTTCCTGTCAAGAAAAGTGTTAAACTCTTCAGGACAAACCAGCATAAAGAAATTTTTCATTAATTTAGCTGCTGTTCTAAATCGCAAGGTTTCAAAATCAAGTACAGTAGAACCCTACTAATCTGAATCCCGCAAATCTGAACACAAAATCTGTAATTTAAAGGTTTTCTTTTAACGTAAAGCAATTATGTTTGCTTTTAGAAGTATATGAGTCAACCCATAGACACTTATAGTTTCACTTAAACCTACTTTTGTGCTTATAAAATATTTGAAAAGTGTCACTGTCTATGTCACTTTGTATATATTAAGTAGAATAACTATGTTTTCGTTTGATTGATATCATAGTGCATGGTATAACACAAACAAGCACCTGTTCTGTAATAATTTATGAGCAAAACACATAAATTACCACTCAGAATGGCAAAACAAACTGAATTAGCTATGGGCTGCCACTATCGGCTATGTCCACAGGTAGAAAAATTTATTAACGATCTGCCACAACAAATACAAGAATCAGGTGTGAAGTGTGCACTATTTGCTGATGACTTAGTAATGTGGACTTCAAAACCAAAAAGCAAAAGTACAGAACTAGAAAAAACCATGCAACAATCCTTAACCAACCTACAAAAGTGGACCAAAGAAAATTTAATGACTGTTAATACAACAAAATCAAACTACCAAATCTTTTCACTAAGAAAAAAGTCACTAAAAATAAAACTAAATTTTGAGGGTCAACAATTACTAGAAACAAAGGAAACAAAGTATTTAGGAGTTACATTTGATACTAAACTTACATGGACCAAACAAATAGAAAATGTAATACAAAGAGCAGAGAGGCGTCTTTCACTGTTAAAACGTCTAACAGGAATGAAATGGGGATGTTCCAGAGCAACTCTTAACACAACATACAATGTATATATAAAGCCATTATTTACTTACTGCAGCGAAGTTCTTGTAACAGCAAACACAAAAAAGATTCAAATCTTTCAAAACCAAAGTCTGAGATTAATTACAGGTGCTATCAAAACCACACCAATAGCAGCTATGGAAATACTAACCAACCAATGCCCCATTGAATATGAAATAGAAAAAGCAGCTCTTATTCAACACGAAAAGTTGATCAGACTCCCATTCAATTCATGGTACAAGAGAAATTTTGCACATACACTAAAGACTCAGGAGAGCTTTCTTTCCAAAATTCAAGACATCAAGAAGAATGTATACCTTCCTAATTCAAAGGAAAACTTCATATCTAAAGTCAGTCTGACACAAACATTAGACATCACATATTATTTACACCTGACAGAAGAAGTTACGAAAAGTGATACTCCAACTAGTGTTCTAAAATTATTGGCATTAGAGACAATCCATACTAGATTTCCAGAACATGAATGGCTCCATATTTATACTGATGGATCACTAATATCAAACCAAGATGGAGCAGGTGCTGGAGTCACATGTCACCTCTTTTCCTATTACAAATCTTTAAGTTATGGAACTACAAACTTTGATGGAGAAATTGAAGCAATTCGAATGGCCCTACAAAATCTTTTGTGTAGAATTTCACATCTTCATCAAGCAGTTATTCTCTCAGATTCCACGGCGGCAATTATAGCAGTTACTTCCAAGTTGTCACCAAAAAACCAAACAATTATAGAATGTTGGAAAATCCTTACCCATCTAACAGCACTTCAAAAACACCTAGTCTTCCAATGGATACCACTCACTGTGGACTGAGTGGTAATGAGAAAGCTGATTTTCTTGCAAAAAAGGGTACCGGCAATGTGCAGAAATCAATAGTTAATCTACCATTTTATGCAGCTAAAAGATTAGTCAACTCTGAATTCAAAAAAATTATTGAAAAATATTACTATGAAAAATCAAAGAATAAAAGATGGGAACTACCAAACATTCAAACAGTAATTCCTGAGTATCCTCGAAAAACGGCAGTTGCAACCTTCAGGTTGATTACAGGACATGATTGTCTGGCAAAACATTTAAACAGAATTGGGATATATTCTTCACCACTCTGTCCTCTATGTGATATGCTAGAGGAAATGGATCGAGACCACCTTCAAATATGCCTGGCCTCTTCTAATGCCCCATCCATCTGCAAAATATTGGAGAGCAAGAGGATTAATGACTTCATTGTCAGAAATCCAGCATTAGCTAACAATAACAGGTAGAAAAGTACATTATCGTAATAATGTTGAACATATTGTCATTAAGTTTGAGTTTTTTATTTTGAGTCACTTATTTACACACACCTTCACTACTAACTGCTTTTTTAAGTGGAAACGTTTTCAGGACCATTCGATCCCATCATCAGCCGTTGGGTGACTGACATTATCCTCTTGTTCCTTTTCTCTGCTGTCTCTATTCTGCTGCCATCTGGTGTTAGGGTTGCAGAGCTTTAACACTTCATTCAATGCTGGTATTTCGAAATTAATAACTTTATTACTGTTTTTGATTATGTATATTTTTTCCCAAATATTCAGTTCTATTGGTGAATTAATAGATTTTAACAGTTTTATATTACGGCCGATGTTGTGGTTTTCAGTCCAAAAATGATGTGCCACAGCAGATTTTTCAATTTGTTTTAATTTTATGTTTCTTTGGTGTTCCTTAAGTCTTATATCCAAATTTCTCTTTGTTTTCCCTATGTAGCTTTTGTCACAACTATTACAGTTGATCTGGTAAATCCCCGATTTTTCATTGTATGGGACGGTATTGTTTAGTGGCTTATTAAGCAGGTTTTTTAAACTGTATTGGTTTTGCGGTGCTAGTTTTATGTTTAGTTTCTTGAAGATTTTTTCAAATTTTCTGAAGGCCCAGGGATGGTACGTGAATTTTTTAAATTTCCAGTTGTTTGTGAGTGGTGTTAATGTAGTGGTTTGCGAAATTATCTTGAGCTTTTTTGCATTTTTTGACATGTTCCTAATGGTGGCTGGGTTGAATCCATTTAATATTGCAATTTCTTCTATGTGTTATTGTTCTTTCAGAAATTCCTCTTTACTTAACGGGACATTATATAAACGATGTATCAAGCTTCGAAATGCTGCCAGTTGGTGTGAAATTGGGTTGCAATTGTTTTTCTTGATGTAATTGTCTACATGTGTGGCACTACATTAACACCACTCACAAACAACTGGAAATTTAAAAAATTCACGTACCATCCCTGGGCCTTCAGAAAATTTGAAAAAATCTTCAAGAAACTAAACATAAAACTAGCACCGCAAAACCAATACAGTTTAAAAAACCTGCTTAATAAGCCACTAAACAATACCATCCCATACAATAAAAAATCGGGGATTTACCAGATCAACTGTAATAGTTGTGACAAAAGCTACATAGGGAAAACAAAGAGAAATTTGGATATAAGACTTAAGGAACACCAAAGAAACATAATATTAAAACAAATTGAAAAATCTGCTGTGGCACATCATTTTTGGACTGAAAACCACAATATCGGCCTTAATATAAAACTGTTAAAATCTATTAATTCACCAATAGAACTGAATATTTGGGAAAAAATATACATAATCAAAAACAGTAATAAAGTTATTAATTTCGAAATACCAGCATTGAATGAAGTGTTAAAGCTCTGCAACCCTAACACCAGATGGCAGCAGAATAGAGACAGCAGAGAAAAGGAACAAGAGGATAATGTCAGTCACCCAACGGCTGATGATGGGATCGAATGGTCCTGAAAACGTTTCCGCTTAAAAAAGCAGTTAGTAGTGAAGGTGTGTGTAAATAAATGACTCAAAATAAAAAACTCAAACTTGAAGAATACTTCACTGTCAATAGTGCTTCTATTTTTAATATTCATATTGTCATGTTGTGCGTGGTAATTGCAACTTCCTCACATCGTGGCTGCTAATCTATAGCTGAATTGTTATACATTTCTCTTTTTTTTCTTTTCTTTTTTCCATTCATTTTTCTTTTCATTTTTTGGATAATCCAAACACACCACACACCCAATTAGTTCGGATTAACAGGATTCTGCTGCACTCATTTAAACTTCGAGAAAACAATTCTTGAATTAATTGACTAGGTTGGATGGCCCTGAATATCTAATTAAAGGTGATTATTGCAGCTGGGGAAGAAATACGTGGTAATCGCAACTTCCTCACATCATGGCTGCTAATCCTGTAACTGAATTTATATATATTTCTCTTTTTCTTTTTTTTCTTTTCTATTTATTTTCATTTTTCTGATAATCCAAACACACCACACACCCAATTAGTTCGGATAGTTGATGGCTATGTAACTGGGAAGAATAAATACCAGACCCTCTATATTAGCAATTCATATGTCATATGTCAAAGACGTAAATTTTGGAGAGTGTGCATATAACTATTGGGCTACATATTGGTGATCCGTAATCAAGGATTGGATTAGCAAAAGATCCCGACAAATATTGCACAAGAGAATTTACAACATGCTATTGTATCCTTAGAGCTGACTATTATTAGTGAGAAAAGCTGAGAAAGCATAAAGATTGTGAAATACCATTTTGTGTTTGGCATTCCAAATAATTCTAAAAGAAAGGAAGAATGATATAACTGAATAGTTTCAGAAATTCGTTGCAATCATATTTGTAAAGAGTGGGATAATTTATCATATCATATTTTCATTACAATAAAATTGATTTTGGCAAAAACTGAATTTTAATGGAAAATATACTAGCCTTTGCCAACCTTACCCACTACGACCCTAAGCAAGTGGCCCATCACTAACTGCCACTTATAAAACACTGCCACAGCTTGATGAATGATCATTTTCATAGAAATTGAAATTCCCACTTGTCTGCTGTCTAAGATCCAAGTGTTGTGTCTGCTTCAAGTTTTGGCTATTTAATAGTTTCACCTCTGAGATTATGTTGACTGTGAGGCCTTTCTTTAAAGCCAAGTTCTTATCCTGTTTACTCTCTCTACCGGTAAGTAGGGGAAGTATTGTATTCCACACAAAAATTTTATGTTGAAATTTTACCGGAAATATATGTTTTCAGACACCCTGAATCCAAAAAAAAGCATTTTTAGAAAAAGGTCTGTGTGTATGTCTGTCTGTGTGTCTGTGGACAGCATAACTCAAAAACGAAAAGTAGGTTAAAAACCAAAGTTGGTATTTAAGTTTAATGTCTTTCAAGGATGCGACACAAAGATTTTGAAGAAAATAACCCCACCCTAAACTACCCTTTACATGGAAAATTTTAGAAAATGTTTATTTTCTTCAAAATGGCTCTAACGAATTTGATTAAAATGTCATATGTTTGAGATATTTTTATGACAAATGAAATGTATATCTTGAATTTTCTGGCTATAGCCCCTGTAGTCATATTTACTCTGGACTACTTTTGTACAACTGGTAAACCTTCAGAGAGAGACAAAATCTTACTGTACAAAAAATGTTGTTAGCTAATGCTGGATTTCTGACAATGAAGTCATTACTCCTCTTGCTCTCCAATATTTTTTCACTGATGATATTGAAGAGAGCAATAGCAGTAATAGTAACCGCTTTTTAGAGAGCACCATATTTTTATGTTTTGGTGGTCACATCGCTCTCTCACAACCCCCAGAATGTCTGGAGGACCACACCTGTCGTTGGTTTACGGGTCTCATCAACCTGACTGGGAGACTAAATAAATTCACTGACCATATCCTCTGATTACCAACCAGAGGACGTATTACATGCCATGGAGAGGTTGGAAAAATAAAGACTCCCTAGCCCTCAGGAACCCTAATAGCATCGGGGTCGGAAGAGAACAAGAGATTACAGTGAGGAGCAAAACACCAGTAAGTGGAAGTAATGTTCTGCTCAGCTTGGGTACCTTGTGGCCGCTATTCACATATCCCCTAGACGGAGACCCCTGAGAGAGTACAAAAAATGTTGTTGTTAGCTAAAGCTGGATTTCTGACAATGAAGTCATTAATCCTCTTGCTCTCCAATACTTTTCACTGATGATATCGAACAGAGCAATAGCAGTAATAGTAACTGCTTTTTAGAGAGGACCATATTTTTATGTTTTGGCGGTCACATCGCTCTCTCACAACCCCCAGAATGTCTGGAGGACCACACCTGTCGTTGGTTTACGGGTCTCACCGACCTGACCAGGAGAGTTATCAAAATAAATTCACCGACCATATCCTGTGATCACCAATCAGAGGACGTATACATGCCATGACAGGTCAGCATGTTAGGGGTTAAGGTTTTATAGAGAAATGGAGAGGTTGGAAAAATAAGGACTCCCTAGCCCTCGGGAACCCTAATAGCATCGGGGTCGGAAGAGAACAAGAGATGACCAAGGTAAGGTCAGATAGAAAAGTTACACTGAGGAGCAAAACACCAGTAAGTGGAAGTAATGTTCTGCTCAGGTTGGGTACCTTGTGGTCGCCATTCACATATCCCCTACACGGAGACCCCTGAGGTCCCCCTTAAATTGTGAATATATCTTAAAAGGTGCCGGGTTAGACCAAAACATTTTGGAGTATGCTGATAAGACGTGATGTATTTTGAAACGTCTCAATTTATGACAATAAAGTTTAAATAAGTATGCTCATGTGTTTTAGTCGAGTTTCACGTAATTAAGAATGTGTTCTATTCAGTTTAAATGTATTAGAGGTTGACCCATCTCCCGCTTGACAAACGACAGCAGCACAAACCATTACGTCATGTAGCAAGTATTTGGAATGGGAATATTAACAGCGTTGGATTCCATTGTTTGTATTTTACTTCTAAGGGCAATAAAATCAATAAGAATAAAACTAGCGCAATTATTTCCCCACGTCAATTTGTACTTGTTTGGGAATAACTGGAAATTACATTCGTAAAATTATATAATGTGGGCCGTCGTGTAGTGGAAAATCTCCTTCGAACAAAACTTCTGGAAGGAGATTTTCAACTAGCCTATGGCCCACAAGTCCAGATAATTATTTTTTATTTAATATAAAAACTGTTAATGACGGTGCATGTGCATCCACTGATCTCTACAACTGAAATGCACGAAATTCACAAGGAAGCTAACAATGAATTGCTTCAAGCTGAAATGTAGAATTTTTTAAGAAATGGAGTTTATAGGTACCTACCTTAACTGGCTACCGGCGTATAAGACCCTTTTTGGGCCTATTTTCAAAGAGAAAAATGCACCTTATACACCAGCAAATACAATAATTAAAGGAAATAATACAGCCAAAAATCTGTTACATATTGTTTTAGTACATTGTTGTCAATATCAGATGAAGCTACTTTAATGTAAGTGCGTACAAAGCCTTAAGAGCACAGATGTGTTATGTGACCTTTATGGTTGAGGCAGTATTTTATGTAACCCCTCTGAAATAATTCAAAATGTAAATACAGAAACAGAAAGCCCCCTGAAATAACTACGTTAAAATATAGGCACCATAGGCTGACTTGTTTAATTTTTTTTTTTTTTTTCAATTTCAATTTATTCATCCATATGTTTCTGTTACATAGGATATATCAAGAGTTCAGAAGAACTTACCTAATATGTACATATAAAGTTTAATTACAATGTTTATTTACAAATCTGTTTCAATTTCACGTACCTGTAAAATACATCTATACTCATTTACACATTTTGATTACATTTAGTGTTGTACTTAAATTCTTCAGTATTGTAGAAAGCATTTTGTAGTAAATAGTTCTTAATGGTTTTTATTTGTATCTCTCTGTGTTTTAAGTCTTTTATTTCCTTGGGCAAAGCATTATAATGTTCTTTTCCTATACTTTTTATTGAACGATTATTTAATGTTCCCCTGAGTGCAGTTCTGTAATAATCATGTTTATTTCTAACATTATAGCTATGCATGTGATTGTTTTTAGCAATTTTTCCATTTAGAAGAACATGCTTGATGCTTTCATAAATGTAGATACATGGAACTGTTAGGATTTTGTATTTTTTGAAACAGTCCCTACAACTGTGTCTTTTTTCTATTTTCCCAATTTTTCTAATTGCCCTTTTTTGTAATTTGAATATTTTTAGTACTTCCTTAGCTGTAGTATTCCCCCATAGTGTTATGCCGTATTTTATATATGAATAAATGAATGCATAGTACACCAGCTTCAGCGTTTTATTATCCATGTTATCCTTAACTTGTTTCATAATGTATAATCCCTTATTTATCTTTTTTGTTATGTACATTATATGTGGTTGCCATAGTGTTATACATTGGTGGAAGAAGTGATTCTGATAGACATTAAAACGAGTAATACTAAAAATACATTGTGAAATAAATAATTAATGGCAAACTTTTGTGATCCTCATAAAAAGAAATGATATCAGTGATATTGAGATCACTCAAGTGTAGCAAGTTTAGAAAAGAATATTGACTTTTCACAGTTTTTGGCTGTGCCTAGCCATTTTGTTCTTTAGTGTCAAAGTCTGCCATGTTTAGTGAAAAAATTGTAAAAGTGATTCATGAGAAGGCTGATGATTTCCGAGTGCTAATAAATTGTTTAAGACATTCATGAAAATAATATTGATTCTTTCGTAAATATAGTATATCTGTACTACACCTGTGATAACAGTAATAGAATCTTATAGCTCTTCGACTGATGCTAGGCCACGAGGAATAAAGACTTTCACCCCAACAAAGATTATTAAAATAATAAATAATCATTTCAAATAGCACCTCAATGTTTGGCTCGAATTTGGTGACATCTTTAAATATTGTTCTGTGGTTTTCCTGCTTAAGTAACATTTTTCACTGTGAAGAGACATTTTTCCCACTTGCACGTTAAGCCTATTATAGAGGAAACGGGGATGATCAGATGAAGTTCTAAAATTTCACTGATATCATTTAACACATCTACATTAAGACATTTATTTGCTAATAGTAAATTTAGAGTTTAGGTTCTTTAATTGGAAACAAAAGGTCATATTTTGTATCTTTGTGTTAACAGGAGGTGTAAATGAAGCTGAACTGTTGCGAACATTTAATTGTGGAATTGGAGCAGTTATTATTGTAGATGCTGCTGATGCCAGTTCTGTTTTACAACTTATTTCTGGGGGCACACCAAAGATAATTGGAACTGTGAAGCCATTGAACAGTGGAGGTATCTAGCTTTAAAGATATGCAACTATAAGTTGATTTATTTATTGTTACTTTAAGAGTTGAATTAATTGCAGTAACTAATACTAATAAAAAGAATTAAAATTTTCCACAAAAATAGGCTAGCAAAACGACTTACCAATAAAATAACTAAAACAGCTAACAAAAAGTAAATTCAAAACAAGATGTACTGGCCTAATTATTTACTACACTCAGTGCCAATCAAGAAAGGATTGACAGTTGCTAATCACATGGCAGAAATGTTTAAATGAACATGAGGGGATGGATGTATCATATTGGTAGTCGTAGCAACTAAAAGAAGAACCAATTAGAACTAAGACGTTCTCATAACATAAATAAACACAAACACTGTGTTGCCGATATTGTAACACGTGATTAGCATGTTCCTGATAAACAATCCAGTAGTAACACAAACTGTACGTTGTATCCTGTTGCAATATATACATTGCCTTCCTTTAGCTGGCAATGCTTGCATCAGTTATAGATTGCCTGTGTGCTGGCATCATTCTATTTATATGATTATTTGCCTAGTGTTAACATGTGTCAGTCTGTATATCAGCACGTATGTTGTGAGCATTTTCACTTTTAATGAATATTTGTGTCCAAAACTAGTGACAAAGATTGTGCAACCAAATGGAAAAAGTGAGTGTACTCCAGAACCGAATAAAATTGTATTTGATATAGGTACCTATCCCAGTTAAAGGATTATGCAGTCGAGAACATTGCTGCAGAACATGGTCACAAAATAATTAGGCTTTCCCCTCATTATTGTCATTTTAACCCAATTGAATTTGGGCCAAAGTAAAGGGTTATGTTGGGTGAAGCAACAAAGATCTCACGTGTCATCAATAATAAAGCTGACAGAAGAGGTGCTAACAGCAGTAAAAGCCAAAAACTAGGAAAAAGCAGTTACTCATCCAGAGAGCATAATAATTGCAGCATGGGAAAATGTAGGAATTTTGGAAAAAAGGACAGAACAGCTTGTGACTTCCATGGAGAATTCCAGCAACAACAGTGATGCAAGCTGTTCGGATATCAGTGGTATTTTCCCATTAGAATAAGCATCCGTATTTCACAGGTACCTACGTCTTTTGGTAATACAAACCTTTGCATTGATATTTACTTACATGTTCTACCCTTTGCATGTATATTCACTATTTTACTATTGTCTTCATATACAAATATAATTAATACCCACTCTACACTCCAAGTGCAATTCAATCATCTTCATACACACAATCCTAATGCATCTCCACTTGGTCACTATAAGCAACAACATTGCCTCCCCCCTCAAAGCCTTTCTTGATAGACACCGATTATAGGTTATATATTCAATCATTCATCAATATATTATTTGTATTAAAATTGAATTATATTTTATAGAAATTTAGAATTTTTAAATAAAATTATTGTTTTATATATGGTAACAAAATGAAAATGATTCTTGTAGGCCTACACGTTACAATGCTTGAACTTATCAGTTACACATTATAACCAAATGTTCGTTTTGTGGGGTCATCTCCTGTCAAATAATTTATTTTTGTTTGAGAAAATGACCTCCCAACAACAAATTAGTTTATTGGGGCAAATCTAAAATACACATTACAGAAAGGACCTTTGCAATTGCAGTAGTTGTTAATTTGTAGAATTCTTGAAATGTTTCTAAGTTCATCAGTATCAGAAGTTATCGAAAACTCTCTATTACAGTTTTCCTTTAATAAACTGTCCTGTTTCCCTGGCACATTCCCTAGTCATTGCACTTCATAAATAAATAAAATCTTAATATAGTATCCCAGTACCTAGGTTACTACACCAAGACATATATTCATGCTTTAATATTTTCATAACAACAAAAACTTTTACATTTAATTTACAATTATTTTTTCAGATAAAACTGCAACTACTACAATATCTAATAAAATATGCATATAAAAGAAAAAGATGTTGGATAAGTCAGCAGTGTAGGAGTAAAGGAGTAATATAAAAAATATAACTTACAAATTTCGGCTTTAGCTACTTTACATCTACAAACTGCAACTATATTCACTGGTACCCATCAAAACTATTCACTGGTACCCATTGAAACTATTCACTAGTAGCCAGCACATTCAACCTCTTTCATTATAGGTGCTTATAAGTTTATCTACTAAATTTTTACCTTTATATTTTATATACTTAATTATTGATTAATTAATTGATTATTAAGTTAATATTAATTTATGTATTTTCTTGTAATAATTACTAATTATGTGCTTTATTATCCCTATCTATATTTACAACTCAGTTAATTTAAACTGTTTTTATCTTTAATCGTATTAATTATGTACTGTTTTGAGAGGTAGAATTGGAACTGAAAAATTCAGTACCACAGCTGGGATTTGAACCACAGATCGTCCGCTTACCAGGCAGGTGCTCTAACCATTAAGCTATTGTTTTTATGCAGTTTGTTGAATAACCTTTTAATGATGAGCGTGCTACCAAACCATCTATTGAGTTTAACAAAGTAAAACAAAAGATAGCAACATAGAAAATAAAACTAAGATGTTAAACAAAGAACATCGACTGCACTCGAAAGTTTCTGGAATTCTCCATTAGGAACCGCCACACACCCTCTACAGTAGTAGTAGCAGTAGTAGTTTTATTCACCGTAGGAATACAGAATATTCATGGCTTCATCAAACTTATTTCTAACATAGTGATACAATTGTTACATAATTATGTACAAATATAAACAATTATATAAAAAATTTATGTTTACAAGTAGTGTCTACTGTAGTCTATCATATGTTTACAAGTAGTATCTACTGTGATCTATCAGATATTATATCTTTACAAATATTTCACAATTTCATTAACATTGCTGCCTAAAAACTCTTCTGTTGTTACTGGCATTGTTTTTAATAGTATATTCCTTATAGTTGATTTAAATTTACTGTTGGATAATCCTTTTACCTTATCTGGCAATTTATTATATAAGATAACACCCTTATGTGATATAAAATTTAAACTTTGAATAAGTCAATGATGGTTTAGGTGTATATTTTTACTATTCCTGGTATTGTAAGTATGGTAATCTGAATTACTTGCAAATAGTGACTTATTCCTATGTATAAAGAGTACTATTTCATAAATGTAGATACTGGGTATAGGTAATATATTGAGTTCCTGAAATATTGGTTTGCTATTTGTTCTTAAGGGAACCTTTTTAATTATTTTTAATATTCTTTTTTGCATTTTATATATTGCTAAGGATTTAGATGTTGAGCCCCAAAGAATAATTCCATAACTGATTATTGAATGTACATATCCAAAGTATATTGTTTTTAACATCTCCATGGGTAATGCATTGGTTAGTATTCTGAATGCGTAACAAAGTCTGCTCAACTTTTCTTCTAACTTCTTTGTATGTTGTTCCCATGTGAGATTAGCATCGATCCATATTCCTAAAAATTTGTATTGAGAGCTTCCGTTACAAGAGAGTTGTTGATTGAAAATTGAATGGGGTTATGCTGAGCTTTTTTACCATGTATTTTCGAGGGAAGGTGACTTGTTGACCTGATCTGATAGTTTGTGGTATAGGTGCACAGGGTTGATTGCTAGATGGAGAAGGTGAGGGAATATCCAATGTTGATCCTTCTGATGTGTTTTCCATGTTGCGAGAAGAATATTCTTTTAGAATGAAAGCCAGTTTCAATCTGTCGATGCTAATTGTTTGTCTTCCACTTGATGTCTCTATTTCGAAGTGTTTGTAATTGTGAGATAGAACTTGATATGGTCCATCATATGTCGGCTGAAGAAGGGTTCTAACTGCATCATGTCGAACGAAAATGAATTTGCTTTTCATGAGTTCTGGGTGAATGAATATATTTTTGCTGTCTTGATGTTCAATGGGAATTGGCTTTAGGTTCCTCATCTGTTCTTTCAATTTAAATACAAAGGCTGGAATGTCGATTACTAATTTTTCTTCATTGAGGAATTCTCCTGCTGGTAATCGGATTGCTGAACCACAGGTCATTTCCGCTGGTGTGGTATCAACTTATGGAATGATGTACGAGCGAAGACCTAACAAGACTAAAGGCAGCTTCAAAACCCAATCGTCAGACATCTGTGCTTTTAAAGCAGTCTTTAACTGACAATGCCAGCGTGCAATTTTCCCATTTGCTTGAGGATGATATGCTGTAGTTTTGATATGGACAATGCCCAGTGCGCTGGTTAGGCATTTGAACAATTGAGATTCAAATTGTCTTCCTCGGTCGGTGGTTATTATTTGTGGCACTCCAAAACGAGACATTCATGTTGACATTATGGCAAATGAAACTGTTTCTGCTGTAATGTCCATCAGTGGAAGTGCTTCGGCCATCTTGAGAAACGATCAATAATTGTTAGTAAATAACGATATCCTTGTGATGGAGGTAAGGGTCCCACGATGTCAACATTAATATGATTGAATCTAGAGGTAGTTTCTGAATATCATCCTACTGCACTGTTGGTGTGCTTCCAGACTTTGCTTCGTTGGCATGGTATACATGCTGATGTCCAGTCCTTCAGGTCCTTCTTTAGTGATGGCCAACTGAAGCGTTTTCTGACTAAATTTATAGTAACTTGAATACCAGGGTGTGCTAGATTGTGCATCGTGTTGAAAATTGCTCGTCGGAGTTGGTGAGGTATATATGGTCGAACCATACTTTTGACATGTGACAAACAAGTTCTTTACCATATGGTAATATTGTCTGAAGTGTAAGTGACGTTGAATCCTTGAGGTGTGTGAGCTCTTCGTCACATTGTTGAGATGCAATTTGTTCCATTGTAATAGTTGCAGGAATAGTGATTAAAGCAATCGTGAACAAGCACCAGTTGCGACATTTTCTTTTCCAGCAGTATAACGTATGTCCGTAGTGAATTGTCCAATCAGACTAATTTGCTGGATCTGACGTGGAGACCATTTCTCTGGACGTTGTTTGAACATGAAGGTGAGTGGTTTGTTATCAGTATAGATAGGAAAGTTAACGTCCTTCTAGCATATACTGAAAGTGCTTCACAGCAGAATAGGCTGCTAAGAGTTCTCTGTCATAGGTTGAGTAGTTCTTCTCTGCACTTGTAAGTTTCCTGGAGAAGAAAGCTAATGGTTGTAAGTTATCGTCTTTGATTTGTTGTAGAGATGCACTGATGGCAAAGTCTGATGCATCAACCATCAAAATTAACGGTAAATTTGAGGATGGATGAGCCAGAAGTGCTGAGTTTGCTAGGCTGTCCTTTAGGAGATCAAAAGCCTGTCGGAGACTTGGGGTCCACTTAATCTTTCTGTTATTCTTCTTGGCACCATTGAGAAGGTTACAAAGCTCAACTTCTTTGCCTGCCGAGTCTGGGAGTGCTCTTCTATAAAAGTTAATGAGGCCAAGAAATCTATGCAGTTCCTTAATTGTAGCAGGTAGCGGATAGTTGACAATGATGTATACTCGTTCAGGTAGTGGACTGATTCCTTTTTCAGGTATCACATATCCCAGGAATGGTACTTCTGTGGAACTGAAAATACATTTGTTCAAGTCAATTCTAATGTTGAATTTACTCCAGCGCTCAAATAGCAAATGAAGGTGTTTCTTGTGCTCTGCTTCATCTTGTGATGCTACTATGATGTCATCTATGTAGGAGTAGATGCACTCGAAGTCCCTCAGTATAGTGTCCATGTATCGTTGGAAAGTCTGGGCTGCATTTCTAAGTCTGAATGGAAGACGTAAGAATTCGAACAACCCAAATCGAGTTATCACTGCTGTTTTGGCTATATCATCTGGTTGTACAGGTATTTGGTAATAGGCTCTGATGAGATCTACCTTTGAAAATATTTGTTTCCCATCCAATTGGCTGTTGAAATCTTGAAGATTAGGTATAGGTTATCTGTCTGGCTTAGTGATGTTGTTGAGAGCTCAGTAGTCTCCACAAGGCCTCCAAGAACCATTTTTCTTTGGTACTAAATGGAGGGGACTCGCCCAAGCACTGTTGGACAGTTGGCAAATTTCCATGTTAATCATCTGCTGGAACTCTGCTTTGGCTGTCCTCACTTTGTCTAGAGGTAATTGTCGTGCTCGTGTTGCTACCGGATGTCCCTCAGTGATAATGGCATGATAAATGGTTGTATCTTGAAGGTTGAAATGAATGTTTTCATGAAGTAAGTTGGGAAATCTTTTTAGAATGTCAGCATGTTTATGGTCTGGTGGCATAACTCAAACTGATTCTATGCCTGATGCCTGAATCATTGTGCCAAATGCTGTTGCTGAGGTCATGGAATCAATAAGTCGCCTGTTCTTTAGTTCTACTAAAAGATTGTAATGGTAAATGAAATCTGCTCCAATGATTGGGGATTGCACGTCTGCAACCACGAAGTTCCATGTAAAATTTTGCCTTAGATCAAGGTTGAGTCCTATTAAGCACTCTCTATAAGTATTTATACAGGTGCCGTTTGCTGCGTAAAGTTTATGTTCTGCTTTCTTGCGACGATCACTATCTGAAGGGGGAATTACTGATATGTCGGCTCCGATGTCGACTAAGTATCTGTACCCACTGTTTCTCTCTGTAAAAAATAGCGGTGAGAAGAGTGGTTTTCATCACCTGCCACCGCTAGTGTGGAGCGTTTCAGTTTGACTGCTTTGTAGAATGCTGGGGGGTTTATAATTGGTCTGAGCATGGGCTCTGACATTTCTTTGTTCCATGGCGATATTTAAAGTGATACCAACATAGTGTTCCATGAGAGTTAAAACGCTGGTCTGACCTCAACCTATCTCGTTATGTACTTCGTGAGGATCGTGATGAAATTGAGCTATGCCTTGAAGAGTGTGACAATGTTTGTAACTCATTGATGGTCAACATCAATTCTGCGATCTGTACTTCCAGTCTTGAAATACGATCGTTATTGGTATCGTTCATTTTACTGATAACAACGGATGATGGTGACTGCATGTTTTGAGCACATATATTCGATCCTGGTGGTGAAAATTCAATAATTTTATCAGCCATAGTGGTTATGGTGTTAAGATCATCTTTGCTCGCTGCTAATATGGATCATGCGGTAACAGGAAGGTGCTGCATAAATATGGTTTTTAAGAAGTCGTCTTTAACCTGCATACCAGCTAAAGTCCGCATCTCTCGCAAGAGTTGAGTTGGCCTTTTGTCGCCTAATTCTATCTCTGTTAATAGTTTTGTCACTTTCCTATTTTCTGACTCTTCAAATTCCTGAATAAGTCTAGTATTAAAATCTGTGAATGGCGTGGTAGATAATGGTCGAGTCAAAACGTCTAAAATTAATTTCACGACATCCACTTCTAACGAGGCAATCACATGGTTAAATTTTGTTAATTCACTTTTTATATTTAACGTGGTAAATTGAGCTTCAACTTGAAGAAACCATACTTTAATATTTCTTTTCCAGATCGGCGGAATCTTCACTGAAACATGTACAAGTTCCGTTTCGTTTGATGTTGTGGTTAGCAGCTTTTCAGTTTTGTTGTCCATGTTTTTTTACTTCACTTTCTCGTTCGGTAATCTAATTGTCAGAGGTCACCAGTATGACATTTTATGCAGTTTTTTGAATAACCTTTTGATGATGAGTATGTTACCAAACCATTTATTGATTTTAACAAAGTAAAACAAAAGATAGCAACATAGAAAATTAAATTAAGATGTTAAACAAAGAACATCGACTGCACTCGAAAGTTTCTGGGATTCTCCACTCAGAACCGCCACAAAGCTACTGTGACAATCTGCCAGAATGACATTGAATTCTCCAACCAATTCGTATTTCTCCTGGTAAACCACAAAGGCAGTCTCACATCAGAGACAATTACCCCAGTGACGACTTACTATCATAAGTACTTTATGTCCCAGGATTAAATAACCCTCAGATGGTAATTATGGCAAAAAACTTACCGCCAGTAAGTTAAACACACAAGCCATGTGTGAGAAATGTTTGAGAGGTAGAATTGGAACTGAAAAATTCAATGCCACAGCTGGGATTTGAACCACAGGCCCTCTCTCGAACCAATTCGTATTTCTCCCAGTACCTAAACCACAAAGGCAGACTCACATCAGAGACAATTACCCCAATGGGGACTTATATAGTAAGTACTTTGTGTCCGGGGATTAAATAACTTTCATAGGTAATTATTATTTATGGCAACAAACTTACCACCAGTGTTTTTAAACACACAAGCCATGTGTAAGATTTAAAGCTTTCACGGCGCACGTTATTTATTAAAGTTTCACGGGCAATCAGCCGTGTGAGGTTTGAAAATATTGAGCTTTCGGCCATTCTAAACTCCATGCCCTTCGTCAGAATGAAATGACCGTTATTTTCCCGCTCCCCCTATATATACAATGTTAGATGAGACGGGGTTGCGTTGCCCTGGCCAATGAGCGGGTGACGATTTGTGATTGGGCCTGCTGTTTCGGGCTATGTTTGTCATATAGTGATTCTGGTCCAAGTACTGACCCTCAAGAAAACACTGTGGCCGGTGACAAACATAGCCCGAAACAGCAGGCCCAATCACAAATCGTCACCCGCTCATTGGCCAGGGCAACGCAACCCCCTCTCATCTAACATTGTATATATAGGGGGAGCGGGAAAATAACGGTCATTTCATTCTGACGAAGGCCATGGAGTTTAGAATGGCCGAAAGCTCAATATTTTCAAACCTCACACGGCTGATCGCCCGTGAAACTTTAATAAACACACAAGCCATGTGTGTGGAATGTTTGAGAGGCAGAATTGGAACTGAAAAATTCAATGCCTCAGCTGGGATTTGAACCACAGGCTTATCAGGCAGGTGCTCTAACTGTGATAATCTGCCAGAATTACATTGAATTCTCTAACTGAAAAATTCAAGCCACAGCTGGGATTTGAACCACAGACCCTCCAGTTCCAATTCTATCTCTCAAACATTGCCCACACACAGTTTGTGTGTTTAAAAACACCAGCAATTTAGGAATATTGTGAAGATTGTCCAAAATATATATTGATAAAACAGTGAGAAATATAGAAATCAGATTGAAAGAACACCTCAGATATATAAAATACTAGCAGACAGATAAATCAGCAATAGCTCATCACTTTTGGTTATGAAACCATAACATTAACCAAGAAATCAAATGTTTAAACCAGATAAAAAACCTTGGGAATTAATAGTGTGGGGGGAATATTTACATCATTAATTCCCAAGGTTTTTTTGTCTGGGAATTAATAGTGTGGGGGGAATATTTACATCATTAATGTTTAGTTTTACCAATGTCCTTAAGTTGTGGCTATCTAAATTCTCATTTTTAATAAGTTAAATTGCAGAAAATATTTTGCAGAGCAACAAACCAACATTCAGAAAAGAGGAATTAAAATTTTAAAGCTTTTAAAATGAATATGCAATTAAGTAGTCAGAAGCTTTCACGGCCAGAGTTAGAATTAAAGCTAGAGATTTCTTCCTGGCTTAAAAGCCGTGGTCTGCTGGAGTTTAGAGGTCCAAATGTTTTTGTCCACACCTGCGGTGGACATCATCGATGGTATGGTCCGAGTCTTCTTGGCCAAGGTTCAGTTACAACAGAATCGTTTATGGCTGGAGGTACCACATTTATATCTGTGCCGCTCACAGGGGATTGGCTGGGCTTGAGCGGGAGGTGTGTGTTAGGTGGGTGTGGCTTCTACACTCTGATTGCTGAATGGTTTACGTGATTTCTCTGCATTTGTGCTTCTTTTTTATGCTCAAGTATCAGATGCTAGGTTTTGTTCAGTTTTAGAACTTCTTACTTTCTGTTAAAATAATGATGCAAATAATAAAACACAGACATAAATAACTCTAGCAACCCAAAATGAGCCAATTTGCCGAAAAACACATACAAATTTTTGAGGATTAGCTTTAGATAACAATTTGAAATGGAAGAATAAACATGTAGAAAAGATTAAGCACCAAAATTAATAAGGGTACATACAATGTGCTAAATTACTCAGGGGTCTCCGTCTAGGGGATATGTGAATGGCGACCACAAGGTACCCAAGCTGAGCAGAACATTACTTCCACTTACTGGTGTTTTGCTCCTCACTGTAACTTTTCTATCTGACCTTACCTTGGTCATCTCTTGTTCTCTTCCGAGCCCAATGCTATTAGGGTTCCCAAGGGCTAGGGAGTCATTATTTTTCCAATCTCTCCATTTCTCTATAAAATCTTAACCCCTAACATGCTGACCTGTCATGGCATGTAACACGTACTCTGACTGGTAATCAGAGGATATGGTCGGTGAATTTATTTTGATAACTCTCCCGGTCAGGTCGGTGAGACCCGTAAACCAACGACAGGTGTGGTCCTCCAGACATTCTGGGGGTTGTGAGAGAGCGATGTGACTGCCAAAACATAAAAATATGGTGCTCTCTTAAAAGCGGTTACTATACTGCTATTGCTCTATGAGTGAAAAATGTTGTAGAGCAAGAGGATTAATGACTTCATTGTCAGAAATCCAGCATTAGCTAACAACATATTTACATCATTAAGTATACAAATCAAGTAATGAACTTTGAAATACCAGCAACAGCTGACGTTTTACGTCTTACTGAATAGCAGCTGACCAAGCAGTGAAGGAAGGGAAAGACAGTCACTTGACAAGGAAACCAGTTGACAATTGATGTTTGAAAGGATGTTTCTCCACAACCAATCCCCTTTTATTGTAAAGTAGGTGAAACAAGCATTTTTAAATGTTGAAAAATATTTTAACAAGTTTTTAACATTTTGTTAACATACTTCACTGTATAAGAGGTAGAACCGGAACTTAAAAATTCAATGCCACAACTGGGATTTGAACCACAGACCTTCCGCTTGCCGGGCGGACGCTCTACCACTGAGCTATTGTGACAAACTGCCAGAATGACATTAAATTCTCAAGCCAGTTCAAATCCCAGTTGTGGCATTGAATTTTTAAGTTCCGGTTCTACCTCTTAAACTTTGCCCACACACGGCTTGTGTGTTTAAAAACACCAACAGTAAGTTTGTTGGCATAAATAAATAATAATACTTCACTGTGTTATACACTTAACTTGTATCATCTATTTTATAATGGTAATTTAGTTAATGACTTTACAATAGATAAAAAAATATATGGAACATCATAAAACATTGTGGAACAAACAAAATGGTACAGAAATTAGTATAAATGTAAACAGTATGTGGATATTTCATCCCATAATTGTAGTTCATGAATTTAATCAATATTTTTCTACGTAATCACACAGCAGCAATAGTAGAAAGAAGGCAATTGCAGTTAGCAATTCTCTGCTAAGTAATCAAAAAGCATGAAATCAACAAATTCTCTAGTTCTCATGAGTTTTATAATATGCTCCTTAAAAACTATTTCTTGCATCTTGTTAAACCATTATACCATATCATTAATTTGTTACTAAAAGAAGAGTACTTTCTTTGATTTTTGTGTTTGATTGTCCCTTAGATGCAAGCAGAGTCCAGATCAGGAATTTTGTTCCAGCAATGGAATCTGTAATGAGGCCATTTGTGAAATCTGTTGTACATGTACAGCGGTTAAATAGAAAGCGTGTTGGTGTTCTTATATCAGGAAGTGGTACAAATCTTGAGGTATGTATATCATAGTCAGTAATTAAGAAATGCAACACAATTTCATTGGAGTTCTGTAAATGCTTTTTATTAGTTTTATAGAAAAATTACAACATCTTTAATATGACAGCTGCTTAAAACTCAGTAAATCTACAGATGTATGCTAAAACTCAACTATCAGTTCTTTCTCATTTAAACTATGAAAATCAATATTAAGTAAAAGCTTAAAAATGTGATGTGTTACTAATATGTGTGACTAATGAGTAAAGCACTTTGGAACATCATCTTTGTTGGAAGTGTTGAAAACAGTGTTGTTGTAATCAATTAAATTCAAAGTTAAGTCGATTAATAGTGCTGAACAACCCTTACTTTAGAATTTCCTGGAACATGTTTCAGAGGCCTATTTTTCTACATTATAAACTGCACTGGTTCTCTGGTGTGGCTGGCAATATATCTTCTGAGGTCTCTGGAGTGATTCAAGGAACTTGCTGAACATATCTTTCTGGGGCATGTTGAAATTGAACACTCTTGTTTCTATTTCAAAATGAGGATTTGTTTCCATGTGGACAGCTATGAAGAAACATCGCCAGCCACACTACAGAGAACCAATCAATCTCCAGTTGATAATGGAGGCTAATGAACCTCTGAAACATGTTCTGAGAAATTCTAAAGTAAGTAAGTGTTGTTATTTATTTATGCCAACAAACTTACTGTTGGTGTTTTTTAAACACACAAGCCGTGTGTGGGCAAAGTTTAAGTTGCGGCATTGAATTTTTAAGTTCCAGTTCTACCTCTTAAACTTTGCCCACACACGGCTTGTGTGTTTAAAAAACACCAACAGTAAGTTTGTTGGCATAAATAAATAATAATTACCATGTGAAGGTTATTTAATCCTGGGATATAAAGTACTTGCAATAGTAAGTCACCATTGGGGTGATTGTCTCTGATGTGAGACTGCCTTTGTGGTTTACCAGGAGAAATACGAACTGGCTTGAGAATTTAATGCCATTCTGGCAGTTTGTCACAATAGCTCAGCGGTTAGAGCGTCCGCCCGGCATTTAGCGGAAGGTCTGTGGTTCAAATCCCAGTTGTGGCATTGAATTTTTAAGTTCCAGTTCTACCTCTTAAAGTAAGTGTTGTTTAGTGTTATTAATTGACTTTCCTTTGAATTTAATCACCTTGAAACATGCTTTGGGTGCAGTTTTCACCCATCCTCAACAAATGTCCAGTTGTTCTTGGATTAAAAGGCTTTTTTTTCTCCCTAAATTAAACATTAATTGGCATGAGCTCTAGCTCATTCTGCCTAACAGTGTAATAATTACATGTAACATCAATTCATTACTTATAATACAGTAAACCTAAAAAAGATGCACATTTGGTTGCAGTAATATCAAAACCCACATTCAAATTTGTACATTTCTATCATTAATAAATGTAGTAATATACATTAAAAATTATGTCTCTAATGCCAATAATTTTAGAACACTATTTGGAGTATCACTTTTCTTAACTTCTGTCAGGTGTAAATAATATGCGATGTCTAATGTTTGTGTCGGATTGACTTTAGATATGAAGTTTTCCTTTGAATTAGGAAGGTATACATAGTTCTGCTGGTAGATGGAATAAGCTAAATCTTTAATTTAAACGGTAAAGAAACAAGTAACAGTGATGTGTTGATCAAATGAAACTTAAGAATCAGTTTTTAGATACTAACATCCCTACTTCTGTACTTGTAGGCATTTTATGAGCAGCCCTTGTACTTATCTTCAGCATATGACTGATTGTTTTATTTCCTGTTTGGAGGATACTTTTAAAACAGTGGTGTGTGATGATGTAAAGAAGTTCCAGAGGTAGTTGAGAGGTGGTAATTCTTACACTGTGCTCAGTTTTAGGCAAGGACCTAGCTGTGAATACCATACTGGGGTTTGTTTCCAATATTGATTTTTGTAAGCAAGTGTAAGGTGTAGCTTGTTGTGGGGCTTTAGAATTTTAAGGTGTTTTACTTCAATGGAATTCATTAACTTTTTCTCTCCTGTCTTTCTTGTATTTTCAGTTTTATATTTTAGTACTTATTAAAGAATGCGGGTTGTTCATTATATTGGTAAATATCATTTTGCATTATGTTGAAATCTTTTTTCTCCTTAAGCAAAGATATTGTGTTTTCCATCAATAAGAGTTTCTCAGATGCTCTATGGTAGTTTTTAACATTTTTCATAAAACTTTCATATTTCAATATCACTGAGAAATAAGACAACCATGTGTTATTTTTAAGACAGCATTTTAAGAATGTAACAATGCTTTTCAGCATATTTTCTCACACTGAAAAGTCTATATTACCATCAAAGGTATTAAGGAGTGAAATAGGTTCAGGGAAAAAATGGTAATTATTTGCTGAGAATAATCCTTAAGACAATGGAACTAAGTTTTTAGGTAAAAACCACAAAATATTTCATTTAATATTCAATAGACATTCTGTGAGTCATTTTTCATGAGCCACTGTTTTAAAAACTCAGTGAATGTTGAAATAATCTTTGCACTCCCTTTAAACTCTACTGGATACATCCACTTCTTTCTATACATATTTTTTTCTGAGTTTTACATTTTTGTGCATGAAATTAATTCTTTACATTTCAATTTTAGACTCAGGGGTCTCCGTCTAGGGAATATGTGAATAGCGACCACAAGGTACCCAAGCTGAGCAGAACATTACTTCCACTTACTGGTGTTTTGCTCCTCACTGTAACTTTTCTATCTGACCTTACCTTGGTCATCTCTTGTTCTCTTCTGACCCCATGTTATTAGGGTTCCCTAGGGCTAGGGAGTCTTTATTTTTCCAACCTCTCCATTTCTCTAATTTCTCTATAAAATCTTAACCCCTAACATGCTGACCTGTCATGGCATGTAATACGTCCTCTGATTGGTAATCAGAGGATACGGTCGGTGAATTTATTTTCATAACTCTCCCGGTCAGGTCGGTGAGACCCGTAAACCAACGACAGGTGTGGTCCTCCAGACATTCTGGGGGTTGTGAGAGAACGATCTGACCGCCAAAACATAAAAATATGGTGCTCTCTAAAAAGATTGCTCTCTTCAATATCATTAGTGAAAAATATTGGAGAGCAAGAGGATTAATGACTTCATTGTCAAAAATCCAGCATTAGCTAACAACAACAACATTCTTCTTGATGTCTTGAATTTTGGAAAGAAAGCTCTCCTAAGTCTTTAGTGTATGTGTAAAATTTCTCTTGTGCCATGTATTGAATGGGAGTCTGATCAACTTTTCATGTTGAATAAGAGCCACTTTTTGTATTTCATATTCAATTGGGTATTGGTTGGTTAGTATTTCCATAGCTGCTATTGGTGTGGTTTTGGTAGCACCTGTAATTAGTCTCAGACTTTGGTTTTGAAAGATTTGCATTTTTTTTTGTGTTTGCTATTACAAGAACTTTGCTGCAGTAAGTAAATAATGGCTTTATATATACATTGTATGTTGTGTTAAGAGTTGCTCTGGAACAACCCCACTTCATTCCTGTTAGACGTTTTAACACTGAAAGGCGCCTCTCTGCTCTTTGTATTACATTTTCTATTTGTTTGGTCCATGTAAGTTTGGTATCAAAGTTAACTCCTAAATACTTTGCTTCCTTTGTTTCTGGTAATTGTTGACCCTCAAAATTTAGTTTTATTTTTAATGGTTTTTTTCTTAGTGAAAAGATTTGGTAGTTTAATTTTGTTGTATTAATAGTCATTAAATTTTCTTTGGTCCACTTTTGTAGGTTGTTTAAGGATTGTTGCATGGTTTTTTCTAGTTCTGTACTTTTGTTTTTTGGTTTTGAAGTCCACATTACTAAGTCATCAGCAAATAGTGTACACTTCACACTTGATTCTTGCATTTGTTGTGGCAGATCATTAATATATTAAAAAGTGTAGTGCTGAGCACTGAGCCTTGTGGTAAGCCGTGCTGTACTTGTTTATATTTAGATATATTTCTTCCATATCTGGTAGCAATAAAGCGTTGTGCTAGGAAATGACATAGCCATGAAAACATTGGACCTTGTATCCCTATTTTTTTTACTTTCTTTAGCAGTTTTGTTCTGCTTATAGAATCATATACACTTTGGAAATCAATAAAAACTGATACATTATCTTCTTTTCTATTGAAGGAGTCTTTGATTTCTTGACTGAGAAGTAAGACTTGTTAATTTGTAGAGTGGAACTCTCTGAATCCAGCTTGACATGGGGAAATTAAATTTTGGGATTCTAGAAACCAATTTAACCTATTTGACACCATTCTTTCCATCTATTATGCTAGTAAGAGCTATTGGTCTATAATTTTTTATTTCTGATGCTGTTTTATCTTTCTTCAAGATTGGGACAATTATTGCTTTTTGCCATTCGGCAGGTACAGTGTTGTTCCAGGATAGGTTGTAGAGTTTTAGTAGTTGTTGTTTTGCTGTTTTTCCAAGGTTTTTTATGAACTCTGGATGTAGGTCCAGGAAACTTTTTGTTTTTTAGACTATTAATTGATGTTCAGTTCTTGCATATTAAAATTTTGATAAAAGATATTGTATTGAGTGTTAGGATCACATTCTCTTTCTTGTTTCAAATCTTTCTTAAATTTAAGAGGTAGAACTGGAACTTAAAAATTCAATGCCACAACTGGGATTTGAACCACAGACCTTCCGCTTGCCGGGCGGACGCTCTAACCACTGAGCTATTGTGACAAACTGCCAGAATGGCATTAAATTCTCAAGCCGTTCGTATTTCTCCAACAAAGTTACCAACAGTAAGTTTGTTGGCATAAATAAATAATAATTACTTTCTTAAATTGTTTACGTAAATCCATAAATCCATACTAGATTTCCAGAACAAGAATGGCTCCATGGTTATACTGATGGATCATTGATATCAAACCGAGATGGAGCAGGGGCTGGAGTCATGTGTCACCTCTTTTCCTATTAGAAATCTTTAAGCTATGGAACTACAAACTTTGATGGAGAAATTGAAGCAATTCGAATGGCCCTACAAAATCTTTTGTATAGAATTTCACATTTTCTTCAAGCAGTTATTCTCTCAGATTCCAGGGTGGCAATTATAGCAATTATTCCAAGTTGTCACCAAAAAACCAAACAATTATAGAATGTTGGAAAATCCTTACCCATCTAACCGCACTTCAAAAACACCTAGTCTTCCAATGGATACCAGCTCACTGTGGACTGAGTGGTAAGAGAAAGCTGATTTTCTTGCAAAAAAGGGTACCGGCAATGTGCAGAAATCTATAGTTAATCTACCATTTTATGCAGCTAAAAGATTAGTCAACTATGAATTCAAAAAAAATTATTGCAAAATATTACTATAAAAAATCAAAAATAAAAGATGGGAACTACCAAACATTCACATAGTAATTCCTGAGTATCCTCGAAAAATAGCAGTTGCAACCTTCAGGTTGATTACAGGACATGATTGTCTGGTAAAACATTTAAACAGAATTGGGATATATTCTTCACCACTCTGTCCTCTATGTGATCTGCAAGGGGAAATTGACCGAGACCACCTTCAAATATGCCCGGCCATTTCTAACACCCCATCCATCAGTGAAAAATGTTGGAGAGCAAGAGGATTAATGACTTCATTGTCAGAAGTCCAGCACAACAACAACATTAAAAATGTAAATTCCATTAAATGCCAATAATATTCAATCTGATAGGAATGATGAATTCTAAGTTTGACCAAATCTCCAGTTAAACTATTCTTTTCATTCTGAAATTACTGGCAGTGCCAGAACATGTGATTTGCTGTTTCTTGTGATAAACCGCATGAACATATTTTATCTTTTACAGTGTTAAATTTAAATACAACTCAACTCCTTTAAGAATATATGGCCACTATAAAGCCTATAGGTCGAAATAGATTTTCATAATAACCTGAAACTTTTAAACTATGGTGAAGGGTCTTTTACTTTCTTTACTACATATAGTAAGTAGAGGAAGTGCTGTATTCCACCCAAAAATTCAATGTCGAGATTTCACTGGAGATATGCTTTGAGACCCCCTGAATATAAAAAAAAAAAAAGTAAAAGTTCTGTCAGTCACTTAGTCAGTCTGTGGACAGCATAACTCAAAAACAAAAAGTTGGTTAAAAACCAAAGTTGGTATTTAAGTTTAACATCTTTAAGGATGTGACACAAAGATTTTTAAGAAAAGTCCTCTATCCTAAACTGCCCTTTACACAGAAAATTTTTCAAAAATTTTGACTTTCTCAAAAATGGCTCTAATGATTGTGAGTAAAATGCCACATGTTTAAGATATTTTTATGTCAAATGAAATGTATATTTTGAATTTTCTAGCTATAGACATGTAAACCTGTTTACTCTGAATGACTTTTGCGTAACTGGTAAACCGTAAGAGATAGACCAAATCTTACTGTACAAAAACTGTTGTTTAATGCTGGATTTCTGACAATGAAATCATTAGTCCTCTTGCTCTCCAATATTTTTCACTGATGGATAGGCGCTAGAAGTGGCTGGGCATATTTGAAGGTGGTCTTTGCCCATTTCCTCTTGCAGATCACAAAGAGGACAGAGAGGTGAATATATCCCAATTCTATTCAAATGTTTTGCCAAACAATCATGTTCCGTAATCAACCTGAAGGTTACAACTGCTGTTTTTCAAGGATACTCTGGAATTACTGTTAGAATGTTTAGTAGTTCCCATCTTTTAGTTTTTGATTTTTCATGATAATGTTTGCAATGATTTTTTTTTAATTCAGAGTTAATTGATCGTTTAGCTGCATAAAATAGTAGATTAACTATAGATTTCTGTACACTGCTGGTACCCTTTTCTGCAAGAAAATCAGCTGTGTCATTACCACCCAGTTCATAGTGAGCTGGTATAATTGTTTGGTTTTTTGGTGACAACTTGGAAGTGATTGCTATAATTGCTGTCCTGGAATATGACAGAATAACTGCTTGATGAAAATGTGAGATTCTATACAAAAGATTTTGTAGGGCCATTTGAATTGCTTCATTTTCTCCAGTGAAGTTTGTAGTTCCATAACCTAAAGATTTGTAATAGGAAAAGATGTGACACATGACTCCAGTCCTTGCTCCAACGTGGTTTAATATCAATGATCTATCACTATAAATATGGAGTCATTCATGTTCTAGAAATCTAGTATAGATTGTCTCTAATGCCAATAATTTTAGAACACTAGTTGGAGTATCACTTTTCTGAACTTCTTCTGTCATGTGTAATAATATGTGATGTCTTATGTTTGTGTGGGATAAACTTTATATAGGTATGAAGTTTTCCTTTGAATTAGGAAGGTTTACATTCTTCTTGATGTCTTGAATTTTGAAAAGAAGCTCTCCTGAGTCTTTGGTGTATATGTACAATTTCTCTTGTTCCATGCATTTAATGGGAGTCTGATCAACTTTTCGTATTGAATAAAAGCTGTTTTTTTTTATTTCATGTTCAGTGGGGTATTGATTGGTTAGTATTTCCATAGCTGCTATTGGTGTGGTTTTGGTAGCACCTGTAATTAGCCTCAGACTTTGATTTTAAAAGTTTTTTTTTTTTTTTTTTTTTTTTTTTTTTTTTTTTTTTTTTTTTTTTTTTTTTTTTTTTTTTTTTTTTTTTTGCACTGTTACAAGAACTTCACTGCAGTAAGTAAATAATGGATTTATATATACATTGTACGTCATGTTAAGAGTTGCTCTGGAACAACCCCACTTCATTCCTGTTTAGACGTTTTAATAGTGAAAGGTGCCTTTCTGCGCTTTGTATTACATTTTCTATTTGTTTGGTCCATGTAAGTTTGGTATCAAAGTTAACTCCTAAATACTTTGCTTCCTTTGTTTCTGGTAATTGTTGACCCTCAAAATTTAGTTTTATTTTTAGTGGTTTTTTTCTTAGTGAAAAGATTTGGTAGTTTAATTTTGTTGTATTAACAGTCATTAAATTTTCTTTGGTCCACTTTTGTAGGGTAGTTAAGGATTGTTGTATAGTTTTTTTCTAGTTCTGTACTTTTGTTTTTTGGTTTTGAAGTTCACATTACTAAGTAATTGGCAAATAGTGCACACTTCATTATTGATTCTTGTCTTTCTTGTGACAGATTGTTAATAAATGTATTAATAAGTGTTGTGCTGAGCACTGTGCCTTGTGGTAAGCCACGTTGTACTTGTTTATATTTAGATATATTCCTTCCATATCTGGTAGCAATAAAGTGTTGAGTTAGGAAATGATGTAGCCATGAAAACATTGGAACTTGTATCCCTATTCTCTTTACTTTCTTTAGTAGTTTTGTTCTGCATATACAATCATATGCACTTTAGAAATCAATAAAAATAGATACATTATCTTCTTTTCTGTTGAAGGAACATCTTTGAATTGTTGACTTAATTTGTAGAGTGGAGCGCTCTGAATCTGGCTTGACATGGCGAAATAAAATTTTGTGATTTTAGAAACCAATTTAACCTGTATAACACCACTCTTTGCATCACTTTTGCTATTATGCTAGTAAGAGCTGTTGGTTTATAATTTATTTCTGATGCTGTTTTATCTTTCTTCAAGAGTGGGACAGTTATTGTTTTTCACCATTCGACAGGTAGTGGTTTTTCAGGATAGATTGTAGAGTTTTAGTAGTTATTTTGCTGTTTTTCAAGGTTTTTAATGAAATCTGCACGTATGTAATCTGATCCAGGAGTCTTTTTGTTTTTTAGATTAATTGCAATGTTCAGTTCTTGCACATTAAAATGTTGAAACAAGACATTGTGTTGAGTGTTAGGATCACATTCTCTTTTTTGTTTCAAATCTTTCTTAAATTGTTTGTTTCCTTTTATTGTTTCTTGTTACTTTATGTGAATTAATATAACATTTATTGAAGGTTTCAGCTATTGCTGATCATTTATTAATATTTTATTGTTGTGTATAGGTATGCTATTTTGTTCTTTCCTGTCCTTGACATTTCTTATGAACTTATGGGCTTTATTACCAGTGTCCTATAATCCATTTTTTCTAAGAAATTATTAAAGTGATACTTTTTAGCTGTATTAATTTCCTTTTTTTCACTAAGGCACATTTCTTTCACCATATTTGTGTATCCAATATGTTTTTGGGTTGTTCAGCTGTATTTCTAGCTATATCCCTTTCCTTTTTCAGTTCTTCTAACTGGGGGTTCCAAAAGGGTTTGAAGCTTTTTTATTCTTCCATAAGGTATATGTTTTTTTGCAGTTTCTAGGATGGCTTTACAGAAATTTTTGTTCATATGATCTAGTTGGTCATGCAGCTGTGAGTTTGTTCTTTAAATTTATTTTCCAGTTCAATTTTATATTTATTTCAATCTGCTTTTTTAAAGTTCCAATACAGATTCATGTAATGTTGGCTGACATTTGTATTATCTAGTTTTATGCCGGCAATTACTGCACTGTGACCAGAACTTGGATTGTGGATCTTCTTTATTATAAATCAGTTCAAAAGTTCTGGCATTCAAAAATTCTTCCATTATTTTCCCTGTAGAATCCACTTTTTCATAACCTCATCTTTTGGAATGGGCATTGATATCCCCAATTACGATTGTTTTATTCAGTTGGTCACTAAGTGAGAGATCTGGTTCATTCCTAGGAGGATTGTAAATACTGTATAAATGAAGATGTGTTTTGTTATCCCAAAAGTTTAGCTTTATTAATTCAGATTTATCTGCATTATCCATTTCTTTAACAGTTTGAAAGGAGGATTTAATATCCTTTTTGACTCTAATACTCCACTACTTATCTGTCTATTTTTGGGTTGTAAATGTAGTAAAAATGCAGTAAAACGGAAGTATTTAAGTTAATCATTTGTTAGATTTGCTTCTTGAATGAAAAATATATCTATGTTATTGTCAAATACAATTTTATTGAGCTCTATTCTTTTTGCTTGTGTGAGACCATCTGCATTCTGTTGAAGAATTCTTATGTTAGATCTTCTATTAATATAATGTTTCAGTTCTCGATAAGTAGTCCTTGCCCAGAGATCCGAATGGTGGACTATTTTAGCTCCAGAATATTTTATTCCTCAATTCGTATTTCATAATTATATTGGAGAGCTATAACTTGACTTATGTGGACTGAGAGGCTGTCAAGTTGCTGAAATGTTGAGTTTTATGGAATAAGGGGTCTGTTGTTCACAACTATAACATAACACTGAAATTACACGAATACATATTCTAGCACAGTATAGGAAACAAAAGTATAACATATTCTAAAATTTATTATGTATTAATGTGTTTCCCTTTGTCCAGTCTCTTTAACACATCCAATTTTATTTCCATTGTCATGTTAACTTGTCTTTTCTTCTTGTTCGATGTTTTCACTGGCACAAACAACTCGACACAACACTAACAGTAAGCCTGAAATCATTGAAGCTGCATTGTAACCAGAAATATTAACTGAAAGTTAGCTTACCACGTATACAGGTATTTTTAGACATGGCGAATAATCTTGCTTGAGTTCAAATGACATCATGCAAACTGATGATGTGGGAAATGTCTCTGTTTACTTCCTTGAAATAAACAAGACACTGCTGATAATGCAAGATGGCATTGTACTTAATCATGCATGATCCGCGATGTTTATGTACTACACAGAAATCAGAAAGATAAGTGACACTCCTATAGTCTTATAAATACAAAAGTGAATTCGATTGTAAATCACTGTGCAATAGTCATGTCTAAAAATACTTTACACTGGGTAAAGCAATAAACCTTCAAACCTTCCTAACAAGTGTTTGTGCTATGTACCACATTATTAGTGACACATTGTCTCGTGACAATGGTCTGCTGGTTGCATATGTTCTCACTAGATATGGAAGGTCAATACACAGACAGCCCTTTTGTTATAGTTAGGGAGATGTGGTAGGTTGTATACATACACTAATTAAAATGTACCTATACTGTTCATACCGTATAGCAGGTAATAGAAATTATTACAGTAAGTTTAACCATAAGAAGTAAAAATAAAATAAAAAAGCTTGTGCAGTTATACGAAGTGTTGAGTTATCAAGATTCTACTGTACTAAGTGAAGCTTTTTTAAAAATGTATAACATTTAGGTCTGTGTATTTCCTTCAGTATTACTAGTCTTAATTTCTACTTGCTGCCAACTCATTTACCAGACATTGCAGTTTCCTCACAAAGGACACAGGACATTAGTCTATTTTTAATATTCAGGATGTCCAAAAAAAAAAAAAAAACACCAACAGTGCTTAGTATGTTGTATGGGACAAGAAATTTATTGATTTTCAAATAGGAACCCCTGTCTGGAAATGCACGGTTTGGATGCTGTAACACATTGAAGTATGAGATGGGTGTACATTCACATTTTGTCAATAAACCCAACATTGAGTTGTCTACATTAGAAACAGGCTTCCAACAGGAGAGAGAGAGCAGAGCCTACATTGGTGGTGCTGAGACTCATGCACATGACCCAATACGTGCAATTTTCTTTGAAGATTTTCAATTACTCTGTGGACTTGAGCCATAAGGTCCTCCACTGACATTACAGGAGTGCCTTACATCATACACTTCATACAGCACCACAGAAAATAGTTGAGAGGTGTCAGATCTGGTGACTTGGCTGGCCATGGAACTGGTCCACCTCTACCAATCCATCAATTTGCATATACGACGTTGAGGCGATTCCACACACATCAAAGTGTGCTCAAGTTGGTCATTTCAACAGCTGTGTACTGGTACATGGCGCACTGCTGTTAAACGTTATTGCACCAGAAACTACACAAGTAACGCAATAGGATGCACACCAAGGACTCTATGGAGGAATGTTATTATGCTCAGGTCGTTCATTCTAGCACACAGATGGCTAAAGGGTTGCGTACCTTCCACATTAAGATACCAAAACCAATGTTAGCAAATTGTCACAACTGTTCATTCTCAAACTTTTGACGTTCTTCAGCATCCAAACCGTGCATTTCCAGACAGGAATTCCTATTTGAAAACCAATCAGTGTGCCATCTCACACAACATACTAAGCATTGTCAGTGTTTTCTTGGGACACCCAGTATATACCCTACCTCAGTGGACTACATCACACTGAATAATAGTGTGATGTCCTCTTCCTCCTCCCCCCCTCCTTCTCCTCCTCCTCCCCTCCTTCTCCTCCTCTCCTCCTCTTCCTCCTCCTCGGCTGTTCTCTTCTCAAGAAAATTTAACTAGTCCATTGTTAATTTTTTTTCTGAGATTAGTTTTAATGAAAATATGCTGTTTCAGTCATTAATTCAAGCTACAAAGGATCCCAGCAGAGGAATGGGTGCTGAGATAGTGTTGGTCATCTCAAACAAACCTGGAGTTATGGGACTTCAAAGGGCAGAGAGAGCTAACATTCCAACAAAGGTTTGTATCTGAGGTCATTAATTTTTCTCTTTTTCTTCTTTACCTGATTACCCTCCCTTTATGTAGGACTTACAAGCCAGTGTCTAGAGTCAGACGCCTGTTGAGGAGCACAGGAACCTATGGACCAGACATAGTGAAGACCTGAAAGCAGGTGGTCAGCCAAGCACAGGTATGATATTGAGGAAGAGGATAGAAGATAATATGAAATGCAGCTGAAATCAATGATTGGAAAGGTGATAATGGAGCAATTGGTGGAATGAGTGGCAGGGAAACTGGAGGACCCAAAGAAAACCTGCCCTGACGTTGCTTCGTCCAATTCGAATACCACATGTGGGTCTCTGGGATTGAACCCAGGCTGCCTAGATGTAAGCGAACACTAACCGCTTGGCCATGGTGCCACCAGGTATTAATTTTAATTAAAATTGTCTTAAGATCACAAAGGATTTAGAACTACCTAAATGGATACACTGGTACCAAAATGGCTAAAAATACAATTCTTTTCAGAAAATATTTTTTTGAAGAAATATTGTCTTCAGCACGTCCAAAAATGGCCATTAAATATTTGTGTGTGGGTGTGGCAAATCAGTCAAATTTTAGTTCGTAGCTAAGGCTCAATGTGTTGTGGTTTTTAGATTTTAATGAGACTTTGCCCTTAAAATATAGATGTTGACTACGCTTGTTGCATTAGTGTTGCTGTCGGTTGGCAAAAGATCATAAAGATAAATTATGTTGGTTACAAAAACAGCCAAAGCATCCATGTTTGTAGTTGACTTCTTGTATCACTTATGTCTTTTCAAAAAAATATAATGGGAAAATTGTGGAATGGAAAGATAATAATGAAAAAGGAAGCTAAACTTTTAGCTGAAAGAAGATGGAGACACTCTACAGCAGGTGAAAATTAAGAACCTTATACTAATAACTCTACAGCTGAAAGTGTTACATGTGCTCTCCTGTGTACAGATGAAATTGCAAAGCCAGATTACTTTCTCGTTGACAATAATGTTTTGAATTTGTTTTCAAGAGTATTATGTAATGAGTGTAAAGAAGAATGTGTTACTGTGAATTTGAGAGGCTATGATTTCTCTCTGAAGATTATGGTGATTACCCCTTGCATATGTGAAGAGCAACATTTCCAATAACTGTGTTCCATAACTTTAAATAGCTTTTTCATGTAACAATTTTTGCACTTTGGGGTAAACTTTCCTACAGTAAATAGTGATGGGTAAAGTTGAAATTTTCAGGACATGTAGAATATAACTGGTTAAAGATAACTGTCCATTGGTTTGTTGATTACATTCATACACAAAAGTATATGTTTTTTTTTTTTTCTTTGTAATAATTAGTAATATTTAGTTTTATTCTGTTCTAAGTAAAAAAAATTGATAATTACAATGAATATTAATACTTTGGAAAACAAATGCTCAATTTCATTGCATAGGCATAGAAAAACAAGCATGCCAAATTTCAGGCGTCTTTCTTTAATTCTACGTTGCAAAAAGTCTGCCTTTTATTACTATTCAATGCTTTCAAAAAACAATAAATAATTTTTAATTATAAAACTATTTAATCTAGAGTAATGAAACTTATACCAACAGTATGAGGGGCTCTAATGACCTAGCTGTCGACGGGCCCTTAAACCCTAATCACTCACTCACCCCAACAGTATGATAGGTGCAATTTAATCTAAACATTTCATTAAAATTGGTTTATTAGGGAAGAAAATATTTGGTACCGGTGTCCCCTTAAAGTTATACTACAGTTGATAAAAACATGCTCAAAAAATCTGATGTGTTGCACTCACATGACTTTCTCTACTCTTGTACTAACCATTCTTACAAACTCTTATTCCTATATCTTCTTCGTGTTAGTTAAGATAAACATTTGTATAACTTATCTTATTGCTTATTTCCTTGTAGGTACAAGGGGAATATTACAATACAGTAGGCTTTGTGCGATAGTCAAATGTTTTAAAGCTTTGGGATTCTGTTGTCTTTGCACACTTAACATAAAAAAATGAATAAGGATCCTTTTCACGAAAGTTCTAAGTTTTCCGAAACTCACACACATAACAAGGAATATCTCCAAAATGGTTCACCCTTGTGTATTTTAGCAAGATCTACATTTTTTGTATAGTATGATTTGGTCTATAACAGTTTACCAGTTATGCAAAAGTCCTCCAGAGTAAATACGACTACAGGGGTTATAGCCAGAAAATTCAAGATATACATTTCATTTGTCATAAAAATATCTCAAGCATATGACATTTTAATCAAAATCGTTAGAGCCATTTTCAAGAAAATCAAAATTTTCGAAAAATTTTCCATGTAAAGAGTAGTTTAAGGTGGGGTTATTTTCTTCAAAATCTTTGTGTCGCATCCTTGAACATTAAACTTAAATACCAACTTTGGTTTGTAACCGACTTTTCGTTTTTAAGTTATGCTGTCCACAGACTGACACACAGACACACACACACACACACGGACCTTTTTCAAAAAATGCTTTTATTTTTTTATTCAGGGGGCCTCAAAACATATATTTCCAGTGAAATCTCGACATCAAATTTTTGAGTGGAATACAATACTTCCCCTACTTACCAGTAGAGAAAGTAACAATAGAATACTCTATTTGTAACTGGTGGCTCTGTTTAGCATAAAGTTGAACAGTGTGGTGGAACTTCTTTAGAGGCAACATAATAGTTATTGTTTTATTAATTTTGCATTACAACATAGTGTTATTTCTGCAAATCAAGATTCTCTGTTTCATAATCTCCTATGTAAATGCTTGTTTTCTTTTATTTTTATGCCAACCAACTTTTGTGAGCAATGTTTGAGAGGTAGAATCAGGACTGAAAATTCAAACTTTTCTACTTCACAATTGCCTTCAGTTCTTTCTCAACTTGCTTGTCTTGATTTATACATTTGACCATAGATTTTATTTCACAGATTTTTCTTCTACACAAATATGAAAAATTGCATTTCTTGAATGTTTTGCCATTTAAAAGATGCCAAAGAAATGTGTAAAAAGGAGAGGCTAGCAAAGTGATGCACAAATGTCTATTTCCTACAATGCATGCTGTATACTATGTGTTCTCAGCCAGGACTTCATTTATTTACAACATGGAACAGTACAGTTGAAATGAGATAAAGGAAATGCTGTTGGTGTATGGAGAAGCTGATTCTGGTACTGCAGTTGTAAGGCTATACCATGAACATTTTCAAAACTAAAGAGGTCTTGTAGTACATTTGTTAGCATTGAGCATAGAGCATAGTGAGAGGAGCTCATTGGATAGATGGGCAGAAGGTCAAGGTCACTAAGGTTCTGCACAAATTCCTATGAGGAAGATGTCCTGAAAGTGGATTGAGAACAATCCTGAGGCAAACACTTGCACAAGTGCCTGACAATTGACCCAAGTTATAGGACTGTAGAAGTGTTTTCCAGGAAATGTCATTGTGTCCTTTTCATCTTGAAAAGGTCCATGCAATGCAGGCTGAAGACTATTCTCTACAACAATAATTTTGTCAGTGGTATTTGGACATATTTGAAAATTACATAAGTATATATTTAGTTCCCAGTCATGTTCACAGGGAGCAAATTTCACACATGAACAGTTATTTAATTGTAATTCATATGTTCAGGCGTTCATGCATGTCTGCCTCACGTTCAAGAGTTCAAATCCTGCTTGGAGTAAGTTATCCAGATAAGGTTTTCCCTTATCCTGAGAAGACGAATGTCGGATAACTCAAAGCTCTAGGAACCTCAGGCTCATTTGAGTATCATTTCACCCGTTTCATTCATTCACCGTCCAATATGACATTACGTTGGAGGATGTTAACAAAAAAAAAAAAAAAAAAAAAAAAAAAAAAAAAAAAAAAAAAATGCTACATTTCAGAGATCAGATCAAATGAGACTTGTTAAAGTGTGGTCTGGTTTGTGAATAACTTCTTAATCCTTTCTGCCCCTACTTAGGTCCTGTCATACCGGTTGTCAGAACATAGGGCTTCAATGAAACATCGCCAGCAGAGTCTGTTTTTCACCATTGTTTTCACCTTTTCCCAAGTTTTTCTTGTCTCTTCTGTCTCTCTTTCTCCACTGTTCTCTTCCAAGTCACCCTTGGTCTTCCTCTCCTGCGATGGTCTTGAGGATTCCACTTCTCCAGCCTCTCTACTGCCATCTGATTTTACACAGTGTATGTCCAACCCACATCCATTTCCTTCCCTTAATTTCTTTGTCCACAGTTTTTCCTTTACACATTTCCACAATGCTTCGATGGGGATGATGTCAGGCCAAAACACTGAGGATTCTTCATAAGCATCGATTTATAGAAGTCTGTATTTTCTTGGTGATTGATTTTGTCACCTTCCAAATTTTACATGCATAAAGCAATACTGATTTTACATTGCTATTAAATATTTTGAGCTTTGTTCGCAGGGAAATCTCATTAATTTTCCAGATAGGAAGCTGTTGAATGAAAGCCAGATTTGCTTTCCTAATCGTGCCACTTACACCCTCTTCGGCTCCTCCAGTTTTTGTCACAGTGCTTTCAAGATGTGTAAAATTTCCACATGCTCTATATTTCCTCCATTTAATTGAAAATTTCTGCCAGTTGCTGCATTTTGTAGTAATTTAGTCTTTCCAATGTTTGTAGTTAATTCAATCCTTCCTGCCACTTTCTGTAGATCCTTCAATTTGTCATTCATATGCTTGAAGTTTTGGAAGAGGACACACATCATCAGCAAAATGTATATCCTCCAATTGGTCAGTAATACTCCAATTTATTCCTCTTCTTTTTCCTTTGTTTGCTTTTCTCATTACTTCATCCACCACAACTAGGAAGACAAATTGAGAGAGAATACATCCCTGTCCCCCCAGGGGCCTACTTCGGTAGGTACAGGTTAGGTGCACTTGGGGTCCCGAGCCACTCACCATCATTTCACCCCCTTCATATTCATCAACTGCTGTCACATAATAGCTGCTTATGTTGCTATTATTCATCATCCTCTTCTAGGATTATTCTGATTATTATTTTGTAAGGTCTTAGGTGTATAACTCCTGTTTTACCAGCAGGGATCTTTCCTGTCTCTGTAGTCATGTCCCACGGTTTCAGCGTAGTCCCAACTTGTGTGCTCTTTGGAGGTCTCAAGCGCTAAGGTTGGGCAGACCCTTCACACAGCCCCCATGTGTAGCCTTAGGTGCAGAGCCTGTCCACACCGTCATGTACACACACGTAGCTCTCTGAGGGCCCAGCCTGAGTTAATTCCCCGATGGCCGTGTGCCGTTGGGTTAGTATCACCAGCCAGACGTGTTACCTGTGACAGAACCCTGGTGTAATCAACCACAAATCCCCTGAATCCACACTGACTCTGTTGAGGCAGCATGGCCTAAAGTGGGGAGCCATAGGCGGTTATTCCAGAAGTAAGGGGATAAAGCCAGGATATGCATGGTGAACAGTTTACCCATGTGGACAAGTAGTGGAGGTCGGAGGGTAGTCCGTTTGACGTATGCTTTGAGATCAGTCATGGAGGGGTCTCCATGGCAGCATAGACTGTGGAGATTTGGTGTCTTTCTTTTGAGCCTTGGATGGCAGGCTGACACCGACGGTTCTAGAAGGGGGTCCAATCATGTATCCATGCAAAACCTCTTTATTTGACACTTTTCTTGTGACATTGGCTTGTGAAGGGAAGACGATTAAGAATATTAGCCCATTTTATATCAGACGCAAGATAGAATATGTGGCCCAGTGAAAAACGCGATGAGGCTACAAGACGGTATACACTGTTAATTGTGACCAACACGACAGACCAGTCCCAGAAACTTATGAAAGCAGGTTTGTTGGGATCCTATCCAATTCAGGTAGCCCCACACAAATCGCTTAACACAAGTAGGGGAGTTGAAACCATCTCCAGTCTGGACAATCTGTCAAATGAGGAGATAGTCACCTGCCTCTCTGACCAGCGTGTTTGTCAAGCCTACCATCTTACTTGGAAGCAGGATGGCAAGAAGTTTTTCTGACGTTCAAAGGCACTTAATTGCCTGAATATATTTTTTGTGGCTACAAACATGCCGCCATGCGCCAGTATGTGCCGAACCCCATGCATTGCTTTAGATGCCAGCAGTTCAGTCACACCAAGACCTCCTGTAATAATCCCGCCATTTGTGAGCATTGTTGTTTACCAACCCACAAGGGAATGGCATGTACAAGGAATCCTGTTTGTGTGAAATGAGGAGAAAGACATACATCCAGCTTGCATCAGTGTTCCACGTTTATAGACGAAAAGGCAATACAGGAGTTGCACGTGAAAGAGCGACTCACATTTTTGGAAGTGTGTCGCCGCTTAAAGCAGCTGAAACCTGCGACCACCCTAGGTTTTGCATCAGCAATCCACCGCACTCCTGGCCACACTGGCCATTCAACATGTTCCGGTCACTGATGCTGCAACACAGACTTAGCAACGAGCATCTCTCTACCATCCCGTGATGCACCTGCACTGGCAACGATATCTTCCGCCGTGCAGACACAAACTCGCCAGCCATCCACGAGCAGTAGCTACACTATTCTGCCTGTCCATGTCAATCATTCACGACATAAACACCGGGCAAGTAGTTGTTCCTCGTCAAAGAAGTCCCGCTCCTGCTCTATCAGCTGCCAGGGATCTTTAGACTCCCACACATCGGTGGAGTCACCAGAGGATGGCAAATTGAACATTCCAGGTCCCAAGTCGGTCAAGGTGAAAATGAAAAAGAAAAAGATGAAGACCATACACTAATCTCTTTACCATGGAAATAATCTGGTGGAATGTTAATGGGTACCGGCACGTCCTCCGGACATACAGCACTTAGTCTTTCAATGTTCCCCATCAATCATCTGCCTACAGAAGCCCACTTACAGCCTAATCACTCTCCTCATCTTTGTGGTTTTTTTAGCATTCTGCCATGACTCTGCTGCTGATAGAGCATGCAGTGATGTTAATACGCTGGTGGAGCATAACATCTCTGCCACCCCTTATCATGCTGCTGCAAGCTGTAACAGTGTGTGTACAGCTGCAGAGCCTCTGTTTCTCTGTTTGCAATGTACATCTGTCTCTGGTCAGTGTCATACATGAGAACGATCTTCGGGCTCTCTTGGCTCAGATTCCGCCACCTCTCATCTTTCTGGGTGATTTGAATGCCAAGCATACTCACTGGGGCTCCAACACTAATGATGCTCATGGGTGCCTTGTAGCAGACGTTCGCGACATGTCCGGTTTGGTCCTATTAAACACTAGTTTGCCTACCTTCCTATCATCTGCCTATGGTACACACTCCACGCTAGACGTTTCTTTTAGTAGCGCGTCACTAGTACCTCTACTTGATTGGTTAGCACTTTCCGATTTATTTGGCAGTGATCATTACTCCATTAACATTCACCTATCCAGCCACTATTCTGTGCTAACACGATATCCTCACTGGATTGTTTCCAAGGCAGGCTGGGGGAAATTCTGTTCCCTCATTCACTTGACCAACGATGATTTTACCACCATTGACGACTGGTCTTCGGTAAGCAGGTTTAACTTATATTTTATTGTTTTAGTTTTAACCTTCACATTTTAACTGCTGACCTTTTAAGATCAGTTTTACATTCTAACCGTTTTAGTTTCTATCTGTTTTGGCTTTCCCATTTTAATATTTAATCTTAGTGTTCAAGTGGTAGTGAGTTTTCCCTGTTTTTTTTTCTTTTTTACTTGAGGCCCTAATGACCTAGCTGTCAACAGGCCCTTGAACCCTACTCACTCACTCACTACATCCGTGCCTTACACCTGATTTCACACTAATAGATGATGTCAAATTCACTTGGTGCATGAGAAGTTGTTATACATTTCGTGAAATGGATCGAGACCACCTTCAAATATGCCCGGCCACTTCTAGTGCCCCATCCATCAGTGAAAAATATTGGAGAGCAAGAGGATTGATGACTTCATTGTCAGAAATCCAGCATTAGCTAACAACAACAACATTTCCTGCATAATTTTGATACTTTTATCAGGTACATCATAGCTCACCATAGTTTTTCCACATACTTCTTCTGGTAACCAAGTTAAAAACTTTCTCAAAGTCTATAAACAGTAGATATAGACTAGCCATATATTTCCAGAGACACTGTTCTAAGATAATACATAATATATTTATCTGGTCTACACAAGATTGATTCTTACGAAAACCTGCTTGTTCCTGCCTTAGATGAGTTTCAAGGTATTCCTTCATTCTATTTAGGATAATTTGTGACAGCACCTTGCTAGGGATAGACAATAGCATGCTTTCAGCCCCAGCAGGACTTAAGCTTTAATTAAAAATGTGATCTTTATAATACTAAAACATGTATATTTTTCAAACTTTGTGATTTTGTCATTAAAAACTAAATTACAATGATAAGGCAATAAGGGTGCACTTTAGATCACCAATGCTATTTAAATAAGTACATTTATTTGTTTCCCCAAAGTTCCATACTTGCAAGTTGCCAGCATACATGTAATAGCTACATTACTCTTAACATTGCCAAGTTTAACATCCTTGGAACTAGAATATACATAACATTGGCAGCGCTTAAGACCATAAATAGATTTGAGAGGTAGAACTGGAACTTAAAAATTCAATGCCACAACTGGGATTTGAACCACAGACCTTCCGCTTACCAGGCGGCTTATCTAACCATTGAGCTATTGTGACAAACTGCCAGAATGGCATTAAATTCTCAAACCAGTTCGTATTTCTCCTGGTAAACCACAAAGGCAGTCTCACATCAGAGACAAATTACCCCAATGGTGACTTACTATTGTAAGTACTTTATGTCCCAGGATTAAATAACCTTCAGGTGGTAATTACCTATTTTTTATTTATGCCAACAAACTTACACTTACCCTAAGCAAGATTCGAACTCGCGATCTTTTGAACGTGAGGCAGACACGCTACCGAGGTGGGCTATTTGTTTGATGAACATACATGTAACATAGTTTGAATACCTCTCTTGACTAATAAAAAGAAAAATAATACGCTGTACGCTTCTTTGTTGTATCCTGGACTACAAAGTCTATTTTCTGGAAAGTAAATGTTCTCTTTTTTGTTGTGCATAATACCACTGTTGATCCTCCACTATGTTCATTTACAGAAGTCTGAATTTCAGCTGATGTACATCACTCCTGAAAAGTTTCTGGACAAACTTCTAATAATATCCTATACAGTATTAATAATGGTTTCAGCATAGAATCAATTGTAGTTTTATTTAAAAATAATATATAAATAAGGAAGGATATTTTGAGGAATTGGAAGTGTGGAAAATACCAAAGTATAAATTTCAGTTGTATATTTTTGCAGATAGACAAGATTTTGTTATAACATATGATATCATGGAAAGGTACTGTATGTTTAAATAAATTATTGCAATGACATTTCCTGGAGAATTCTTCCCGCAGTGCTATGACTTGGGTCAATTGTGAGGTGCTTGTGCATGTATTTGCCTAAGAATTGTTCTCAATTCACTGCAGCACATCTTCCTCATTCATAGGAGTTTGTGCAGAACCTTCTGCTCATCTATCCAATGAGCTCCTGTCACTATGCTGTATGCTCAATTCTAGCAAATGTAATACTATGAACTCTTCACTATGGAAATGTTCCTGGCAAAGCCTTAGAATTGTAAGACCAGAATCAGCTTCTCCATACACCAACAGCATTTCCACTATCTTATTTCATCTGTACTGTTCCATGTTGTAAATAAATTAAGGGCTGGATGAGAATATGTAGTATACAACATGCATTCTGAAAAACAACAATGCACAATTTCAAGGAAGCATAAGATTGAGCTCAGGAAATAAACACAAGGTGAAAACAAGCATTTGTGTTTTGTTCTTTCATGTGTTCTGTTTTTGTTCCATGGACTAAGATTATGTACGTTGACAAAACACATACAATACTGTAATTTGCATATTTAAACAAACTGGGTGGGAGGCAGTAATTACATGAATTTGTTTAGCACTTGAAGTACCACAGCAAAAAAAATGCCTTAACAAACTGTGTTGCTAATAATGTTATCCATCAGATCCCAAAGTTTGTAACTCTAATTTTGGGGCATGCTGTGTATATATGAAATGTTTTTAAACTGCTTTTTTTTGGTAGGTAGTGCCTCACACAGCATACAAATCTCGCCTGGATTTTGATATGGCCATACATGCAGAGCTGGTAAATGCTGGAGTAGAAATTGTTTGCCTAGCAGGTTTCATGAGAATTCTTACTGGTGAATTCGTCAGGCTCTGGAGAGGCCGCCTGATCAATATCCACCCAGCTCTTCTCCCACTCTTCAAAGGAACACATGCTCATCGACAGGCTCTAGAGGCTGGCGTCAGAGTAACAGGTTGCACTGCTCACTTTGTAGAGGTATGTAAATAATTATGTCCCACTACTCTGTATGATTTGTAAGGAATGTATGTTCTGTTTCAACTATTAGGTACTTCTTGCAGGGATGAAGAAATTAATTCCTGATCTGAATGTGTTAAATCAATTTTTGCTTCCAAAATGCATGGTATTTCATAAGTAACTAGACATTTCAAAATATTGTGACAAATGAAAATACCAGTTCCTGCTAAACACACTTTATCACATCCATTTACATAGCATATACTTTAGATACTATTGCCCATGCTGAGAGCAAAACATAACTAAACTGCTGAAACTCAACTCTACTTAACTGTCACTCTCAACTGTATACTGTCCACACCAGGCACTAATTAGCTCCTTATGTAGGCCCCAAATACAAACTAAATGTTCTGGAAAAGGAACCTACCCAAAATGTCAAAACAAATCACCTGGAGCAGCAAAGCAACAGATAATAGTTATTTCTCTGAGGGAGATCTGCAATTAGTAACACTTATGTAGGCCCAGGCAACTGGGCAGCTATTTGCTAACCCTGATGGCACATAAGTACCTTTGTGCTGTGGTGACACTGCTCCCTTCTCAGGACTGATCATCCCTACTGGTATTGTTATAGCAGGCCAAACAATCCAGATATTCCACCAGCATCTTCCCTCTGACCAGCTTCTGAATGAAATAGACTACATTATTGATCCTCTTCACCACACAGTATGGTTCTTGAAGCTTAGGGCAACATCCCTTGGTGTGGGTAGGGCAATACAATCATGACAGATCATCCCATTGGAAACCTTAACTATTGCCTTGCTAGTTATAGTGAGTCTTCATCCAGTTGCTTGTCACCTGGATGTGTTGACAGGCCATCTTGTTCACACTGTGAAGACAGTTTGCTGGTTGTTCTGTCACAAGGGCAGTCCCAAATGTCAGGTCACATGGAAGTTGCAATTCCCTGCAAAATAGCAAGCTAACTGGCATCTTCCCAGTGGTGTCATGCAGTGACGAGCAGTAGGCCAACAAGAAAAGTGGCACCCTTACATGCCAATCCCTCTGGTAATTGGCCAAGACCTTTCTCAAGTGTTCTCCAGGAGTCTTGATATACCACTTGATCATCCCACCCGACTACAGATAGAGAAGCATTGTGCGCATCTTGTGTACTCTAGAGCAAAGCACAATTGAATTTTACTCAATACTGTCCACTGAACTTTACTGAACCTTCCTAATCAACTCACCTGTCACTGTCAAATGCCTGTTGTCCATGTGGGCACAAGTCAGCTGCTTATATAGGCTCTAAATAAAATGAATGTTCTGGAAAAGCAACCTACTCAAAATGGCCAAAATGAATCTTCTGGAGCAGAAAAGTGGCACACGATGGCTATTGGTTTGCATGGTTATTGTTCTGAGGGAGGCCAGTCATTAACTGCACTAGGCCCAGGTAGTGTGGATATGCACTATTCATGGTTGATAACTTTGCACCACAGTGACATTATGTAATCAAGAAGAAAGACCATCTAATGAATTTTATCAATGAGCATGGATAATCCCAAACAATTCTGCCCAACAACTTATAACCATGGAGCATCGAGTAAGGAGAATCAGATAAAAGCTAATACAATGAGCACAAAGGTGCGCAAAACTACTTATATGAAAATGTGCAATTTGCATTAAAAATGCATTAAAGCAATGCAACACAAATATGAGTATGTATTATAATTTTGAATATGATTTATGGAAGTGTTAAAAACAGCGAAATTTTGTCAAAAATAATATAAGGTTCCATTGGACGCCATATAAAACTAATTGGTAGATATAGACTTGCTAAGCATAAACAAATAGTGAAGTATAGCTGTCGCAAAATTTAATGGTAGCTGGCTCAACACAAAATCCAAACATAGGCTTACCAAGCCTAATGATATTGTGTAGTTAAACACGCAGTAAAATCAAGATATTGTTGTTAGCTAATGCTGGATTTCTGACAATGAAATCATTAATCCTCTTGCTCTCCAATATTAAGATATTGAAGAGAACAATAGCAGTAATAGTAACCGCTTTTTAGAGAGCACCATATTTTTATGTTTTGGCAGTTACATCGCTCTCTCACAACCCCCAGAATGTCTGGAGGACCACGCCTGTCATTGTTTTATGGGTCTCACCAACCTGACCGGAAGAGTCATCAAAATAAACTCACTGACCATATCCTCTGATTACCACTCAGAGGACATATTACATGTCATGACAGAAGACTCCCTAGCCCTCAGAAACCCTAATAGCATCGGGGTCGGAAGAGAACAAGAGATGACCAAGGTAAGGTCATAAGGTCAGATAGAAAGGTTACAGTAAGGAGCAAAACACCAGTAAGTGGAAGTAATGTTCTGCTCAGCTTGGGTACCTTGTGGTCGCCATCCACATATCCTCTAGATGAAGACCCCTGAGGGGGATTGCTGCAGTGTTGTTCTCCTTCAAACGCAGGAAACGAGTTACTGCACAGTACTCCACTTTATCGATGGTCTGTGCTATTTTGTTTTGAGTCCTCTAGCAGCGTGGTATGGTGATGTAGCACGAGAATTTAAATGTGTACCAGGACTTCAGACATGTACCCACAAACTGACAAAAAATTAATTACCTAACTTTATTTTTTTGAGGTGATAAGTAAAATTTCATGACCAACCCTCATAGTAAGAGAATGTTCTTGAGAGTAACCCTATCTCTTACTAAAGATGTATTACATCTCAGTAGGCCACTGATGAAGCTAATAGTTACTACAAACCAAGAAAACATCCACTTTGTCTTCAAGAAAAATAGAATTTGCAGGTGATGTGAAGAGAAGGGTGTAATCTTAACCTATAAATGAGTAAATTAATGTAATGTATATGTGTGAAAAATGTAAACATGACTATCATATAAGTGAGGTTAAACTGCATGAAGTTTTACTGGGTTTGATGAAACATTTCAGTCCTTGAATGCATAACTGTATAACGGTCAAAAACATGTAAGTGTGAAATGTATAAAAGAAGTTTTTTCTGTATTATCATCACTACATTCTGTACATTTCGTATTTGAATCTGTAATTGATAGATTTGCTTATAGTGTTTTAGCCATATTTGTAGGCCTTAGAACCATTACAACTGTTTTATCAAAACATAATTCTATAAACCTTTTATCTGAATTAAATATGAGTAATGTTTTTGGTGAAACTGACTTGGCCATACTTGTATGTTAGTCTGGTAATGTAGAAAGCAGTATTGCTATAAAATCAGGATGTACAGCCAGTGATATAAACATCATTTGTGCCCACAAAATGTATTTGTACAACAGGAAAAACAATAGTAATAGTCAACTATCAGCCGCCTTTAAATTTTGTGGCTACCATAAATGATAAATTATAATTTTGCTAACATTATCTATGTATTTGCAGGAGGATGTTGATGCTGGAGCTATCCTTGTTCAGGAAGCAGTACAAATAGAATTAGATGACACTGAAGAATCTCTCACAGAAAGAGTAAAGGAAATTGAACATAAGGTGTTTCCAAAAGCTCTCAAACTTGTTGCAACTGGTAAAGCATATCTTGATAGCAATGGGAAGCTTGTTTGGAAACATTAAAACTCTATTGCAAAAATGAATCCCTATGCTAAATGTTGCAATTTTTCAATACTCTTTCGGGTAACTAAGGCCTATTTTTAACAAAACTAGTTTTATAATTTTTGCATAAAATATGTTTCTTTTGAAGAAATATAAGAAAACAAGAAGAAAAAAGAACATTAAAAAGACTGATTGTAATAATTAAGAATGCAGTAAATCAAACATTTGTTTTGAAGTTTCTAAACTTTAAAAACGAAGTTTTTACTGCAGTGATTGCTCAAGCACCCAAACCATAAAATAATCAAAATAATTTGGGCAATGCAAAAGTCCATTTGAATGGAAGATGTAATCTTAGTGTGCCTATCCTTGAGATTTGGCATGGAGAGAGAATGAACGTCTTTAATAAGAGTACATCCTAGTATTCTAGGAGATCCAAGGACCAGTTGGACCAGCATGCAATAAAGCATCAGGAACAGCTGGTGTAAAACATCCTGACATCCCCACCCCTAAAGCAAAGATGCGCAGTGACACTGAGCAGCCCACTTGCATTATAAGAGAAGTCAGGGGATCAGTCTTCCAGGTGCTGTGAGAATGATAAGTTCAATGTGTTGTGTATGTGGCTATGTCCAAGTTCTGATAACCTAGTCTCTTGCTCCCCACCACTTCTCATTTCTCCTCTCTTGCACATATGGGGCGTCATGACATTTTACACAAGCTGTAATCATATATGATTAAAGGAAAACATCATAGTGTCTGCTGTGTTAAAATGAGTTTCTACCTCTTCACCCATGTTTATAAATGCTTCTGAAAACGATGCTTTAAAATAATTTAACAAGTTCGTAGTGTTGAAAGGTAGAATCAGAACTGAAAAATTAAATGCCATAGCCGATTTGAATCATGGGTCTTCTGCTCTACACACAACTGCTCTTAACCACTTAACTACCTTAGCAACATGCCAGCATGGGCTTAAATTCTCCAACCGATCCACGTTTTCACAGTAGACACAAGGGAATTCTCATATTCAAGACATGTACCTAATGGGGACTTTAGGCACTTATTATGATAATCATAATAATAATTGATTGGCCTGATATATGGAAACTATTGTATGAAAACCTGAAAGCTCTGGACTTAAATACTTGTGATTGGAAGTTGCCATTGGGTGCATGTCTTGAATATGAGATTCCCTTGTGATCTGTCGAGAAAATATGAATCAGTTGGAGAATTTAAGGCCATGCTAGCATGTTGCCATGATAGTTCAGTGGAGCAGGTGTGCATAGAGTGGAAGATCTGTAGTTCAAATTCCAGTTATGGCATTGAATTTTTCAGTTCCAATTCTAGGTTTCAAAGTTAGTCCACACACGCTGTGTATTTGAACAATCAGTTATCATTCTAAGTTCATTCTTAACACAGCAGTTTTATACTAACACAATGTTGCTAAAAAGGTCAGATCCTCTTCCAGTACTGCAGATTGTAACACTGTCCTTCCAATAAAAATTGAAAATGTAAATTAGTTTAGAGACAACTTTCTTGATACTGTTGCTGTAGATCCATTTGTGTGGAAGTTTTCTGCCTGTTACCATGAGGAGGATTAATTCGCCCATGCTGTGGCATCTTAAGTATGAAATAGTTCTAACATTTCCCTCCTCTACAATAGATCCTCCAAAATGTACATCAATGGCTTAAGGCAATGTATCTATGAAAATTAAAAAAATCCACAGTTTTCTTGTGATTACTTCGAATTTTTTTCTGCACACTCAGAACATAAAATATATAGTATACATAAAATTCCAATGTTCTATGTCAAACCATTTTTAAATTATTAATATATTTGTTAATAATAAATCACTTTTTGATATGCTAATATGAAATGACCCTTGCACCCTACAGTTTATTGTATCTCTCTTAAATTTTTAATTTGAGCTTGGGATACAGATATAAAGGAATTGTCATACACCATTGCTTAAATTTAATTAGTTTAAGAGAAAAATCTTTTATATACTATTGATTTATATTTTCTATTTTTTCATTACAAGTTATGAAAAATTAATTTCAGCTCAATTATTTAATTTTTTTAACAATGCATGATAAATTTTAATACCTTAATCTCAATTTCAAGCTAGTAAGTTCTAAACTAGGGTCCGAGGAGCATTTTCAATAGTGAAAAATACTTTAAAAAAAAAAAATAATTGAGAAAAATGGATTTTAAAGTTTAGCAATGTATTTTTGCACTTTGCCTAAATCCAATCAACTTAAAATTCCCCAGCACCATATGTAGGACCCTCTGCTGCTTTCTTCTTGGCCTCAATAGCACTTTTGAGAATTTTAAGTTTGCTTGGTAGTTTCTTAATATGAAAACTTTCCTTTCGCCTTCCCATTGTTCACAACATTTAGAAATATATTGTTCTTAGCTAACCCTACGCAATGCACTTTTGCTAATTTGTACACCAGTCATAAACTATCTGCTTATTACTGCTTCACTATAAACTAATGAACAACCTATAATCTGATAGATGCCTAAACAATGCCTAACATATATATGGAACACAGAATATGTATTTTTAATATGTGTATAGCATCACTGCTCTTCTAAGAATCCTTTTTACTAAGGTGATTTGGTGCACAGATTATCTAATACAAGGTGCTCTCAGATCACTAACATTGTTAGTATAAGGATTACAAGGACTAGGAATCAAAAATCAGAAATCAAGAACTTAAATATGCAAAAACAAATCAGGGGAAAATATACATAATCCAACCATTCTATACTAATGTTATAAAGAGAGAAAATTTGTCTACAGAATTTTTCATTTTGATAAAACCAGTTATATTTGGATTCTAGAAACTGACAACGATAAGCTACCCTTACATTCAATCCCTAACAAATCTTCATTCTTTGGCCTATATAGATGAAACTTTGTATGACCAAATGAAAATTATAAGCTACCTTATAACTCTAAAAAACTACCTCTAGCATATTTCCAACCTCTTATGTAGAAATTTGCACTGTTTAAACCAGATGGTCAAAATGTTGCAAATTATCAATAGGGTTGGCAAACATTATAGGTTTATGTTACAACTTCCAAAGTGATCTAATTATTTTAAATTATATAGTACTTGAAACAGTTAAAAGCTATCCTTACTTTATTTTCAGTCCCTTTGAAATAAAACTGTATTCCTTTGTCAACTATGGCACAAAAATGTGCACTAAAACTGTAGGACTTCGTGAATATTACAGGATACCAACTATCCATACTCACATTTTTTAAGCCCCTATGTACCCCCTGTGGACAAAAGACATTAAGTCATGTCTGGAACACACACACGTATGAGAGATAGACAGACAGAAACGCACATGCCTGCTTGCTGAAAACTGCAAGTTATTTTGCACTCGTGGAGTTGTTCTCTACCATTAAGGTAGCATGGCATTCCAGACATGACTCAGTTTTTTGTCCACAGGTGTACAAATTGTCACTATTTACCAATTTGGACAAAACTTTGTACACTTACACAAGTACAAATTACTTAAACCTTTGTGGGCAGAAAGCAAATAAATTTATAGCACACTCTCTGTGTCAGCGGGTGACTGTCAAATTAGTTTGACTGTTGTGATCCAGCATGGTTCCTTAGTCTAATATATCAAGTGGTCTACAGAGTGCACCTCCATGTTGTATCCTACCATTTTCTAGGTGTCTGCAAAAAGAATTCCTGTCTAAAAACCATTTCTGCCTTATCGTGGTTAGTTCCAAGTTGTGAGTGGTACACAAAGTGAAGTTCAGATTTTAAGAATTCTTTTTCATCCAGAACCATAATTACAGCCTGCCCACAAGGGATAAGACTTTCAAAAGTCACCCCTACCCTTATTTTCAATCCAGAGCTTATATAGGGTTTTCAAGAAGTCGCTCCACAGCTCTCACGTAACCAAAGTTCCCATAGAGACAGGAGTTCCAGTGGCAACCCTGGCTGCCACGAGCCTATGCTTATAACGTTCTGTGAAATAAAAACTCTGATAGATTGAGGTATGTAATTCATGAAAGGTAATGTAGATAAACAGGATACCAACATTATTTTGAGCAGTGGGCACCGACATGATGTGGAGGAACTTGTGATGACCCTATAGAATGTACCAATGCAATGTCGAGTAATACTGTTGGTAAAGTGAGAAAATTGCTAATGTTAGAAATCAGTCAACCAATATTGCAGAATTAACAACTCAGACTATTGCTTTTATAGGTGGTCAAATATTGTGCATCTTTGGAAAGTAGTACTTTGTTGACTGGGATTGAGGAATCCTTCAGTTGTGTGCTAAATACATATTTGCTTACAAATCTTGGTCCTGCAATTGTAGCATTACATTCATGGACTAGTTGTACTCATTGATTAATGTTATTGATCTGCTTGTTAAATTTTTGTTGCATTTCTTTCCCTAAAAGAAATGTCATCATAGCTTTGCTTTTTTTTATTAAAATAAAGCTGTACTGTGCAAGACTCAAACAGAAAAGGAAATGTTAAGATAAGCAATATACAAATCTTTCATTTTTGGGAATGATTGTATATATCACAGATATAATGCTGCAAAGGCAATTTGAAACCAACTAATCAAAATATGTACAACATTGTAAGATAAGTGCTGTTGAAACTATGAGTTTTCTTGTGCACTTGTGCAGGGAGAAAAACATACACAAAGTTAATTGATGTTGTATGGCTGAATTACAACGGAAATAAAGATGCAAGAATTATTGTTCAAGAATTTCTGTAAAATGAATTTTCAGATGTGCCACACATACAACTTATGTATAGGTTTAACATTACTTCTAGAACAATACAATAGGCTTACTTTTTGTTATAAACTTACTTGAGATTAAAATTCCACTGTGTATTGAGTGCATAAAATTTACATATGAAAAAAGGTGTCACTTTTGTAACAGGCTTCTACAAATATATTTTTGCATAATATGTCTTGTTTTTAATTTATAACACTTTTCAATATGTTCCTTATGAAATTGCAGTTGAATACTACTACATTGTGGGTGTTGTTGCACGGTGTTTTGATGGTATTCTTACATCAGACATCCCTGCGTTTATGTGATAACATTGCTGCCAGTGAACTAAGACCACAGGATTCAATAATTCCTAAAAGTATCTTGAATGGTGTACCATTCTGGATAATTTTACAAGCCAATGAATTGAAAAAGCATGTGCCCTGTCCTAGAATATCATAACTCATCACAAAATGTGCACATATTATTCTCCAGGCATAATTCCATTATGAAACAGGTGAAAAATTGAATCAGATGTGACACATTCCCTAGGACTCTTTCCCATAAAACTTTGGCTTACCAGACCTATGCAATAATGTTAAACCACCATGATTTTGACTGAATATGCTTTAATTCTCTTGTCTGACTCATTTCACCTTGGTGAACCTCTAAAGCTGTTTCATTTACTCGATAAATAAATATTAAATATTTTATTTTTAATATGCCAACTATTGCTGCTGTGTTTTTAAACACACAAGCTGTGTGGGCAATGTTTGAGATGTAGAATCAGGACTGAAAAATTCAATGCCACAGCCAGGATTTGAAACATGACCTTCCACTTCACACACGGCTGCTCTAACCAATATGCTACTATGATAAATAAGGAAAAATTGAAGCTATTAACAGTGAAGCAACAAGATTCTAAAGTAAGAACAAATTAGAAACTAAGATAAGTGAAGTTTTTAGTTTCTAATTTGTTCTTACTTTAGAATGCTACTATGACATTAAATTCCCCAACCAATTTGTATTTCCCCAGTAGACCACAAAGGGAATCTCACATCTGACATAAATATCCCAAGAACTGAATATTAAAAATAGAAGCACTATTGACAGTGAAGTATTCTTCATGTTTGATGGGATCGAATGGTCCTGAAAACGTTTCTGCTTTAAAAAAGCAGTTTAGTAGTGAAGGTGAGTGTAAATAAGTGACTCAAAATAACCTCAAACCCCAAGAACTAGTTGCAATCGTAAGTAATTTATGTCCTGGGTTTTAATAACCTTTAGATGATAATTATTATTTTTTTATGCCAACCAACTTGCTGCTGGTATTCAAGATGCTCTCGGGCTTCAAGCCAGGTGTAGTGATGAAAAGACATCGACGTTTCGGGAGTGTACATCTCTCCCATCTTCAGGATGAATGACTAGCAAGAGTGAAGGGACCAGTACTGTCAGCCAGTACGTACCGAGTAGAAAACACCCAGTCTAGTGTGGAGGTGGTTCACCGCTCCGTTGGAATCTGTGTTTTCTGAGTCGGTCAATTTCCAATTTTAAGGCTGGTTTCCAAGATGGACTAAACTGCAATCCAGCATCCCGGTTCAGTGTACTCTTCTCGGAGGAGATGGCCAGAGCCTCCTTAACCCTCTGTTCCCATAAACCGCTACATTTTGCCACAATGGTCGTTTCTTTGAAGTTAGCTCTGTGGTCTTTTTCAAAGCAGTGCTCCGCCAGCCCTGACTTTTCAGGCTGCATTAATCGTATGGACCGTTCGTGCTCCTTGACTCTGGTGGAAATGGTCCTGCCGGTTTGCCCTATGTATGGCGTCCCGCATTCACAGGGGATAAGGTATACCCCTGGTACATTAAGGAGCAGTTTGTCCTTAACCGGCCTCACTAGGTGTTGGATCTTCAAAGGCGGCTTGTGGATGGTTCTGATGTTGTGTTTAGCGAGAATTCTACTGATTCTGCCGGAAAGATTGCCAGTGTATGGGATGCAGGCAGTGGCGGTCGGCTGGTCTGGTGTTTGCTGAGTGTGTGGTTTTCCTCTCTTGGCGTTGGAGATACAGGCTTCAATATCCTCTACAGAGTAGCCGTTTTGGCGGAATGTATGCCTCAGGTGCTGCAGCTCTTGTTTTAGGTGGCTGGGATCGGAGATCGACAGAGCTCTGTGGAACAGAGTGTTGAGAACTCCGACCCGTTGAGACTTATGAACTCACTCCCGAAACGTTTATGTCTTTTCATCACTACACCTGGCTTGAAGCCCGAGAGCATCTTGAATATGTTCGTCGCCAGGAAAGCTACAAATCTTATTTTGCTGCTGGTGTTTTTAAACACAAGCCCTGTGTGGGTAACGTTTGAGAGCTGAATCAGGACTGAAAAATTCGATGCTATAGCCAATATTTGAACCACAGATCCTCCGCTTCACAACAGCTGTCGCTGTATGGCTGAAGCAGAGGATCCTTGACTCAAATCTCAGCTATGGCATTGAATTTTTCAATCCAGACTCCACCTCTTAAACATTGCCTATATACGGCTTGCGTGTTTCAAAACACCAGCAATAAACTGATTTGCATAAAAGATAACAGTTACCATTAAATATTTTGTTTGTCAAAGATGCTGTCAATTGCCGGATCATATCAGCACTGTTGTTGTTGTTTTCTAGTGCCTTGCATCTGGCAATGAAGCCATTAGCATTCGTGCTCTCCAATACTTTTGAACTGTAGTTTCTTCTGATCTTAATGCTTCACAGGTCTTCAAGTGGTCTTCGTTCATTTCTGCTGGATCGTTACACAGGACACATATTGGTGAGGCTGAGATACCCATTCTGTAGAGATGACCCGCCAAGCAGTCGTGACCTGTCAGTAGTCGGAAGGCTGCAACCGCTGCTTTCCGTGGTCTCTGGGGGATTATATCTGGGTTGGAAAGTAGTGTAATCCATTTTTTATCTTTGGCATTTGTTTCTATTTCTTGTAGGTATGAATGAGAAAAATTTTTAATGATCAAGCGTTTTATTGAGGAATATGAGAAATTGAATTTAGACTTTTGTTTTATTGTTGTGCCTTTCTTTGCAAGTGAGTCTGCAGCCTCATTCCCCATGACTCTACAGTGTGCTGGAATCCATTGGAGATGAACAGTCTTATTAACTTTTTGGAGTTGTGTTAACATTTTGTAGCATTCTCTAATTTTTATTGACTTCTTTGTAGTATTTGAACATATTCCCTGAATTGCAGCTTTAGAATCCGAAAGAATTACTGCCTTGTTAAATTTATTTAAGGGAAGATTTAATAATTGTCGGAGAGCAATGTATATAGCCTCTATTTCTCCATCATAATTTGTTGTGTCTCTGCCAACAGAATGATATAAGGAAAAATGTGAACACGTAACTCCAGCTCCAGTAAGGTTTTCCTTGGAGGATTCATCAGTATATATGTGCAGCCACTCTTCTGTGGGATACCTAGTATTGATTGTTTCCAGAGCTAGAAGTTTTTGTATTTCTTTTGGTGTGTGTGATATACTTATTTCCTCTATTAATTCCAAATTGAAGATAGGTTGCAATAATTCCAATGGATTTTCTCTTATAAGTAGATTTTCTCTGGTGTTAGGAATATTCAATTTGTATTTAATCTGTGTTACCTTTTCTAGGAAACTATTATGAGTTTTAAGGATTGAAGGGGGGAGGTTCTCTTCTGTCCATTTAGAGTTTGGCAGTCGTAACATTTTCTCGTGTTGGAGCAATGCTTGTTCTTCTATTTTTGTTGTTATTGATGGGGTCCGTGTTAAGGCAAGCATGGCATCAATAGGTGTGGATTTAACTGCTCCAGTGATTAGGCGAAGAGCCTGATTTTGTATTTGTTCAAGTTTATTGATGTTAGCATTTGCTGCCGTTATTAAAGCTTCAGAACAGTACAAGAGGTTTGGTTTAACATACATTTTGTATGTTGTATATCAGTACTGTTGTATGCCAGAATTTTGTTCCACAGGAGTTCTTTTACATTTCAGTAAATCTATTAATATGGAACTGTTGTTTTTAAGCATAATTAAAAACCACTGGTCTGGGTCAGGTTTGAACCTGTGACCTTGGGATCAGTAGGCTAGCACCTAACTAACCAAGCCACCCTGACCAACATTTACTGAATTGTGTACATCAGTGGTGTCAATCATGGCCCTGAGTGGCAATGCCATGTAGTGAGCCAGTCGCTGTGCCCTGAGTATAGTGGGTCAATATGTTAGAAACCAGTTCAGTGCAGTTATCCGTGTGATGCAGGCAGAGCAATGACTGCATCCAAGAGCACAGACATGAGTCATTTGGATTCGCCTGTTTTGAATGGGAAAAACAATTCCTATTCAAAGTTGTAGTAGTATTCAGCACCTAATATGCAAGCAGTAAAAAATACAACATACAAAGACATTATGAATGTAGATAAAGTAAATAATGCAGCAGTTCAGCTGGAGCTGAATGTGATTGTCGCCTTCAAGAGAAATTCAATAATTCATGCTCAGACGCACTGATTGAATTCTACCAGAGACTTGGCAATAGGCGTTTCCCAAATTTGATTCCCAATGCAGCAAAAACTATGACAATGTATGATAGTACCCACCTTTGTAAACAGGGTTTCTCTATAATGAAGCTCCTGAAAACTCATCACAGAAACAGACTCTCCAATAGCAATATGGCATCCAGTCTTAGAACCTGTCTTTGCAATGTTATCAAACCAAATTTTGAGAAGTGTGTGAATTCAAAAATATGCCAAGTGACTAATCCTACAAGTGTGTAACATGTGGTATTTTACTTAGGTTTTCAGTAAGATTGTCTTAAATTCATTATGCAAATGCTTGCACTAAAATATGTATCTTTAAGGACAGTAGTTTGCAAACAACTTACATGTAGTTCTTCCCTTTAGTTTTGGAGGAAATTGCCAACCCCTGTTAGTAATAATGTTTTGTGTTATTTCACTTATTTAAAGTTAATCCAAGTAAATATTCTGTTATGTTTAATCAAATTAGCTAAGAATATCCATTTAAGGGATAATAGGATTTGAAAGCTGCCATATACTTTTGTATAAATATAGATATATCTGATACAGGTTTGTATTAAAAATCACTATTTGTATAATTATTCTCTTATTTTGAGAGGTAGAACTGGAACTTAAAAATTCAATGCCACAACTGGGATTTGAACCACAGACCTACCGCTTACCAGGCGGCTGCTCTAACCACTGAGCTATTGTGACAAACTGACAGAATGGCATTAAATTCTCAAACCACTTCGTATTTCTGCTGGTAAACCACAAAGGCAGTCTCACATCAGAGACAAATTACCCCAATGGTGACTTACTATTGTAAGTACTTTATAGTAAGTTTGTTGGCATAAATAAATAATAATTCTCTTATTTATTTACTTATTCATTTGAAAATTGATTTTGACATTTTTACACTGGGATTGAAAAGTAATAAAAACATCTATCGTTAAGTTCATCTGTTCCATTTACGGATGAGAAGCACTGTTCCCTTCGTAGATCAAACTTGTATCTGTGCTATGTATCCTTGTAGGCAATTCTGAAGGAAAAAATCCATAAGGTATACGCACTCTAAGAAAGGTTTTATCCGTGGACACAACCAAGCTGCAAGTAAACAGGTGCCAGATGATAACACTGCTAGTGTTCATATGTACTACGTCATGTTTGGTCCCCAGCTTGCAGAAGTTGCCCAGTGGAGCCCTGAACGGCCTGTGACCTAGACTCCACTGGTGTACATAACAGTATAATTCCATGTCTCTAAGCAGATGGACATGGGTTGAACAATTCAACTGCTGGTGGCATCTTGTTTACTTACTATAGTAAAAATGTCAAAAATATGTGGCTGTTATTTGCTAGCTTATAATTCTGTTCATTGTGTGCAAAAAGTAAGGAAAAAGCTGTTTCAGTTGCCTATGCCAGTAAAGTTGTTGTTAGCTAATCCTGGATTTCTGACAATGAAGCCATTAATCCTCTTGCTCTCCAATATTTTTCACTGATGATATTGAAGAGAGCAATAGCAGTAATAGTAACCGCTTTTTAGAGAGCACCATATTTTTATGTTTTGGCGGTCATATCACTCTCTCACAACCCCCAGAATGTCTGGAGGACCACACCTGTCATTGGTTTACGGGTCTCACCGACCTGACCGGGAGAGTTATCAAAATAAATTCACCGACCACATCCTCTGATCACCAATCACAGGACGTATTACATGCCATGACAGGTCAGCATGTTAGGGGTAAGATTTTATAGAGAAATGGAGAGGTTGGAAAAATAAAGATTCCCTAGCCCTCAGGAACTCTAATAGCATCGGAGTCGGAAGAGAACAAGAGATGACCAAGGTAAGGTCAGATAGAAAAGTTACAGTAAGGAGCAAAACACCAGTAAGTGGAAGTAATATTCTGCTTAGCTTGGGTACCTTGTGGTCGCTATTCACATATCCCCTAGACGGAGACCCCTGAGTCTATGCCATTAAAGTGTGTTATAGCAAGATTGCCTCACATTTAAGCTCTGTAGAAATTATCATTAGTATGGAAATCTTTCTCTCAAATTATTATTATCATCATCATTATTATTACTACTGTTCACCCCCAAAATGTTGGCTTTTGTAGCCAGGATCACAGCTTCTCAATTTCCATACAATGCCCAGGATTTAAAATCCCAAAGGTGGGATTGAACTGTGGCACATTCTGTGGTCACGGACCTGAGCTCCTCTCTTTAGCTCTCACTACAGTGCAGAACTAATAGATAGCACACTACCCCAATGATCTACATGATGAACTGCATAACTAGTCTGAGCATTCTAACATTCAAATAATAATAATAATGTGCAAGAAAGATTTCACTGCTAATATCTGCAAGTAGAGAGCTTAAACATGGGGCAATCTTGCTACAACACAAATTACTGACATAGGAATTAAAACTGCTTTTTCATTTCTTTATGACTCAGTACTCAGGGGTCTCCGTCTAGGGGATATGTGAATGGCAACCACAAGGTACCCAAGCTGAGCAGAACATTACTTCCACTTACTGGTGTTTTGCTCCTCACTGTAACTTTCCTATCTGACCTTACCTTGGTCATCTCTTGTTCTCTTCCGACCCCAGTGCTATTAGGGTTCCTGATGGCTAGGGAGTCTTTATTTTTCCAACCTCTCCATTTCTCTAATTTTTCTATAAAACCTTAACCCCTAACATGCTGACCTGTCATGGCATGTAATACGTCTTCTGATTGGTAATCAGAGGATATGGTCAGTGAATTTATTTTGATAATTCTCCCGGTCAGGTCGGTGAGACCCGTAAACCAATGACAGGTGTGGTCCTCCAGACATTCTTGGGGTTGTGAGAGAGCGATGTGACCGCCAAAACATAAAAATATGGTGCTCTCTAAAAAACGGTTACTATTACTGCTAGTGAAAAATATTGGAGAGCAAGAGGATTAATGACTTCATTGTCAGAAATCCAGCATTAGCTAACAACATATCTTTTTGCACACAATAAGTAGAATTATAAGCTAGCAAACAAAACAGCCACATATTTTTACTTTCTCTACTAGTAGGAATGTATTGTATTCAACCCAAAAATTCAATATCGAGGTTCCACCAGAAGTATATGTTTTGTGGCCCCCTGAATCTAAAAATAGCATTTTTAGAAAAAGTTTGTGTGTTTGTGCATTAGTGTACACCATAATGCAAAAACGAAAAGCCAGTTAAAAACCAAAGTTGGTATTTAAGTTTAGTATCTTTCAAGGATGCAATATGCGTTAAATGATAGTATGCATGTGGGTGGCATTTTTTGTGATCTAGCAAAAGCATTTGATTGTGTAAACCATGAAATTTTGATAGGAAAACTACAGTTCTATGGGATAAAAAATGAAAATCTAAATTGGTTTATATCATACTTAAAAGGAGGAAAACAAAGGGTCGAAATCAGCAATCCCAACCAGTATAACAACAACACATCGGATTGGAAATCAATTAAACATGGTGTTCCCCAGGGATCGATATTGGGGCCTCTATTATTTTTAATCTACATAAATGACCTCCCACTATACATAAATAACATTGCTAGTATCTATCTATTTGCAGATGATACCAGTGTTCTCGTGAAAAGCAAAAATTTAAGTGAGTGCGTTATCAAATTAAATTATGTACTAAACTGCATGTCAAATTGGTTTAAAGCAAACAAACTGTCAGTAAACCTTGAAAAAACAAAATTCATTAAATTCATAACTAATCGTTCACCACATACCCATATAGAAATAGGAATCAATGATATTTTACTGGAACAACCTAATGAGGTAAAATTTCTAGGTCTCCAAGTAGACAACCACCTGGATTGGAAGTCACATATTAATTACATTACACCTAAGCTTAATGCAGCATGTTATGCCATCCGATCTCTGGTTAACTTCCACACGATTGACACACTGAAGTTAGTTTATTTTGCTTATTTTAACTCCATTATGGAATAATGTCCTGGGGAAATTCAGTGTATAGTAAGAACATATTCCTAATACAAAAGAAGGTTATACGAATAATATGCAACACCCATAGAAGGCAGTCATGTAAAGATCTATTTCGGAAACTGGGTATATTAACCTTACCTTGCGTATATATACTATCTATTTTAAAATTTTATGCTAATAACCAGAATTGCTTTACAACTAACATGGAAATTCATACGTTTAACACTAGGCAAAAAAGAAATATACATCGTCCCAATGCCAAACTCTCTTGCTTCCAGAAAGGTGTTTATTGTGAAACAATTAAAATATTTAATGCTCTCCCCAATAATCTAAAGGAAAATGTTAGCAATTTCAGAGTTTTTAAAGCTTCCCTCAAAGAGTATCTCTGTGATAAGTCATTTTGTTCTGTAGAGGAATATTTAAATCAATAATCAGCCTAATGTCAGATCAGTTGTATTGTTCGATAGGTACCAATTAGGGAATTAAGTATAACAAGGGTAGCTGAAAATACAATAATGACGTGCAGGCTACAAAAAGCCAACTAATTGATTACAATTTAAGTTCCAATATTAAGTAACAGTGTTAATATGTTTGTTGATATTTTGAAAGTGTATATTTGAACAATCATGTTGGACACGCTTTATGTAAAAGTAAGGATGTAAATAGATATTCTGTATATATCAACATAATTGAAATGTTGTCTACTATGTACATTACATACTATGGAAGAATTAAAATAAAGTATTATCTTCATCTCGTACTTTAACAGCAAAACTTGAAACCTATACATGTTTTGCATGTTTTTTTTATGCATTTAATTGTAAATGCTTTTGACATGTTCTATGTTCAAGGTCTGACTGGCCATCATTGAACCTACAGAACGCAATCTAATCTAATCTAATCTATGTCGATTGTGAAGAAAATTCCTCCACCCTAAACTATCCTTTACATGGAAAACTTTGAAAATGTTGATTTTCTCAAAAATGGCTGTAATGATTTAAAATAAAATGTCATATGTTAACAATATTTTTATGGCAAATGAAATGTATATTTTGAATTTTCTACTATAGCCTGTGTAGTCCTGTCATGAGGACTTTTGCATTATTGATAAACCATAAGAGATGGACCAAATCTTGCTATACAAAAATGCATTTTTTTGTGGAGTGAACCATTTCGGAGATATTCCTTGTTATTTGTGTGAGTTTTGCAGTACTTAAACTTTTCTCAAATGAAAGGTTGTTATTCACTTTTTTATCTGCTCTGCTGTATAAAAAGATCAGAATTTCAAATCTTCAAAAGAGCTTGCTATCACTCAAAGCCTACTGTATTCCCATATTCCCCTTGCATCTACAAGAAAATTAGTAGTAAGTTCTGCAAATGTTTATCTGGACTAACATAAAGATAAAGGAATAAGAGTTTGCAAGAATAGTTCGTGCAAGAGGAGAGAAAGTTATGCGAGTGCAAAACATCAGATATATTTAGATTATTACTTTCTCTACCACTTACCTATTGTTCATGAACTTTCTACTGCTGGCTTGTTTCCGAGAGCTTCGAGAAAAGGTGAATTTCGAGAAAAATCTGTGCTATGTTATTCTTGTCTATAGAAGCAAGTGTGGTGGCAAGAGAAGCCAGTAGTTTTTGTGATGGATTCATGAGTATTGAATGAGGCGGCTGTTAGCAGTATGTGCAAGTGCACATACAGTCATCATTGAGAGAAGTAAAGCAGTTTAGTGAGTGTGATCGTCAAAGAACAGAGACTGAGGAAGTAGAACTTAGAAACTGTGAAGTAATATGTCATGGTTATGTTAAGACAGAACAGTTGTGAGATACAAGATCACAACCAATTTTAGATTGTGTTAATGAAACAGAGCTGTGGTTTTCTGCTTCAATTTTAGAGGAGAAAATAAAATGACAGAAAAAGTAACTGGACTTTGTCATTTGTCACAATAAAATGAATAAACACTCTTATATATCAATTATAGACTTGTACACATTGAAATGGTAATGGTTTCTAATATTTTGCTTTTTAAACAGAGTTTCTCCTTTTTCTCCACATGAAAAATAATAATGGAAAACTACTTTTTGTTTTCTCTACCATGTAACTAGTAGGTACAGAAACCACTATTTTCCACTAAGAAATCTGATGTTAACATTTAAGATGTTATTGACTGTCATTTTAATAAGATAATTTAAGAGGTAGAACTGGAACTTAAAAATTCAATGCCACAACTGGGATTTGAACCACAGACCTTCCGCTTGCCAGGAATTGTGACAAACTGCCAGAATGGCATTAAATTCTCAAGCCAGTTCGTATTTCTCCTGGTAAACCACAAAGGCAGTCTCACATCAGAGACAATTACCCCAATGGTGACTTACTATTGCAAGTACTTTATATCCCAGGATTAAATAACCTTCACATGGTAATTATTATTTATTTATGCCAACAAACTTACTGTTGGTGTTTTTAAACACACAAGCTGTGTGTGGGCAAAGTTTAAGAGGTAGAACTGGAACTTAAAAATCCCAGTTGTGGCATTGAATTTTTAAGTTCCAGTTCTACCTCTTAAACTTTGCTCACACACGGCTTGTGTGTTTAAAAACACCAACAGTAAGTTTGTTGGCATAAATAAATAATAAGATAATTTAAAATTAAGGAAGAAAAGAAAGAAAGACATAAAAATTGGCTGAAAGTCTTGGAACCACAATTGGCCTAGAAGGTTCATTGCATGGTCACTCATATTATACTTAGTTAAATAAATATATTATTGCTTAAGTTATCACATGTGATATAGTAACTGAACTAGGTCACATTTAATGCACAAAATAATTCAAAATTAATACCAATACTTAAATTAGTGATGTTATTGTAGCTTACGTTACAGTTATGACACCTACAATTTTATGTCCATTTCAAATAATTTGTGTTATATAAAAATTCTTGAAAATTCTTGAAATTTCATATTTAAATGTATGACTAAGAAATAACATAAATATATGCTTCTGTATCAGATGTGGTTTGATAAAAGGGAATGAATATTTAGAAAAGAAAAGGAGGGGTAGGGGGTCGTTATGATCAGTCAAGTTACAGAGTTGCAAACTTTAAATGTCCATGAACAGGGACTATCACAAGTAGATTCATTCTTATCTTCCTTTCATTCTTCTTCAGATCTTCTCCGTAATCTAAAATATTACATCCTTTACTCCAGACCATCTCCAAAATAATTGTCCTTCCTGATGTAAACATATTAATCTTACTAAAATTCCTCCTACTAATCTAATTGATTATCAAAATACAACTACAGTATTGATTTAATACTAATTTTCTATTATTTCTGTTGAGCTCCCATAAATTTAAATCTATTATATTATAATTGTTTCAATCCAACCTCCTAGTCAATCTCTCAACTCGGTTTGTTGAATTTGTCATTTCAGATTTTTTGTTTGTAGGAAACTGGCTTCATCATCAATTCATAAATAATGCAAGGTGCTAATCCTTGATACTGATTTTACATTTTTATTATTTATTTATTTTTATTATTTTTATTTTTACATTGTTGTTATCACAAATCCTGAAAAGGTTAGCTGGTGCTAAATGGGGCTGCTCAAGGAGAGTCCTTAACACAACATACAAAATGTATGTTAAACCAAACCTCTTGTACTGTTCTGAAGCTTTAATAACAGCAGCAAATGCTAACATCAATAAACTTGAACAAATACAAAATCAGGCTCCGCCTAATCACTGGAGCAGTTAAATCCACACCTATTGATGCCATGCTTGCCTTAACACGGATCCCATCAATAACAACAAAAATATAAGAACAAGCATTGCTCCAACACGAGAAAATGTTACGACATTCCTAACACCAGAGAAAATCTACTTATAAGAGAAAATCCATTGGAATTATTGCAACCTACCTTCAATTTGGAATTAATAGAGGAAATAAGTAAATTAGACACACCAAAAGAAATACAAAAACTTCTAGCTCTGGAAACAATCAATACTAGGTATCCCACAGAAGAATGGCTGCACATATATACTGATGGATCCTCCAAGGAAAACCTTACTGGAGCTGGGGTTACGTGTTCACATTTTTCCTTTTATCATTCTGTTGGCAGAGACACAACAAATTATGATGGAGAAATAGAGGCTATACACATTGCTCTCCGACAATTATTAAATCTTCCCTTAAATAAATTTAACAAGGCAGTAATTCTTTCGGATTCTAAAGCTGCAATTCAGGGAATATGTTCAAATACTACAAAGAAGTCAATAAAAATTAGAGAATGCTACAAAATGTTAACACAACTCCAAAAAGTTAATAAGACTGTTCATCTCCAATGGATTCCAGCGCACTGTGGAGTCATGGGGAATGAAGCTGCAGACTCACTTGCAAAGAAAGGCACAACAATAAAACAAAAGTCTAAATTCAATTTCTCATATTCCTCAATAAAACGCTTGATCATTAAAAAATTTTCTCATTCATACCTACAAGAAATAGAAACTAATGCCAAAGATAAAAAATGGATTACACTACTTTCCAACCCAGATATAATATCCCAGAGACCAAGGAAAACAACGGTTGCAGCCTTCCGACTATTGACAAATCACGACTGCTTGGCAAGTCATCTCTACAGAATGGGTATCTCAGCCTCACCAATATGTGTCCTGTGTAACGATCCAGCAGAAATGAACGAAGACCACTTGAAGACCTGTGAAGCATTAAGATCAGAAGAAACTACAGTTCAAAAGTATTGGAAAGCACGAATGCTAATGGCTTCATTGCCAGATGCAAGGCACTAGAAAACAACAACATTGTTGTTATCATCATCATCATCATTATTATTATTAGTACTAGTACCTGGGTGACCGAGCTTCGCTTGGAGTTTTTTGCCTCTGTTTTTGTGAAATCTTGTTTTTTTTGTGGGAGAAGATGCTTAGATAAACATGAAAGGCAAAACGTTAACTAAATAAAATTTTTCGTCGCAATTGTTAAGTCATTTCTGATATACAAGATATATAGAAATACATACAAATATTTCATAAACACCATCATTTCAGCTGTAATATAGATATCCATCTAGTTTGAGATTATCGTCGAACATTTGTTCCATTATGGAGTTCAGTTCTTTGGTGCTGCGATTTATTCTAGGGCATTAACACGTTGGCCAAGGTCCTTACTCTTTCCGTCGAGTTCTTCCATGGCTTCCTTAACCCCGGCTAATCACTCATTAGTATTCTCCGATAGATATATCTTCATATTGGACATTCCCGTCTTCTCTTTTCCGTTTTGGAGTTTACATTTTCAATTTGGCTTTCATATTTGTTTCCTCTGTTGCATTCCGGAATTCATTTCATTCCCCATTTTGTTCATCTTGGCTATCATTTGCTTCATTAACTGTTCCATATCGTGCCTTTTGTCGCACTCCTGACAGCAATTGTGATTACTTTACTTTTTTAAATATAGACTCAGGGGTCTCCGTCTAGGGAACATGTGAATGGCGACCACAAGCTACCCAAGCTGAGTAGAACATTACTTCCACTTTTCTATGTGACCTTACCTTGGTCATTTCTTGTTCTCTTCCGACCCCAATGCTATTAGGGTTCCCGAGGGCTAGGGAGTCTTTATTTTTCCAACCTCTCTATTTCTCTAATTTCTCTATAAAATCTTAACCCCTAACATGCTGACCTGTCATAGCATGTAATACGTTCTCTGATAGGTAATCAGAGGATATGGTCGGTGAGTTTATTTTGATAACTCTCCCGGTCAGGTCGGTGAGACCCGTAAACCAACGACAGGTGTAGTCCTCCAGACATTCTGGGGGTTGTGAGAGAGTGATCTGACCGCCAAAACATAAAAATATGGTGCTCTCTAAAAAGCGGTTACTATTACTGCTATTGCTCTGTTCAATATCATCAGTGAAAAATATTGGAGAGCAAGAGGATTAATGACTTCATTGTCAGAAATTCAGCATTAGCTAACAACAACAACAACAACAACATTGAAATGGCTATAATTTGTATGCACAGCCATGGACAACAAAGACTAGTTTTCTCTTGAATGCTAAATTTTTGTAAGTCCTACATGGCACAGTGCCTTGTTTAAACCATACACAATATAGTTGTGTAGCCGCTGCAGCAAGTTGTTGCACAGCATAACTAAACATTCTACCTTGCATGTGTCTTCTCTTAGCACTGTGGCAAAGTGTAGTTAAGACTGCAGGTTCACTTCTCACATGTAGCCAACACCTTTTTTTTCTTGTTAATAATGTTTAATCAACATACAGTCGCTGCTTATTTTCAATATACTGTGTTGCATAGTGATAAAATACTTGCTTTTTTTTTATCCAACCAACTTACTGCTGGTGTTTTTAAACACGCAAGCTAGATGTTTAAGAGGTAGAATCAGGAATGAAAAATTCAATGCCATAGCCAGGATTTGAACCATAGATCTTTTGTTTCATGCACAGCTGCTCTAACCACTGACCTACCATGGCCAACTTGCCAGTATGACAAATTCCCCAAGCGATTCATATTTTCCCAGTAGACCACAAGGGAATCTCACATCTGAGATAAGTACCCCTAGGGTGACTTACAATCGTAAGTACTTTATGTCCCGGGTTTAAATAACCTTTTTTATGCAAACCAACTTACTGCTGGTGTTTTTCAACACACAAGTTGTGTGGGCAATGTTTAAGAGGTAAAATCAGGACTGGTAAAAGTTCAATGCCACAGTGCAGATTTGAACCATGGATCCTGATCCTGATGATGGGAGAGATGCACACTCCTGAAATGTTGAAGGCTCTTCATCACTACACCTGGCTTGAAACCCAAGAACGTCTTGAATAAGTAAGACTGTAGTGTGTAAATTAGTTCCAGCACAAAGCACTAAAAGCTAGCTATATATTGCAGTTCAGTGTGATTATCATATCATTAGTCTATTACAAAGCCAACAATATGTGCTTTGACGGGGGTAAATTAAATTAAATTATTTTGTTGTTTAACGATGCTGTCAATTGCCAGGATCACATCAACGTCGCTGGTGTGCCAGAATTTCGTCCTGCAGGAGTTCTTATACATCCCAGTAAACGTACTGACATGGAGCTGTTGTTTTTAAGCACACTTAAAAACCATCGGTCTGGGCTGACCATGTGACCTTGGGATCAGTAGGCTAGCGTCTAACCAACTGAGCCACCCAGACCGACTTCTGACAGGGGTCCTCCGTCTGCACCTCTGCTCACCTCTGGCATCCCAGGTTTGATGCTACAGCTCCCCATTTATACTGGTGCTGCTCGCTGAGTTTACTGGATCTTAATCGAGCTGAGAGCTCATTCCTTGGTAAAGAAATCGTTGATCTCATGGGTGGTTGTGGGATCCAGAAATAATGCATCCTTGACTGGAGTTTGAAACGGTTGCACACTGTTATTTATTGTGGCACTTATCACAATATTTACATTGCTCACATATACAAACATCTTTTCACATTGAAATACTGCCCATGATTGTAACTTTGCAGCTTGCACATTATGTGGAACCCCCACGTCCATTGAAAATTATTTCTTAAAACCTTTTGTGGTTTCCTTCCTGTGATGTAAGAATGCATATTTGGCACTAGAAACTTTGTCAGTTTGCTATATTAATTAACTTGGTGTGTACTTGCACTGTGATTCCGACATGAAACATGAAATGCACATGAAAAATTTCCCAATTTCACCTTCACACCACTATATAAAGGATTATGTCTTCCTGATCTGATGAATTCCTACTGGTTGGCTGGCTGAATTCAGTGCAAACATTTTCGTCTGTAATGGGTGAGTAAAATCCCCACTTATTAATTTTTGGTGTGAAATTGGGACTTCCCCAAAATATATCGTGAAGATTCTCTGTCTCACTCTTTTATGTCATGACAATTACCTAAGAATGTAACAAGATTTTCCCTCCTGCCTTTGAAGAATAGGCTTGCGACAGGACAGTATCATAAAACTTAAGTTTGGCTCTGGAAGTTAAACATTTTAGCTTCCAAAATTCTTTCTTTTAGGCAGTTTTTCAACATTACTTAATATTAACTTAACACAAAATATTCTAGTGATGTCAATTCTTAATCTACGCCGTAACTAAATGTTTACAGATTATCTATCTAAAATCATCTAAATTACTGTAATACTATTTGCTTACATACATCACAAGATTTATAACGCTATTTGTTTACACACATCACTAGTATTTACATTTGTAGTCAGCCTTGTTTTGGGCTAAATGATGAGAAATTTCTATCTCAACTTACAATAAGAAATTAAATACTTCATCACAATATGTGTATCATTATACTTGATGTTGCACTCTCTGCACTCAAGATTTCTGTATCACATAGATGATCGTGTCAAAACATGTCCAGGAATGGATATCTTGCTTTTCTGTGTCTACATCATCGTACTTTTACAATTCATTAGCCCAACATATGCTTCTAAACTCAGCTTAAGTAAACTAATGAAAAAACTGAAGCTATTAACAGTGAAGCAACATAAGTAAACAATATAATAAATATCTTAGAATATTGTCTTTAATATTCACAACTTATGTACACCAAAAATAAGTAAAATATAAATATATATATATAATATATATAAATTTATATAAATATAAATATATATATATATATATATAAATATATGTATCTAAATATATATTTACAGTAGAGCCTCATTTAGCTAAGGTAAGTAGGACTGACAGTACCTGGGATAATCAAAAACTTGGATAATGCGTCTGTAAAAAAATCAGAGTGAAATGTGTACTAAACTTGTGAAATGAATGAAAACATGATTAAAGTTGTGAAGAAAAGGTGTCTACCGTATTGTCAAATAAAAAAATTATGTATGTACAAATAAAAATAAAATAAAGATACAAGATTAAAAAAAAGTATTCTTATTATTATGAAAAGCATAACTCAAAACCAAAAAGTCAGTTAAAAACCAAAGTTGGTATGTAAGTATATATTTCAAGGATGTGACATGAATATTTTGAAGAAAATTATTCCACCCTAAACTACTCCTTACATGGAAAATTTTTATTTTCTCAAGAATGGCTCTTAATGATTTTGATTAAAATGCCATATTTAATTTAAAAGGTAAGTCAATTAATAACACTAAACAACACTTACATTTATAATTTTCTGGAATGCATTTCGGAGGTTAACTTTCCTGCATTATCAACCGGACAATAATGCTTTCCTGGTGCGGATAGCGATGTTTCTTCTGGTAACGGTTCAAGGAACTTGCTGAAAACATCTTTCTGGGGAATGTCGAAATTAAATACTCTGTTTCTATTTTTTAAAATGAAGATTTGTTGCCATGTGGACAGCTCTTGTTTTCCAGCTATGTGATTGAGGAGTTTCGGTTCTGGCTTTGTCGTGATTTTTTGTCCAAAAGTGAAAGGCAACTGCTGATTTTTCCAATTATTTGCTCTTGATGTTCCTAACATGTTCCTTGGGTCTAATTTCTAAATTTCTTTTGGTTTTTCCTATGTATACTTCATTACAATCACTGCATTCAATTTGGTATATGTTGGATTTTTTGTTAGATGGAATAGATCTTTGATGTTTAAAAGCAGCAGGTTTTTTATGGATTAATGGTTTATTGGTGCTAGCTGAATGTTGTATTCCTTGAACACTTTTTTAAATTTATCAAAGGCCCATGGATGATATGTGAATTTTTTGAATGTCATTTTTGTTTCTCCTGCTGTGAGAGTTGTAGTTTCTTTTAGCAATTTTTTCTTTTCTGCTTGTTTTACTTTTTTATCTTCTAATTCTTTGGGGAAGCTGTTTTTTTGTGCTATTTCAATTATTTTGTAATATTCTGTTTTGTATTCTTCTGCTGGAAGAGGGATGTTCACCAATCTATGTGTTAAACTATTGAAGATTGCTTGTTTGTGGCTTCTTGGGTTGTAACTATTAGCGTTTATGTAGTTGTCCATCTGCGTTGGTTTTCTGTGAATATTGAAGTTTATTCTATCCTTGCTTTTGATTAATTTTAGATATAAAAATAGTAATTGAGCATCTTTTTCCCCTTCCACTGTGAAATTTATACTTTTGTCCTGTACATTTAGAAGTTTTAATGCATCACTGATGTGTCTTTTTGGAACTATTGCAAATATGTCATCTACGTACTGCTGCCAGAGTTTGAACATCAAAAGGTTTCCCGTGGAAAATTATAAATGTAGGTGTTGTTTAGTGTTATTAATTGACTCACCTTTAAATTAAATTGATTATAACAACACTGTTTTCAAACTTCTAAGAAAGGAAAATGCCATATGTTTAAGATATTTTTATGACAAATAAAATGTACATTTTGAATTTTATGGCTATAGCCTGTTTACTCTTGATGACTTTTGTATAACTGATAAACCATATGAGATAGACCAAATCTTATTATACAAAAAATATAGATCTCACAAATGCATTTTTGTGGATGGACCGTTTTGGAGATATTCCTTGTTATCTATGTGAGTTTTGCAATACTTTCCTCACATAGAAGATCGTTATTCACTCCTTTATCTCTGCTGTGCAAAGAGAATGAAATTTCAAAGCCTTCATACAGTGACCAGCTTTAAAAGTTTTGATTATCGTTAAAAGCCTACCTACTGAGACAGTGCATTTGTCCCCTCGCACTACTGGGTGACAAATTAGCATGTGAATGGGAAGTATGAGCAGGTGATCTGTGTTCAATGTAGGTTTGTGTTGGCATGAGACTCTTTCTTTATGGTTTCAGGGCATGAGTAGTTCCTGGATCCTTGCTGGCTGCACAGATAAATGAATGCACTCTTTCTGTTCATTTGATAATTACTTTATTTGTCACCACTTGTTACACCACTCGCCACCGCATAAATGTTTTGGATAAAAGAACAAAGTCCAACTGTCACTTCACATCGCTATTGAGCTTATGAATCTGACCTTGTCCAGAAGTATTTTCGCTGAGCATGATACTTGGTATTATTGACTGACCTATCCAAGGAAAAGTTACTTTCACCATTACACCAAACTTCCCCCTCCCTTCACGAATCTGTCCATCAGTAAATCATGTGATATTTTTCCTCACTTTTATTTGCTACTTCAAAATATAACTCTAATTCTTATTGGAGGATTTTGTATTTATTTCAAATTTTTGTACAGCTGGATTTCTCAGCCCAGGAATCCAATAAAGTGATTCCTTTTTCCACCTTTCACACCCAAAGCATTTTTCTGCATGTAAACTGACACATGTTTGTGTGGATGTCGTTATCTCAGTAATATGTATTTATTTTCATTATACCAGAAAACTTATTTTCCGTTAATAACCAATAGTTAGCTATATTTCATAGATATACTTGATAAAGACTTGCTACTATGATACAGCCTTCAAAATTCACAGAACTGAAAGGATGGTACTTTATATTCCTCTTGTAAACAATAAAATTAGCAATAAAATAATTTATAGTGGTTATCAGTGAAACAAAAAAGAAAGAAAGAGGATCAACAGAAGTTGAAAATTACAACATGATTTTTTTAGGGGAAAGAAAAAATGGAGAGAGCTAACTCTGTAATTGTTAATGTAACAAAAAATAACTGGAGAAGTAAAATAATAACACTTTCCTGGATAAGTGATAGAATAGTAACTCTACAAATAAAGTTAGGAAGAAATAATCTTACAATAATTGGGACATATGCCCCTTCCACAGGAAATAAGAAACTGAACAATTTTATAATAATTGCAAGATAAAAAAGAAAAAAGAAACAAAAATGATCAGTAGTAATTCTGGGGTATTTCAATGCATGAATTGGGAATCAAATCGTTGAAGATTTAATTAGCCCACATGGAGAAAGAGATGTTAATGATAAGGGTATAATTTTAAGAGATTTTTGTGTTTAACCAGCTACAAATTACAAATTTCTTTTTTAAACGTAGGGACATAAGTTCACTTGGATGGATTGGGAATCCAAATCTATTATAAATTATATAATAGCAAAAAGAAGATTTTGGTCACAAGTAATGGATACAAGAGTTTATAGAGGAACCGAAATTGATTCTGATCATTTTTTAGTTGCAGGGAAAATAAGAACAAATAAACCCTACTTTAGAGACAGAAAAAAAAAAGGAATCAAAAAAAGGAAAATTCAAAGTGCAATTGTTAGAACATGAGAGTAAAAGACATCTCTATGAAACTCGGATACAACAAAATTTAAAACCAAGAGTAGCAATGTGGAAATATAAAAACAGCAATCAATAATGAGACAGCTTATTTAAAATGGCTTAATTCAGAGACCAATAATGATAGAATGGAATACAAACATAAAAGAGCAATAGTTGGAAAATTATCTAGAAAGTTACACAATGAAGGATGGGAAAACTTTGTATAAAATATAGAAAGAGATGCCACAGAAGCAAAAAGATATGGTTTTACAGTATATCAACGATTAAAAGAAGAATGTACAGATAAATTAGCTATAAATGGAGTTGCAGAAGAAGAATGGGCACAATATTTCCTACAATTATTATATAAAGATGAAGAACTAAATGTAGTTGCTTCACCCATTGAAGAATTGAGTGCTATAACACTGAATTAAGACTTAGAAACCTTAAAGAAAATGAAAAACAGGAAAGCAAGTGGGATAGATGATATACCCATGAAATATGAGGGAAAACATCAGCATCAAAGATATATGCATTTATTTTAAAAGATAAACTTCAAAAGATAGCAGCAGATAAAATTGAAGAACAGCGTGGTTTCCGGAAAGGACGTTCATGTATCGATGCCATTTTGTAGTAGAACAGTTAATTGAAAAATGGAAAGAATTCGTCATTCCCTTACATATATTATTTCTAGATTTTGGAAAAGCATATAATAGGGTTAAACCAGACAATATGGAAAATATTAGAAAGATATCAAATCCCAAATAATTTAATAAATTCAATCAGAGGTTTATATACGAGACCACATTTATAAAAATAAAACTAGATCATGGGAAAATAACAGACCAGTTTGAAGTTAACCAAAGCCTATGACAAGAATGTGGATTCTCCCCTATTGTTTATTTTATATCTAAATGAAATTATAGATAACTGAAAAAATTAAACCCTCTATGGCTATTACTGAAAAGAGACTCTTAAGAGTAAAAATAAAAATAACAATAAATAATAAGCCAATAGAACAAGTAACAGCTTTCAATTATTTGAGTTGTCAAATATCACATTTTGACCACTAAAAAGACGTGGAAAAAAATTTTGAAAAATATAATCAATTAAATGTCATAATAGAAGAAACTTCAGAAAACAAATGAGAAAAGAAATTCAAATACGATTTCACAATATCATAGCAAAATCAGCTCTCCTTTATGGAAGCAAAAGTTGGGCACTTAGAGCAAGAGATGAAGCAGGAATTAACAGCTCACAAATGAGGTTTCTTCATTCATTAACTGGAGTAACGCTAAGAGATAGAGAAGCGAAGAGATTAGGATGCAATGAAATTGTAGAAAAATGATTGAGGATATACAAAATTATCAAATTAATTAGCTACAACATATCCGGAGAATGTCAAATGTCCATTTACCAAAGATAAGTACCTGGGCGATCGAGCTTCGCTCGACTTTTCTTTTCCTGTTTTTTTAATCGTGTTTTTTTCGGGAGAAGATACTTATTTAGATAAACTTGAAAAGCAAAGTGTTAGCTAAATATAAATTTTCATCCTAATTGTTGGAGTCGTGTCCGTGATGCAACCATTAATATCCTGGCTTGTATGTTGAAACTGGCCAATTATCAGAGAAATTATGGCCAAAATAAGGTTTAGACTAATTGTGACTGTCACGTGAAGACTAAGTTAGCTAAGTCAACTTTCTTTATGTTTTATGAAAGCTCTTGATGAGACCTTTAATATACTGGCTTGTTTGTTGTAATTGGCCCTTTAACAGAGAAATTACCTATGGCCAAAGTAAGGTTTAGAGTAATTGTGACTATTACGCATAAAATCAGGTTTTTTTTCAGGAATGACACCTATATAGATAAACTTAATAAGCAAAACCCTGTCTGAATACAAAATTAGATCAAAATCGTTACAGCCGTTTCCAAGTTGCGAGGAATATACTTATACAAGAATTGCTCGTTTGAGTATATAACATATGTATAAACATCCAATTTGTGTGTGTGTATATATATATATAGGATTAATGACTTCATTGTCAGAAATCCAGCATTAGCTAACAACATATATATATATATATATATATATATATATATATATATATATATATATATATATATATATACATATACATATACATATACATAGATGATATGAATTGTTTATAGAAAAGTGAGTAGAGAAAGAGATGTGAATGTGTTACCTAAACGTAAATAGAGAAACGACTGAATAAGATATGCAGCATTTCTATTACAAACATATAGAAAATTGTATGACTTATTTGTAGAAGAGTGACAAGAGAAAGAGATGTGAATGTGTTGCCTAAAAGTGAGAGAAGAAAACAGTGTGAATGTAATACCATTTCTATTTCAAGCATAGAGAACGTGGTATGACTTACTTTAAAAGCGAGAGTAAAAATGTTTTCTTTTTTTGGTGCAAAATCACGTTTTTATGGACAATTGTTTATAGAAGAGTGAGTAGAGAAAGAGATGTGAATGTGTTACCTAAAAGTACTTAAGTAGAGAAACCAGAGTGAATGTAATATGCAGCATTTCTGTTTCAAATATACAAGAAATTGTACGACTTATTTGTGGAAGAGTGAGTAGAGAAAGAGATGTGAATGTGTTATGTAAAAGTGCGAGGAGAAAACAGTGTGAATGTAATAGCATTTCTATTTCAAACATACAGAAAATGGTATGACTTATTTTAAAACTGGGGATAAAAATGTTTTTTTTTGGTGTAAAATCACGTTTTTATGGAAAATTGTTTATAGAAGAGTGTATAGAGAAAGAGATGTGAATGTGTTACCTAAAAGTGAGTAGAGAAAACACTGTGAATATAATTTGCATGTATACAAAAATTTAACCAAATCTTTTGAGCCGTTTCTGAAATACTGGGAATATATATATACACACAAGAATTGCTCGCAGAAGCGGAAATAAAAAATGTTATTTTTTAAGTAAAATCACATTTTTTTGGGAATTACACCTACATAGATGAGCTTAAAAAGCAAAACCTTATATGAATACAAAATTTGATGGAAATCGTTAGAGCCATTTCCAAGCTACACGGAATATATGTATATACAAGAATTGCTCGTTTAAATATATAAGATATATCACTTAAATCCTCAAGGTAAAAGAGATCTACAAAGACCTTTCAACCGATGGAAAAATCGGTTTTCGTAATCGCAGAATGGGCACCCAATACTGCTTTGGTAGAAGAAGAACAACATAATTTCTGCAAATGCTTATTTCAACTAACATGAAGAAGATAGAGGAATAAGATTTAATTTAAAACGTGAGTCAAATAATTACACTAAACAACACTTACAACTTACTTAGTGTTATTATTTGACTTACCTTTTAAATTAAATTGATTGTAACAACACTGTTTTCAAACTTCTATGAAAGGAAGATAGAGAAATAAGAGTTTGTTAGAATAGTTAGTACAAGAGTAGAGAAAGTCATATGAGTGCAACACTTCCCTTTTTTACTTGGAACACAAAAGTACTTATGTTCCCATTTGGCTTTGAAGTATCTTTTTAACTTGTTATGAAATGTGCTTCCACCACTGACACAATGTGAGTGGCTTACTGGTTCTCTGAGGTAGATAATAGCAGGGGGCATAGGCTGGTAGCTAGCCATGGCAGATGGACGGGGTTAAAACCACAATGTAGGTGAAATGATACACTGAGTCACTTTTTCCCATCTATGGTATAGGTAAATAAGTACCTATCCATTAGTACAACATCCACTTACAAACTGAAATTAAGGGAAAATAAGCAAGGGTAGGAAAACTCATTACACACTTCACACTTTTGTGTAATTAATGTGTTTTGCTGCTAAGTGTTTATTTTCATTTAAGATAGTTCACTGTCAACCATTTCTACACTTTTATAATTGAAATGAAGGAGTTTGAAGGGCCTTATCTCTACTGATATTTTGGGATTTCTTAAGGGGAATTTGTTAATGCAGATAGAATACAAGCAGAATAGACTTCAATTTATTAACATTACTAAATTTAATGGTTTTAACAGTCTTTCCATTAGTGGTTTCTGATACTTTGGGGTTTCTTAAGGGGAATTTGTTAATATAAATAGAATATAACCAGAATAAACTTTCATTTATTAACATTACTAAACTTAATGGCTTTTACAGTCTTTCTATTAGTAGAATACAAATCTTCAATGAATATTACCTAATGTAATGTATACATAATACATCTCTTTTTATGTTAAAAGTAAGAATTATAAGGATAAATCACTATTAGCTTATTTCATTCATAGATACAGATTCCATTGTACAGAGGCATATTTTCTGAGAAATTAATACACAATCACATTGTACAAGTTAAGGATTATGCTTTTTATGTGCACAAGTTGTGAGAAATCCACGTTTTTATGAACTTAAGGTGAATTTTTATTGAAATCTTGTACTATTTCTTGAAGTGCTAAATAACTGACAAAGATTCCAAAAAGGCAAAATATCAATGATGCAAGTAATACTATGTTAATTTATCGGCCAGAGAAGAAGCTAAAGAATTCCAGAAAACTTGTATTCTCTTGAGATTTTGCTTTTGAACCAACAACTGAATATTTTGCCCCAGTTTCAAATCTTGTCTTACCTTCCTCTAATATTTTCTTAGCTTCCCCCTCCAGGGAGATACGTAGCTTTTGCTTTTCTAGGATTGGCACCAGTAAATTAAATTTGTCTATTTTGGCATTGAGTTTTTGTACAACTACCCTATGCTTTTCAATATGATTATTCCATGAATTTGTTTCTTCTTCACTCAAAGGAACATACCCAAATTGTCCACGATAGAGAGCAAGACTTTCCCTTAGGCTTTTAATTTCATCTGCAATTTCTTTTTGAAGAGTTATCCATTCAGGAGTAAAACCATTGTCAATTAAAACCTGAAATTAAAGAAAGAAGATCCAAATCAAAAATGTAATATATTAACTACAAAAAACTGCAATTTCTTGGAGTGACAAAACCATACATGTCTCTGTGAAGACTGCTGCAACTTTGTCTAGTTATTTGAGAACTCTCAAGTTGAGTCTAAGGCATGAGTCTCTAGTCTCTTATAATCTCGTAATATTTGTATATAACTTTAAACAAAAATATTAACCCATTAATGCCCAGCAGTCTAGTTATAGACCACTACAAATATTATTTTTTATTTAGTTTACATGAATTTTCAAGTCATTTTCACCATGTATGTCATCATTACTATTATGTAAATACATTATTGTCTTTAAAAATTAGAATATTGTGTACTTTATTCATTTAAAATAATAAGGTACAAATGTATTCAAGATGCTCTCGGGCTTCGAGCCAGGTGTATTGATGAAAAGACATCGACGTTTCGGGAGTGTACATCTCTCCCATCTTCAGGATGAATGACTAGCAATTTTTTTTTTTTTTTTTTTTTTTTTTTTTTTTTTTTTTTTTTTTTTTTAAAGGGGAGACAGAAAGAGAGTTGGACGGGAGAAAGAGTTGGCTTATTACGCCAGGGAGGGAAAAGGGTTATGGGATGGAGTTTTCTCGGGGGGGATAAGGGAGAAGTGTAGCGTAGGTGGGGAGGTACCGCCGAAGCACCCTCGCAGTACGTTGGTGTACAGCCGGTAAAATTACCGGCATCGCTTAAGGATTTCCGGGTGACAGTCATGAACAAGTCCTGACTGTCACACACGGGAAGTGGACGTGGGAAATAGATGGAGGAGTAAGGATTTATTTTATTACGGGGGGGGCGGCGTTGACGTAGGCAAAGGCAGCTCAGACGGCGATGTCGAGAAGCGAAGTTCTCAATGTTGAGAGGTGTTGTATAGCTGTTGGTTGCGCTTCCTGGCGAGAACCGCGTCGCATTCCATGACCTCACATAGCTGGCTACATGGTGCAGTCCCATGGTCGTAGGAGTTGGTCCAATGTACTTCAGTTGTGTCTTGTTCGTAGTCTAGTTGCTGTGTTGCGTAGTGTTGCTGTGTAGCGTAGTGTTGCTGCGTTGCGTAGTCTTGTTGTGTTGCGTTGAGTTGCTGGTTGTAGCGCGTCTTCGGTCCGTAGTAGTCCCTCGGGTGATGGTATGTTTGTCGTTGAGTTGGTCGAGGAGGCACATTGTCGAGATTTGCTATTGCCGGTGGAGATTTTTCTGTCTGAGTAGTAGCGGCGCAGGTTGTTGTGTTTCTAGTCCTTTCCAGTCTGTTGACGGTGTCGTTGAAGGAAGTTGTGATGTCCTTGAAGGCGTCTCGTAAGTTGTAGTATAAGCCGCAGAGTTCTTCAAATAATGTATTTGCTTTCTTTAGCTCTTCAGTGTGGTGAAGTAAGTTACGTTCGATGTTTTTCAGTCTTTTGTTGCTTGTCCGTCGAAGTGAGTTCGTCTTGAGGCTGCATTTCTTGACGTCTTTGTGTAGAGTTGCTATAGTAGTCGCTGATGTTTTGCGTAGTTCTTTCACTGAGTTGTGGACGTCCTTGAGATGTTCTTGTGTAGCGTTGGTGTCTTTGTGAGCTACGTTGTTAGCGATGGAAGTAACGACGGAGTTGAGCTGCTGTAAAGTTCCTTCCATTCCGCCCAGGCGATGGTTGAGACTTCGAACTGCCAGACGAAGATCCTCTAACTCTTGTCTGGGCAGAGGTGGTCCATCGGTGGCTGCAGCGTACGATGTGGAATCCTGTTGAGTTGGTGCTGTAAGAGTGTTGACTGGTGAAGGTCTGCGATGTGGCTGGGAAGCTGCGCTGACTGGTTCTGGTTGTCTGCTGAGTGCCCGAGGATAGAGGGGGCACTGTGCTTGCCCTGTATAATGGCCTAAGCCATTGCAGGTGGCACAGTACCGGCGTCGCCTACGCAAGTCGTGCGCGGTACACCATTGTGTGAGGCGACGGGCCCCACAGTAGTGGCACCTTGGTGTTGCGGTGCAGGATGTGGCGTCGTGTCCAAACCGGCAACAGCGCCGGCAGGGCACATGACGAGCGGCTCGGCTGGGCTCTGCTAGAAGACGCCTCCCATTAATGACTAGCAAGAGTGAAGGGACCAGTACTGTCAGCCAGTACGTACCGAGTAGAAAACACCCAGTCTAGTGTGGAGGTGGTTCACCGCTCCGTTGGAATCTGTGTTTTCTGAGTCGGTCAATTTCCAATTTTAAGGCTGGTTTCCAAGATGGACTAAACTGCAATCCAGCATCCCGGTTCAGTGTACTCTTCTCGGAGGAGATGGCCAGAGCCTCCTTAACCCTCTGTTCCCATAAACCGCTACATTTTGCCACAATGGTCGTTTCTTTGAAGTTAGCTCTGTGGTCTTTTTCAAAGCAGTGCTCCGCCAGCCCTGACTTTTCAGGCTGCATTAATCGTATGGACCGTTCGTGCTCCTTGACTCTGGTGGAAATGGTCCTGCCGGTTTGCCCTATGTATGGCGTCCCGCATTCACAGGGGATACGGTATACCCCTGGTACATTAAGGAGCAGTTTGTCCTTAACCGGCCTCACTAGGTGTTGGATCTTCAAAGGCGGCTTGTGGATGGTTCTGATGTTGTGTTTAGCGAGAATTCTACTGATTCTGCCGGAAAGATTGCCAGTGTATGGGATGCAGGCAGTGGCGGTCAGCTGGTCTGGTGTTTGCTGAGTTTGTGGTTTTCTCTCTTGGCCTTGATTGCAGTGTCTGTGGAAGCACATAATTTGTTTTTCCTGTTATGTTTCCTTCCTAACTTTTTGTAATACAATAAACTGCCAATAAAGCTTTGTATTATTGCACCACACAAAGAACAGGCTGCTGTAAGCAATTGTAATATTGAAAATATGAGCTTAAAAACAAATAATCTATTTATAGACCACTGGACAAATGTGTTATCTCATGTCATCTCATGGAAACCTTTGCATGATGCAACATTGTTACTTCTGTAGTAGCATGCAAACATCTGCCACATGTGTTATTTACCATCTACAGTTTTTCTGTTTGGAGCAAAGTGAATTGGTGTTCAACAGTATTGTATATTGCATTCTTTGAAGTGAGAATAATATGTAAGTATATTGATTCCAAAAGTATATATGTGTTGTAGTTATTTCTGACTGATGAAGATGAAGCACCTGGTGATGGTGCAGGTATAGTAAATGTGAATATGTTCCAGGCCCAGTTGAAGTACATTTCACTGCCTCTGAAAACAGTGACATACAGGAAATGAATGACTCTAGGGTTAATAAATTGCAGTTTAAAAAACTAAAAAACTAAAAAACTAAACTAAAAAAAAAAAAAAACTCTTTAATAACAAACCAAACTAAAAAGTGGAAAATAATGTTTTGCTATGTAGACCTTTTTCTACCAGTCCTATGGTTCATTATAATTTTAAAATTTAAATAAAGGGTTATATTAACATAATTTTTATTGTAATAGGTATGGGATGCTTTTTAGATATTTTTATCATATCTTTACTTTAATAACTAGCTACCAATGAACTATTTATAACATTTGGTGTCAGACACCCCTCAGCCTGTGCCTAGGATCAGATGCCTTTGTGGAGCAGACAAACCTATGTACCTGACAGAGTGAAGATCTGGTAGTGGGTGGTTAGCCAAGCATCAGGTATTAGAGTGAGGAAGGGGATGATATGAAATGCAGGTGAAATCAATGAATGGAAAGGTGATGATGGAGCAAGTGGTGGAATGAGTGGTGGGGGAAACCAGAAAACCCAGATGCCACTTCGTCCACCACGAATACCACATGTGGGTCCCTGGGATCGAACCTGGGCCACCTTGGTGATAGGCAAACAGTCTAACTGTTTGGCCATGGTGCCACCTACAATATTTCCAAGCGGTTTAATCCTTCTGTCCATGGTAACATGTGGATTTCTAAACTATCTATCCAGAGCTGTCTTGCACCTAGCTGAACTCCAGTCTGCGATTCTTCCCCTGGTCTTGTACTCCTCTCGGGTCCTCTCTCAGTGCATCTAATCTTTCGATATTTTTAAGCAATTTAATTCTTTTGTCCAATGTAGCTTGTGTAGATTTCTGAACTACCAGCTGTTGCAGGTCTCCTAGGCCTGGCTGAACTTTGATCTGTGATCTTTCGCCGGGTCTCATGTTCCTCTCAGGTCCTCTGTATCCTCAGGTATCTATGTCATCCAATTAAAGCAATATTCACATAATTAAAGCAATTTTCAAGGTGAATGTGTAAAAGTGCCTTAGCAACATCAATTGTATCATAATTGTACTATTTTCTATAAATTTAGCTTAGCAATTTTTTTCCTGATGATCTTGGTCAGGACATCAGGACAAAGTCATGATATTAATGTATTATCATCAGTCCTTGACACGACTCTACTTGGTAAAAATTACACTACAATGATAAATTTAACCAAGTCATCTTTTATCCTAATGATCTTGGTCAGGACATTAGGACTAAGTCATGATAATATTGTATTGTCATGGGTTTTTGACATGTGCGCAAATTTTCAATCAGAAGACTCCAAACTGGTGAAAATTACGTTGAAAAATTCCATTACATTGATAAATTTAGCTACTGTGCTTTTCAAATGGGAAGAGTTCTGATCTGCAGCCAATGAGATATGTTAATGTGCACAGCATTGCAAGCTCATTACCCCCACTCTTTTCATATTTCCCTCTCTCTCGCACACTGTCCTACTATTCTCTTGGCATGCATCAAGCCCCACTTAATGGGAAAACAATATGACAACACAGCAGGATTCCGATTGGTTGCCAAACTGGAGGTGCTCAAGGACAAACTCCTTCCCATTTAAAAAGCACAGTAAGTAATTTTTTTATCCTGAGGATCCTCGTCAGGATATTAGGATAAAGTCATGATATAGTATTGTCATTAATTGACATGTGTGCCAATTTAGCTAAGTCACTTTTTTATCCTGATGATCCTGGTCAGGACATTAAGACAAAGTCATGATATTATTGTACTGTCATCGATCCTTGACATGTGTGCGAATTTTCAAGTCAATTAGATAGCTCAAGTTGGTGAATATGTGTTAAATTGATAAATTTAGCTAAGTCACTTTTTTATACTGGTAATCCTGGTCAGGACATTAGGACCAAGGAAAACAGCGGTTGCAGCCTTCCGACTATTGACAAATCATGACTGCTTGGCAAGTCATCTCTACAGAATAGGTATCTCAGCCTCACCAATATGTGTCCTGTGTAACGATCCAGCAGAAATGAATGAAGAACACTTGAAGACCTGTGAAGCATTAAGATCAGAAGAAACTACAGTTCAAAAGTATTGGAAAGCACGAATGCTAATGGCTTCATTGCCAGATGCAAGGCACTAGAAAACAACAACAACAACAACAACATTAGGACAAAGTCATGATATTATTGTAATGTCATTGGTCCTTGTCACATGTGGAAATTTTTCAGTCAATCAGACAACTCAAGCTGGTGAAAATTACCTTACACTGATAAATTTAGCTGTCAGTTTTTTATCCTGATGATCCTGATCAGGACATAGGATGGTCATGATATTGTTGTATTGCCATCAGTCCTTGACATCTGGGCAAATTCTCAAGTCCATCAAATGACTCAAGTTGGTGAAAATTCTACTGGATTGATAAATTTAGCCAGTCACTTTTATCCTGATAATCCTAGACAGGTCATTAGGACAAAGTCATGATACTATTGTATTGTCATTGGTCCTTGACATGTATACAAATTTTCATGTCAATCAGACAACTCAAGTTCATGAAAATTTTGTTACATTGATAAATTTAGCTAAATAAGTTTTTGTTATCCTGATGGTCCTGGTGAGGACATTAGGACAATGTCATAATATTATTGTATTGTCATGGGTTCTTGACACGTGTGCAAGTCAATCAGACGACTCTAAGATGGTGAAAATTATGTCCAAAGATTCCATCTCACACACACGCACACACGCACGCACCCACCCACACCCACCCACACACCCCCACCCACACCCACACCCACCCACACACACACACACACACAGATGAAGCTAATATAAAGCACGTAAAAAGAAAACTTTGCAACCAGGTAACACGATATGAAAAATATGTCCCCAGGCACAGAAAAATTCCAGAAAATTACCATGCATCAAATGAAAAACAAGTTTGAAGCATTGCATGCCACTTGAACTTGGGAAGAAAATTTAAAATTATAATGGAATATTTGAATTTATTCTAAGAAACTGTGTCCTATGCAGCCTCCTGTTAAAATATGTTTGACTTCCTACTGTTTAGAGGAGCCAGATTTAGGCTTACATATTGTAAAAAATGGTATGTCTCAAAATCAGTCCCTAAAGCTTTATCCATTTTAACAGTGCACTTGCTAATGATTAGAAGCAAGATAAAGCATTCAATGGGAGACCACTTATATCTATGCTGAATGCTTTCTTCCGGCAGTATGGTATATTTTCAGAACAGCTTGCCATATTTTCAGAACATGATAGTAAAATATTATGGCCACAATTCTCTTGAACAATACATTCAAGAAAAACATATCCGATTTGGTTACAAGCTGTGGGCTCTATGCAGTTTTAATGGGTACTGCTACAAATTTGACTTATACTATGGCACAGATACAACAGGAAATGAAGCCAGTGAAGAAATGATTTAGCTTTAGGCAGCAGAGTGGTGCTGAACATGTTGTATTGCATTGATAATTTTCATGACATCTATTTTGATAACTTTTTTACAAATAAAGATCTTTTACGCCATCTTCAGAATCTCGGTCAGAGAGAACAGACTTGAGAAATGCTGTCTCCAGGATATAAAAGCATTGCAAAAATAACACAGAGTCCTATGATTATACATTTGACATTCAAGGTGAAATACTTTTTGTTAAATGGCATGATAAATGTTTAACAGTCACATCAAACATTGATATAGCAGAGCCAGTGGCTTCTGTAAGCAGGTGGAACAGAAATGCAAGACTGAAGTTGTGTGTTCAACAGCCACTAAAGAACATGGGTGGAATGAACTATCATGACTGGGTTGGCAGAAAAATATACTACTTCAATATGTGGAACAAAGTGGTACTGGGCCCCGTTCACAAGAATTTTGCACATGGCTGTATGGTAATGGTTGAATTATATACAGAGAAATACACAGATGATATTCCCTGGACTTGCTTGAATTTCAACAATACTTGGCAGTGCAATATCTAATATGTTTTCAAACAGGAAGAAGACAGAGCTGACAGTTTCATCGGCTTGTATATTACAGTATGATTTGAGATTTGATGGAAGAGATCAGTTCATGGCTAAACGTTCTTCACAGAGGCATTGTCAGATGGAAGGATGCAAAGGTGATGTAAGTGCGATGTAACAGTCTGCCACAGATGTTTTGAACTGTTACCATTCTAAATATTTCAGTTAATAGGTAGGTGATTTGGCTTTAAATAGTCTGTAATTGCTGTAAGAAATAAGGTTTAAATATAAAATACAAGAACTTGATGGAAATGTAGGTGTTCATCATTACAATATGTTTTGATACTGTTAATGCCTAATGCCTAGTAGTCTATTTACAGACTGGGCATTTTTGGGACATTGTGTGAACACAAAGACAAACAAAAATATACTATTGACATACTGTGTGTTGGACCAATACATTAACAATTCTTTTTTATTTTTGAAAATAAAATATAATAAGTTGAGCATTAATGATTTGAAGGTAGAACTAGAACTTAAATATTCAATGCCACAGCTGGGATTTGAACCACACATGCTTATATGTTTAAAAACACCCACAGTAAGTTTCTTGGCATAAATAAATAATCATGAGCATTAATGGTTTAATATTTAGATCTTGTTTTAATATACACTATAATGAATTGCACCCTTATGACTTATGAGTATGAATTTCTTAAACATGTTCTTCTTTTCTTTCTAATTTTATACAATGTGACTCATATAAGCCTTTGTTTTTAATCAGTTAAAACGTACAAACTTATCATTGTAACTGTAAAGTTATTTCTGATTTATCCATTAATTTGGATGAAAGAAATGACTTTATGTACAATATTTTCACTTATAAAACTTCACTTTAACCCTTTAATAATTATATCACTCTTAAATATTGACACATTATCTTTATTTTTGTTAAAGCACTTACTGAAATTAAATTAATACATATTTTTTCAACCTGAAACTTATGCCTTTTTTATGCAAACAATCCTGTATTTTTGTGTAGGAAAATTTGTTTTACCAAGACTTAACACAGCACTCTTGGTTATGATTTTCAAGACACTGCTCTATTCTTCTTCCTTTGAAATATCTTCATTTTCATTTTAAGTAATAGCAATAGCTTTATTAAGGCACCACTTTTTATAATATGAGAATTGAAGGACAAGCTCTAATACCTATACATATTAATTCTTCAAATTTTATTTAACTGTACAAACATCAAGGTTTTAAATATGCATAAAAAAGGATTTGTGCCAGGAGCTATATGAAAATCTATTACATCACATTACCCCAATAGAAATCATTGAAATAGAATACAATAGAGTACTTTCCACAAATTTTCAACAAACAATCAATCAAAAAGTACGCATATTGCTAACATAACAGTAAAAATTAAAGACAGAAGAATGCACATGTATACATACTAATGGCTCATTTGTAAATGATGATGATGGAGCTGAAGGAGATGGTACAGGTATGTTTTTTCTTCTTTTAAAAAGGTTAGAAAAAACCACAAATTTTGATGGAGAAGTTGTTGAAATCTACACTGCTCTTAAATATCTATTTATTTATAACTCATAATGTTGTGGTCGCTAAAGAGTGTCTTTAGCATGCTTGTTCCACTCTCCATTTAAATGTTTTTATTTTCCTTATTTGCATTACCTTTTCTCTTTCTACTTGTTTTCCTCCCTTCAATTTTAGATTTAATTCCGCTATTGGTGGAAAATGTTCACTACTTGTGCAGAAGTTCATAATTTTAAAATTTTTTACCATTTTATATTACTTGACAATAATACATAATCAATTACTTTTCCCATTTGTATTTATGAGGGTATGTTACCCCATTTTATCTTCCCCACACTTCCCCACACACATTTAAAATATCAAGATTGTTTCACTCACAAAAATCAATATATTTTTCACTTTCTCTATCCATCACTTTATATTTGCTTTGTCTAAAACTCTCTCTTTTTTGTAATGCACCCTTATGCTTCCTCCCCTCCAGTAAGTTTATATTTTTTTCCTCTATTCTCACATTAAAATCACCCATTATCAATATCTGTATATTTATCCATTAACCTCTCACTTTCCTCCTCTAAGGATTGGTATAAGTTCGGATTGTAGAACTGTGAGTTGGTTGACAGGTTGTACACTATGCCTATGCCTATTTTACTATCATTTAGCTGAATTATAACCCATAATATTTCTTTTAATCTGTACCAAGTTTCCTTGATTGTTGTATTCAAAGACCTCTTAATAAACAATCCCAAATCTCTTGATACTCTCCCTTTCTTTGCCCATGTTTCTCCTCCTCTTCCCACATAATTATATTCCTGAAGATTACATACAAACATGTAAACCTGCAAAAACTTTGTCTTTTGTGTGAACAACACATGTTCCTTAAAATTAGCAAACCATGACTCAAAAAATTTCTAAAAAAATGTACAATATACAGAATTATAATTTGAGTATGAAATACCAACTACATGAAACAATCTCCCAAAAATTTTAAAAGCTCCATAACTAAACTGCATATCATTTCACTTGTGTTAATTATTAATTATAAACATAAGTGGCCAGGCCGTAGCTGAGTGGTTAGATCATTCGCAGGTTCGATCCCAGGCAACTGCATGTGGGATTCATGGTAGACGAAGTGGCACTGGGGCAGGTTTCCTCCAGGTTCTCCGATTTCCCCCGCCATCTCATTCCACCAGTGCTCCATCATCATTCCATGTATCATCATTGTCATCGCCTGCAGTGCCATATTAGTAAAAGTGGGCATTAAACATAAAAAAAAAAAACATAAGCAATATGTATCATGAAAAATTATACTGTTTGTGAACCACTTAAGCATAGGATCAGTTTAAAAAAATATTACATTGCTACAATAAAAATAAGAAATCATTCTCTTTGATGTTCATGCATTAGATTTATTCAGACAACTTTACCTGATTCATCTTATGGGTCACAAAGTCTACATATGGATTTTCAACCTGGTTTTTTAATGGCTTGCCAGAGCCAGCTAAGTTATCAAATTCTCCTCTGGTTATAGATTCTTGAATTAGATCTTCTACAAGTCTGTCCATTTCAGATCTGTTGCAAAACAAAAGTAATGAATTAAAATAAAATACACCTTACTATGGCAGAAAGTAAGCTCCTGTGAACATTTCCAGAAGCTATAAATGGTAGAAACGACTTTTGTAAACACTTCCAAATGCTATAAACTGACAGTATGCCTTAGTTTGCCTGTAAAATTTGGAACCTCAAGAAATAGTACAAAACTGTTCAATTAGGAAGGCTGATAATAGAGTTGCCAATTCTTTAAAGTGGAGATAAGGGACAATAGTGCATAACAGGAATGGGAAAAAAGGTATAACTGCAAAAAATAAGGGAGCTAAATTCAGTGGCATATATTGTGGGCTATCAAAGCTGTCACCGAGGCCCATATCTAAAGTAAACTAGAAATTAATAAGAAATATTAATAATAATTGCAATATTAGCGAGCTTCCCTCATGAAGAATTAGCATGTTGCATGGAATATTCTCGTTCTTACCACCGAAAAGATGGGCCAGTTGATGAACTAGTAATTTCATTAGAGCCAGCAGCCAACTCTTAAAACACCCAGACTTACCCTGGTCAACATCAGATGGTTTGGCAATAATCAGACCAGTGGACGGGCACCATGATTAGACATATGTCAATGTGTCTACAACAGATGCAACAGAAGGTGTGAACAGATCATATATCCCTGACAAGGGGGTGCGAATCGCCCGCATTAATAAAGCTCTTGCCCGTTTTGTCAGCATTCTGATGTTATGGATACTTGACCTGGATTAGCTTTTATCACTTTACAATCACTGATGCATCCCTACTGTGCTGTTTGCAACTTGGTATGGGTGTTATATTACAATGTATACTGTATTCATTCTACATGCAAAAATTATCTCATTGCTCATTTTCTTGTGGGTACAAGGGGAATGTGGGAATACAGTAGGCTTTAAGTGATAGTCAAATCATTTAAAGCTTTTAAATTCTTTGCATGGCTAAGATATTAAATCATGAATAACTCTTCCATTTGTTAAAAGTATAATTATTACTAGATATTGTATAATCCGGCCCAAATGACCTGGCTGTCGACAGGCCTTTAAAACCCAATCACTCGCTCATATAATCTGGACTTGTGTGCCGTGGTCTACTGGGCCAATTCTTCTTCCCAGACATTTTGTCTGTGACTGCGGCAGACATCTTCAGTGGCAGCAAGGTAAAAGTAAAACTATCACAAATAACAAGGAATATCTCCAAACTGGTTCACTCTACAAAAAATTGTAGATTTAAATTGTGTATTTTAGCCAAATCTACGGACATTCTGGGGGTTGTGAGAGAGCGATGTGACCGCCAAAACATAAAAATATGGTGCTCTCTAAAAAACGGTTACCATTACTGCTATTGCTCTCTTCAATATCATCAGTGAAAAATATTGGAGAGCAAGAGGATTAATGACTTCATTGTCAGAAATCCAGCATTAGCTAACAACAACAACATTTTTTGTAAGATTTGGTCTATCTCTTATGATTTACCAGTTATGCAAAAGTCGTCATGAGTAAACAGGATTACATAGGCTATAGCCAGAAAATTCAAAATATACATCACATTTGCCATAAAAATATCTTAAACATATGGCATTTTAATCAAAATTGTTAAAGCCATTTTCAAGAAAATAAAAATTTTCTATGTAAACGGTAGTCTAGAGTAGAGGAATTTTCTTCAAAATCTTTGTGTCACATCCTTGAAGCATACTTAAATACCAACTTTGTTTTTTAATCTATTTTTCATTTTTGAGTTATGCTGTTCACAGACCTAGATGACACACACACACTTACGCACATGCATGTACACACCCACATGCACAGACACACACGCACGCACAGACACACTCACAGACACATGCACGCACAGACACACTCACACACACACACATTCTTCCTTGGTGAATTTTCTTCTCCACTATACTCACCAGCAGCATCAATCATCTTTAACTCTTTACAAAATATTTCCATGCCTAACTAGTACATGTCCTCTCAGAACACAACTACGATTGAGCAATAGTGAAAGAGGAATACTCCGTCACCATGGAGATGTATCAGTCCGATATTCACGGGCTTAATCTCGATATGAAGGGGGAGCAAAACAAAGGAAAGGAGGTGACAAAGAGGATCAAACCAATCACCATCTACTTTAAAAGAATGAATCGTGGGAATTCTGAAAATATGGGATATAAGAGGTAGAACTGGAACTTATATATAACTGGGATATATCTTCAAAAATATGTTGTTGTTAGCTAATGCTGGATTTCTGACAATGAAGTCATTAATCCTCTTGCTCTCCAATATTTTTCACTGATGAATGGGGCACTAGAAGTAGCCGGGCATATTTAAAGGTGGTCTCGATTCATTTCCTCTTGCAGATCACATAGAGGACAGAGTGGTGAAGAATATATCCCAATTCTGTTTAAATGTTTTGCCAGACAATCATGTCCTGTAATCAACCTGAAGGTTGCAACTGCTGTTTTTCGAGGATACTCAGGAATCACTGTTTGAATGTTTGGTAGTTCCCATCTTTTATTCTTTGATTTTTCATAGTAATATTTTGCAATAATTTTTTTGAATTCAGAGTTGACTAATCTTTTAGCTGCATAAAATGGTAAATTAACTATAGATTTTTGTACACCGCTGGTACCCTTTTTTGCAAGAAAATCAGCTTTCTCATTACCACTAAGTCCACAGTGAGCAGGTATCCATTGGAAGACTAGGTGTTTTTGAAGTGCTGTTAGATGGCTAAGCATTTTCCAACATTCTATAATTGTTTGGTTTTTTGGTGACAACTTGGAAGTAATTGCTATAATTGCTGCCCTGGAATCTGAGAGAATAACTGCTTGCTGAAAATGTGAAATTCTGTACAAAACATTTTGTAGGGCCATTCGAATTGCTTCAATTTCTCCATCAAAATTAGTAGTTCAATAACCTAAAGATTTGTAATAGGAAAAGAGGTGACATGTGACTCCAGTCCCTGCTCCATCTTGGTTTGATATCAATGATCCATCAGTATAAATATGGAGTCAATCATGTTCTGGAAATCTAGTATGGATTGTCTCTAATGCCAATAATTTTAGAACACTAGTTGGAGTATCACTTTTCTTAACTTCTTCTGTCAGGTGTAAATATGTGATATCTAATGTTGTGTCGGATTGACTTTAGATATGAAGTTTTCCTTTGAATTAGGAAGGTGTACATTCTTCCTTATGTCTTGAATTTTGGAAAGAAAGCTCTCCTGAGTCTTTAGTGTAAGTGTAAAATGTCTCTTATGCCATGTATTGAATGGGAGTCTGATCAACTTTTCGTGTTGAATAAGAGCCGCTTTTTCTATTTCATATTCAATGGGGTATTGGTTGGTTAGTATTTCCATAGCTGCTATTGGTGTGGTTTTGATAGCACCTGTAATTAATCTCAGACTTTGGTCTTGAAAGATTTGAATTTTTTTTGTGTTTGCTTTTACAAGAACTTCGCTGCAGTAAGTAAATAATGGCTTTATATATCCATTGTATGTTGTGTTAAGAATTGCTCTGGAACATCCCCACTTCATTCCTGTTAGACGTTTTAATAGTGAAAGGCACCTCTCTGCTCTTTGTATTACATTTTCTATTTGTTTGGTCCATGTAAGTTTGGTATCAAATGTAACTCCTAAATATTTTGCTTCCTTTGTTTCTGGTAATTGTTGACCCTCAAAATTTAATTTTATTTTTAGTGGTTTTTTTCTTAGTGAAAAGATTTGGTAGTTTGATTTTGTTGTATTAACAGTCATTAAATTTTCTTTGGTCCACCTTTGTAAGTTGGTTAAGGATTTTTGCATGGTTTTTTCTAGTTCTGTACTTTTGCTTTTTGGTTTTGAAGTCCACATTACTAAGTCATCAGCAAATAGTGCACACTTCACACCTGATTCTTGTATTTGTTGTGGCAGATCGTTAATAAATATATTAAAAAGTGTAGTGCTGAGCACTGCATCTTGTGGTAAGCCACGGTGTACTTGTTTGTATTTAGATATATTTCTTCCATATCTGGTTGCAATAAAGCGTTGTGTTAGGAAATTACATACCCATGAAAACAATGGACCTTGTATCCCTATTTTTTTTACTTTCTTTAGTAGTTTTGTTCTGCATATAGAATCATATGCACTTTGGAAATCAATAAAAACTGATAAATTATCTTCTTTTCTATTGAAGGAGTCTTTGATTTCTTGACTGAGAAGTAAGACTTGTTCATTTGTAGAGTGGAACTCTCTGAATCCAGCTTGACATGGGGATATTAAATTTTTTGATTCTAGAAACCAATTTAACCTGTTTGACACCATTCTTTCCATCACTTTTGCTATTATGCTAGTAAGAGCTATTGGTCTATAATTTTTTATTTCTGATGCTGTTTTGCCTTTCTTCAAGAGTAGGGCAATTATTGCCTTTTGCCATTCAGCAGGTACAGTGGTTTTCGAGGATAGATTGTAGAGTTTCAGTAGTTGTTTTTTGCTGTTTTTCCAAGGTTTTTTATGAACTCTGGATGTATGTGATCTGGTCCAGGAGACTTTTTGTTTTTTAGATTATTTATTGCAATGTTTAGTTCTTGCATATTAAAATTTTGAAAAAAGATATTGCACTGAGTGTTAGGATCTGATTCTCTTTCATGTTTCAAATCTTTCTTAAATTCTTTACGTTCCTTTCTATTATTTCTTGTTACTTTACGTGAATTAGCATAATATTTATTGAATGTTTCGGCTATGACTGCATCATTTACTAACATTTTATTATAAAGCTTTTTTATTAAAGGCTTTCACGGCCGGCGTCTAAATTGTAGAAAGAAATATCTTGCGGGCTGTTATGCCGTGGTCTACTGGAGATCTGTCTTCCAGACGTTTCGTCTACAACTGCGGTAGACATCCTCAGTGGCGTTGTCAAAGTCTCCTCGTGGAAGGTATCACTACGACTGATGCGTCGACTGTCTGTGGGGCTCCATTTATACTATGCGCAACGTGCGCTGATTGGCCCGGGGCGTCCAGAGGCGTGGTAGCTGGTGGAGGGGGTTCTATCTCTCTTATGCTGCTGGTCTCTTCTGATTGGCTTACCTTGCTATCCTGCTTCTTATGATGTTTTATGACCGGATGCCAGTTGCTGTTTAATCTTAAGGCCTCTTCCTTCTTGTTGTTAGGGTGCTTGTAAATTTCAATAGCCTCTCACTGTAGTTGGGCATGGTAATGTATGGTAGATGCAAGGATGCGCGTATCCTGGAACTTAATACTGTGTTCACCGACTGCATTAATGTCATGTTCAGCAACCGCAGACTTGTCAGTTTGGCCCAGGCGGCAGCTTCTTTTGTGTTCCGTGAGTCTGGTCTTAACACTGCGCTGAGTAGTTCCAATGTATACTGAGCCACAACCACAAGGAATACTATACACTCCAGCCGATGACAAAGCTTCTCGGGGATCCTTGGGTGATCGTAGTAAACTGCTTAACTGTCTGGTGGGTTTGAAGATCGTCTTGACGTTATGTCGCTGTAATATGCGATCAATTCGGTCGGTGACATTTTTTAAATATGGTAGGAACACAATGCCCTTACTTTTGGGCTGATCTGGATTCCGGATGACAGGTTGAGTCTTAGGAGGCCGGCAAGCTCTTGCAACATTTTATTGTTGTGTATGATAGGTGTGCTGTTGTTTTCTTTCCTGTCCTTGACATTTTTTATGAGCTTACGAGCTTTGTTACCATCTGTCCTATAATCCATTTTTTCTAAGAAATTATTAAAGTGATTCCTTTTAGCAGTATTAAGTTCTTTTTTTAGTGAGGCACATTTCTTTCGCCATATTTGTGTATCCAATATGTTTTTTGTTTGTTCAGCTGTATTTCTAGCTATATCCCTTTGCTTTTTCAGTTCTTCTAACTGGGGGTTCCAAAAGGGTTTGAAATTTTTAATTCTTCCACGAGGAATATGTTTTTTTGCAGTAAACTAATGATGGACGCAAATGCTTTCTAGAAAGGGGTGATATTGTTGCTGCATGAATACAATTTGTAGGAAGTGTGCACATGCTTAGGGAGTCTGAGATACACACCCCACTTTTTATCTTGATAAAACCTTGGTAAATCAAGATCATTACAAGCAAAACATATGACAAGACTCGACGGGCAGAGGTGGGCTCAAGACACATGTAGGAAAAGGAAACAGGCTTATAATTGTCATGCAGGTTCTGTACAAACAGGATTAATTCTTGAAAGGAAGTGGGTTTTCTGTTCCAGACTAAAGAGTAAAACTCTTGATTACCATTCTGAAATGAATGCAGATTCTTACACAAAAGGTTCATAAATGAACTTAAGATTTTTTTAGAAGAGGGGTCAATCAGTGTCACTGATAATGCAACTTACCATTCTAAAATCTTAGATAAATTTCCCTCTACTAACTCCAAAATGTAAGATATTCAATATTGGGTAACATGTAATATTATATATAGCATTCCACCCTTTTTAAACTACAGCAGCATTGTTACAAAAGTTGTTAGCTAATGCTGGATTTCTGACAGTGAAGTCATTAATCCTCTTGCTCTCCAATATATGACATTGAAGAGAGCAATAGCAGTAACAGTAACTGCTTTTTAGAGAGCACCATATTTTTATGTTACAAAAGTAAATCAGTACAAAATGCAAGAAAAAAAGTATGAGCTAGATCAAATTGCATTAGAAAACGGGCACCAAATGATTCGTTTACCTTCTTATCATTGTCAGTACAACCCCATAGAATTGATTTGGCCCAAGGCAAAGGAGAAAGTTGCTAAACAGCTTTTGTCTCACGAATGTTGAAAAGCTTATGCAAGCTGCACCTGACAGAAAGACCAAACAAGACTGGGCTAGTCATGTTGCTTACTGTGAAAAACTCCAGCAAGAATATTTCCATAAAGAAGTCCTGAGAGAACACCCATGCAAAAACTGACTACAAATCTGCAGGAAACTGATTCCAAATTAAATAAGGTGACAAAGAAGAAGACAAGGAGGACAACATGCTAACAACTCGTCTGCAATAAATCACTTTCATAAATTCAGGTACATTGTTTTCAGTAAATAAACACATTAATATTAAATGTTACAGGTTACAATGCTATGTAGAAGCATCGTTCATGTTTGTGGTGTGACGAATGTTATTTTCCTTCTTTTTCTCTCCTCACATTTCTCACTTTGGCACATCACTTGAGAGCAGTGCAGCTATGGCAGGCAAGCATTGGCCTAGCTCACATGCCTTTTAAAACTGTATGCCATATAACTGACTTTTGAACTCACGACTTCTTGGATATGAGGCAGACACTACCAAAATACTATATGCAGGCCCCAATTGGAAAAGTAGGAACAGCAGTGGAAATAGACAAATCAAAATTCAGGCATATAAAATACCAACCCAAAGTTAAATAAAAGGGCAACGTAAAAATCATCGTGTAAAATGTAAGGAATGCTCTTACCAGTTGAAGCCAGGGACTGGAAAACATTGTTGGTCTTACTCTAAAAATGGATTTTACCCGACATAACAATAGGATCTAAATGCTGGAAGTTACATGATACACTTCAAGATAAAAGCCTCTAGTACCAAGTAAACCATTCCATCAAATTTTAAAGTACTGCCACAGTTGGCAAACTGCAGCAAGAGAACATACGACACCACCTTCCCATACTCACCAACATGACTAAAAATAAATGAAAGTGCTGCAAGTACTTCATCCCTATCTCCAGAAGAGGAAAGATGCACTCTGCAGGTTATTAAGTGGAATATATATTACACATACATTCCACATGATGCCCAGATTACATACTTTTCTAAAGACTATCCACCACAAATTTAAAGTCATAATCTGTTTATCAAACTTTATTTGCTATTTTCTTCAGCCGTTTGCAAAGATTTACACAGCAACAATACATAGCAAAGCCAGTGTTATAACCAAGTTTCTTAACATGATTTATTTTTTTTAACTTTAAGGTAACTTACCCTCATTGCTAATGATGAAATGCAATGGTAGCACTGTGTTTTGTATCTGGATTAAAATTTTACATTAAACATTTAAGATTGGTCACTGACTTCCGTTGTTCAACATATTCAAAGATTAACTCAGAAACAATAGCAAAATCAGTGTTATACTTATTTCATATCTAAATTATTAATAATGATAATTGAAACTACATGGAACACCTGATTTCTATTACTCACAACCTTTTGAAGTTTTACACGAAAACAATAGTAAACATAGAAATCCCTATTATTTGTATTTCCTTATGTGAATTACTCATACTCTTAATGGTTAAACACAGTGTTAGGCTTTCTGCTTATATTAAAACATTAAAAAAAAAGTGTTATGCCTACTCCATCTACGATCTGGGCAGAATCTAATGAAATACAAATAAATGAGAAGAAGACAGGACTGGTCATGTTTAGGAATGGAAGAAAGCCTGCAATGGAAAGGACTTGAACAGATCAAATAGCTTCAAACACCTGGGAATAACAATACAAGCTACAGCAAGGAACTTCAGGATACACTTAACAGACAGAATGATAGCAGCAATTAAAAGCATCAATGAAATAAGAAATATAAGAAAAATGTCATTAAAAACTGCAATGAAATTATTCAGTTTGAAGGTCCTACCAGTTATAACATATGGTTTAGAATTAGTATGGGCATACATCACGATGTACTAACTAGAGAAAATAGAGAAGGGTAGGGTTTAAGGGCCCATCGACAGCTAGGTCATTAGGGCAATAGAGAAGATAAAAGTGACTTTCCTAAAAAGAGAGCTGGGTGTTTCCAAATACACAAGATCTAGATTGACGTAAGTGCTAACCGGCGAAAACTTCCTTATAGAAGAAATTAATATATAGCTATGTGTTCCCTAAATTAATGTGATGTCCTCATTTATTTCTGCACAGGCTCAGAACATGCCCATTTATACTGTTAATCAGGGGCAGCTATTGAAAGGGGGCTGAAGGGCAGCACCCCCCCCCCCTATTAAAAACTGAAAATGATATTTTTTGGTCTTAATATGTCCATTATATAGGAACACTTGTTGTACAGAAAATATGTTTAAAATTGTTCCATTTTTCTCCTATTTAGTACACTAATTTTTAGGATGATGGTCTGCCGGGCTCGGGTTGTGACAGCCCAGGCACTTTCTGGTCTGTTTTCATCAGTAACCATGATAATGGCATAGCTATAAGGTTATCCCACTCTTGCATGGAGTTTCAGTTTAAACGAAAGGTAAATTACATTAGTATTTTTCTTTGGTATGATTTGAAATTCTTAGCATAACAAATCTTCATTTTAATGTAGACTCCCTGAGCCCTTCCAGGTTAAAAATTCATGAGCCGCCACTGCTGTTAATTTCAGGTTATGTCTATAAATACAATTATAACTAATGATCACCTAACTCATCTTAAATAAATTAATATTTTCCAGCATCATCATTGTCATTTTGTGTGGGATGAGAATCAGAAACAATTCAATAAGTAAATGCAGACAAAACAAGGAAGGCTGTATAGCATAAACTTAACAGTATAGCTAAATCTGATTAATGGGCATTATGGTTGTCATTGTGCATCCAGGCTTACAGAGTGAAAATCTTTTAGTCAATTTCACTATTTGGTAATGGTACAAGTAGTGGTATGCTACTCAAAATATGAAGATCACACCGAAAGTTACAAATAACTCATTGTGAAAATTCAAATTCCAACGATGTAAGAATAATGACTTCAGGAATGTAATCTACAGACTTTACAGCACATGTTGCCATATTGTGACATCATATGACCTCAGGCACACTTAAGCAAATCAATTCTTCATAATATGGGAATAAGTCAACTTAATCCTTAACATTTATAAAAATAAAAGTGGTGTGTGTAAATGTATATAGAAGCTGTTCCAGAAAAACACCAACAACGCTTGGTATGTTGTGTGGGATGACAACTGATCGTTTCTCAAGGAGAAAACCTGGTCTGGAGATGAACAGTTTGGGCACTGAAGTTTGAGAAGGAATGGCTGTGACAATTTGCTAAAATTCATTTTGGTATCTTAATGCAGAAGCAGTGGCATAGCCTATCAGATTCGGATATGTAACCCAATGAATATTATAAAATTCTAAATTAAAAACAAATTAGAAACTAAAAGCTTTACTTATCTTAGTAATATTGCAAGTTCTTCAACTACTAAGATAAGTGAAGCTTTTAGTTTCTAATTTGTTCTTAATTTAGAGTCTGTTACTTCACTGTTAATGGCTTCAATTTTCCTTAATTATAAAATTTGTTAAAATATGGTCCAACTTAAAGAGAATTGCCTTTCGGAGTTTTCAACTATCATTTTCTGAAGGAAATATTCTATAATATTGAGAGCATGATTCAAAAGAGAATCTGCTTTTCTGTCAGAACTTACATTTGTAGAGGTGGCACCATTGTTGAACGGTTAGACCATTTGCCTACCACCTAGGTAGCCCAGGTTCGATCCCAGGAACCCACATGTGGTATTCGTGGTGGATGAAGCAGTGTCTGCATCAGTTTTCTCCAGGTTCTCCAGTTTACCCCACCACTCTTTCCACCTTTTTGTACATCGATTTTGCCTGCATTTCACATCATCCTCTTCCTCACTCTCATTCCTGGTGCTTGGCTGACCACCCACTTTCAGATCTTCACTCTGTCCAGTCCATAGGTTCGTCTGCTCCCAGACAGGCATCTGATCTTAGGCATTGGATAGTAAGCCCTAGGGGCTGTAAGTCCTATATAAGAGGAGGGCAATCAGGTAAAGAAGAAGAATTTACATCTGTAAACTAAATAAACCTCTCTTCAACATTTCCACCAACATTTATGTAATGAACAGTACAGAGTTGTTCTTCACTATTTGTGTCAGCCGTTTCATCTAATATTAATTAAAAATAAGACATCATAAATGTCTTTCTTAATTCCATGTAGGATGGCACTAACTCTTGAAATTAAGTAATTCTGATATGAGGTGAAGCTGCATGAAAAACAGTCTCCTTTTCCAAGTGCTCTTTCAAAGAGAAGTCATACATTGCTAATTCATTTAAATATTCAATATGGTTGCCTCTGTTTCAAGATCCTTCATTCTTACTGTGACCAAGAAAAGCAAGTGCCAGTTTTTCTAGAAAACATACAGCCCTTATGTGAGTGATTCTTAACATGAGATGTGGTCTAGGTTGGTACATACTTGGGTCAGGCACACCACATCAGCTTCCTGTAGCTGATGACAGATGCTGTAGACCCCAGTTTTGTTTCCAAATATAATGCTGCAGCATGGCAAAAATTCAAATCATGTTCACAAAAGCTTGATTTTTAATGACATGACATGACATTAAAATGATTATGTACCACATAATGATTATGTATGTTTATTATAAACACTAATTTTGCAATCAGTTTGAGAAAACTACAGGATATGTAAAATATCTCTCACATCCATTGATGCTATGCCCCTGTACAGAGGGTATGTAACCCTTTAGCCAAATATGTACTGTAGATGAACGACCTGAGCCTAATAACATTGCTGCGATGCACTACATTCCTCCAAAGATCCCTTGGTGCGCATCCTATTGCACTACTTATGTGGCTTCAAATACAGTAACATTTAAACAGCACTGCGACATGTACCAGTACACAGTTGCAGAAATGGCCAACATGAGCTCCAGCACACTTTGATGCAAATGTGTGGAATCACCTCTTCGTCGCATATCCAAATCAATGGATTGATAGAGGTGGACCAGTTCCATGGCCAACATGGTCACCAGATCTGACAACTCTCAACTATTTTCTGTGGAGTTGTATTAGGAATATGGTACTCCCGTAACATCAGCAGAGGACCTTATTGCTCAAGTCCACATAGTGATTGAAAATCTTCAAAGACAACCAGGTGTATTGGGTTAGATGTATGAGACTCGGCACCATCAATATAGGCTCTGGAATGACATAGGAGGCACCAGTTCAAAGCCCATTTGTAATGTAGACAGCTTGATGTGCTACTCTTGTTGGGTTTATTGACGAAATATGAACACCCATCTCACACTTCGATGCACTACAGCATCCAAACCATGCATTTCCACATAGGAGCTTCTTCTTGAAAACCGATCAGTTTGCCATTCTGCACTACATACTACGCATTGTCAATTCTTTTTGGGACACACTGTGTATATATATGTCGCCTAACTAAATGTTAATGGGGAACTTATTTTGGCTATCCAGGCCATTCATGAAACTTTCCACAGAGCATGCAACAATAGTTTCCTCTGGTGGTTTTCTGTAAGATTTTCTGACAGCAAAATTGAGAAGTGAAACGTGCCTACATATTAACACAGTGGCTTGATTATCTGTAGTTTTAAAAACATAGTATACACTTAAAAGGGGAGAAAAAACAAAAAAATCTGAATAAAATGCACAGTAAAGCACATAAATTTGCACACGTATGTCATTTACATATATCATGCTATAATCAGTACCATAAAATAGTCATGGTTATCTTATAACATTTATTTTAAGGATTCTTCAAGGTGTTCCTTGGAATTCCAGATACCTGTCCAGAAAGTCAGAAATGCAGCAATTCATATCATACTGATATCACCCTTAATTCTGCATTTTGGTTGAAAAATAGCATTCCAACAGGTGCTGTATAGTCAGGTTACCAGTGACAATATGCTGCGTCACAATCAAAGATCAGATGACTAGTTTTCATATCATGCGGACAGATTAGAAGGATGCCCTCATGGTACAGTCTTGTAAATTTTGTGAACAGTTGCTATGTGGCAGATCCAAGTGAAAAATATTCTCACAAGCTCACCTGATACCAACCAAAGATTAAGCTATCAGGAGTAGGGTTTAAGGGCCTGTCGACAGCTAGGTCATTAGGGTTAAACTACAATGTTGATATATTACAACCAAAAATCTTTAATGGCACTATGTGGATGTGTATTTCTAGATAACTATAGACTTGCTTCAAAGAGTGACATCATAAATTGGAAAAGAAAAGCACGCTTAAAAATGAACACGTGTATATATAAACTCAATTATTTGCAGCAGTATGGTGCTGGGTTTTTAATAATTTCACTTTAAGTTGAGCTATGAGATTCTTTATTCTATCCCAGGTCGTGGTACAGGGTGAAATGAACGAACACAGGATGTAACTTCAATATAACACTTTTATTTGCACTTTTTTTGTCGATTATTACACTCGTTACAATTAAATTAACTTTCGTTACACCTGTATATACTTTCTTGATAGTCTTTTCAGGTTATTAGTTATTTTAGATCCACATCTACGTGCGTTACAAAAACGTGTCTTCACTCTCTGGAGCCTGGAATGCTAATAATGAAAAAGTTGGCACCTCTTTACATAATGCTTTTGTATTCATGCGCGTATGTGCTCATTTTGCTGCAAAGTACACTTTGAAACCCTCCTACACGCTAAATAGTTCCTGTAATGTTAGTGAAGCGATCTTTATCTATCCTCCCTACACTTTTAACATTAAATATATATGGTTCTTATATTTATACATATTAAATTTGAACATGCAAATTAACATTTACGACATTCTTAAACAACTCTTTTTTGTAACAATTGAGAAAATAGCAATACATTTTCAGTACTCAACAAATCCTTACCAACATGAAAAATAAACTACATTTGCAACAAATATTTACATAAATGCTTTCCTTTCGGGGTCTAACCATATATTCTGTCTCAAGTGTATCTTATAAATTTTCAAATTTGAACATAAATTAATAACTACACTTTCATGTTCTCATGTAAACTGTATAAAAATAATTTGTTCCCTTTTTATTCTGAGAGTGTCCATCTAATAGCTTAAAGCAGAGTTAAAATACAGATAAACACCAATTATATATGATGGTGATGCATCAAACATAACAAAGATTGAGAACAAGTGAGCATTATCCAGAAATTGTAGATGAGGAATGTATTACATAAAACTTTTGGAAAACTCTAAAGCCTATGTGGGCTGTATAACCAAAATCCTCAATAATCCCCCCCTCCCCAAATTGTACATGTCAGAAACACTCTGTAGTATTATTCTTAAGTGTGTAAATACAAATTATTGATATGAAAAAGCATAATTTGGCTAAAATAAGACATATCGAAAGGTTTTGCACTTATCAAGTCAGGCATCTGAAAAGCAACTTGTACAAGGGGACTTCAGAAAGTAAGTTACGCAAGTTGCACATGATTTTGGCAGGCTAGGTAACTTTTATTGAATGCTGCATTACAATGCAAAGTGATAGAGGTACATGATACTATTTTTCAACATAGTCACCATGTCTCTCCAAATAAAGATCTGAACTTTCTACCAAATGTTCAATTTCTTGACAGTGAAACCCACTTCTTGGTCATGGAACCATTCGAGAACTGCTATACACAATTTTTCATTATTGGAGCCTCTTTCCCCCAGATGTTCTTTCAGCTTGCTGAACAGACGAAAACTGCATGGTGCAACATCTAGACTCTGTCAGATACTTCCATACCTCCCTCTGAAAACAATGAAGCATAGCTTGTGGGTATCATATAGGGTGTTGCACTGTCATGCAGGAGAACAGTGCCAATGTTTAATTCTACATGCCTCTTGTTCTTTATGGCATTGTGCAGTGATGTCACTATTGCACAGTGAGAATTGGCAATAATGGTTGTGCCCTTTGCTATAAACTCTATGAACATAACTCCTTCACAGCAATCCTCCATGGTCTAAGGGTAACATGCTAACCTCTGGTTACCAAGGTTACACACTCAAACCTGGTGGAGACCAATGGATTTTTCCGGGCATAAAAATTCTTAGCATGGCTTCCTTCAGAAGGGAAGTAAAGGCATATCATAGATTTGCAGCACGTAAAAGAACCTCAAGCCTGATAAAGAGGCCTTTGTGCAAAATTAAGCAGTCTTTCACACCCAGTATAAAATGGGATGCTGAGAACCATAGTAGTTAAAGGGCGTCCATAAATAAAAATCAATTTCAGTTTCCTTCACAGTTGAAGAAGACAGTGGCCATGACCTTCCCTACTGATGGTATAATTTTGAATTTCTTCCACACATGTGAAGAGGCATGTCTCCACTCTTTGTTTGAGGTATGAAATGATGCATCCAAGTGTCATCACCCATAATGATGCAGCTTAGGAAATTGTTGCCTTCTATGGAGTAATGCTAGGAAGTTCAAAGAAGCCATAAACCTTGCATGTTTCTATGCAAGTGTCAGTGACCATGGAACTTAGTGTGTCCACAATTTCCAATATTGTAGACAATCCCAGACAATGGAATAAGCATTGCCTATTAAGATGCACATCCGCTGAGCAATGTCGCAAACCAGTTCATTGGCTGCCTGGACATTGTCATCTTTGGTTAATGTTGTTTCCTTCCAGATCAGCACCACCCATGTCTGTGTAACCTTGGTCAAATTGTTGGCACCATTTCACTATGGTTGGGCACAGTGTTGCAATTGGTGGTCTCCACCTCAGAATTTTATTGTACAACTCTGTGCAATTTCAACATTTTCCCACAAGAGTTGTACTGTTCCACATACATTAACATACACTGCAGTATATTTTCAGTCAACACACCATTTCACTCGCACTCTTCTTATCACACAGTCAGCAGAATTGTGTCCACAGGAAGACCAGAACATAAACTCTACTCTGACAAAGTAGTACTCTGACAAAGGTGCCATCTTGTTGTGCAAAGGTCTTAGCATGAAATGACAGTGTCACTTACTTTTTGAAGTCCCCTCATAAATACTTTCTTGAGTGACAGAATGATGAATATTTGGTTTAGTACACTCCTACGCAAGAATTCAGAGCAGAATGCTCGGTTCTTATCTGGTTTAGTTACCTATTCAATTTTAATATCTTCATAGTGCATAATAATTTACTATCAACCTATAAATACCTCATTTTTATCTTTTGTGCCTCCCGTTGGTCTTTCTGAACGAGTCCTTCTTCTTTTCCAGCTGTTATTTTGGAAACTCTGTGGTTATAAACATTTTCAACTGCTTTCATTGCTCTAAACTTTGTATATTGTTTCTGTCGCTGCTGTGGTGTTCCTGAACCATAGCCACCATAAGTAAGATACTGGCGATGCTGAGGTGCTGTGTGCTATACAAACAAAAATGCTTGCTTAAAATGGTCACATTTATGACATAGAAAAATCTGATGCTATATCCACATGACTTTCTCTACCCATTATTCAACAAACTGTTATAACAACACCTTATTCTTCTTCCTATTTCACTGGACTAAAGATAAACATTGGTAGAAATAGTTTCCTTATATATTTCTTTGTAGATACAAGGAAATTAGGGGAATACTGTAGGGTTAAGTGATAGTCGAGTCTTTTAGGAGCAAAGCAATGGCTTTGAAATTGCATTTTTTTTTGCATGGCCACGAAAAAAGAAAAAGAGCTATTTTCCACTTCAGAAAAGTGCAAATATTTAAAACTTCAAACCAATAACAATGAATATATCAGAAATGGTAAATACCACAAAAGAATTTATTTGGCATAAATTATGTGCTTTAATGAGATCTACATTTTTTGGGCTGTTTGATGTAATAATTGACAGAGTTCACTATTAATTTTGCCTGAAGACTAATTATCAACAATTACCAGAAACAAAGGAAGCAAAGTATTTAGGAGTTACATTTGATACCAAACTTACATGGACCAAACAAATAGAAAATGTAATACAAAGAGCAGAGAGGCGCCTTTCACTGTTAAAACGTCTAACAGGAATGAAGTGGGGATGTTCCAGAGCAACGCTTAACACAACATATAATATATATATAAAACCATTGTTTACTTACTGCAGCGAAGTTCTTGTAACAGCAAACACAAAAAAAATTCAAATCTTTCAAAACCAAAGTCTGAGATTAATTACAGGTGCTATCAAAACCACACCAATAGCAGCTATGGAAATACTAACCAACCAATATCCCATTGAATATGAAATAGAAAAAGCGGCTCTTATTCAACACGAAAAGTTGATCAGACTCCCATTCAATACATGGCACAAGAGAAATTTTACACATACACTAAAGACTCAGGAGAGCTTTCTTTCCAAAATTCAAGACATCAAGAAGGATGTACACCTTCCTAATTCAAAGGAAAACTTCATATCTAAAGTCAATCCAACACATACATTAGACATCACATATTATTTACACCTGACAGAAGAAGTTAAAAAAAGTGATACTCCAACTAGTGTTCTAAAATTATTGGCATTAGAAACAATCCATACTAGGTTTCCAGAACATGAGTGGCTCCATATTTATACTGATGGATCATTTATATCAAACAAAGATGGAGCAGGTGCTGGAGTCACATGTCACCTCTTTTCCTATTACAAATCTTTAAGTTATGGAACTACTAACTTTGATGGAGAAATTGAAGCAATTCGAATGGCCCTACAAAATCTTTTGTACAGAATTTCACATTTTCAGCAAGCAGTTATTCTCTCAGATTCCAGGGCAGCAATTATAGCAATTACTTCCAAGTTGTCACCAAAAAACCAAACTATTATAGAATGTTGGAGGATGCTTAGCCATCTAACAGCACTTCAAAAACACCTAGTCTTCCAATGGATACCGGCTCACTGTGGACTGAGTGGTAATGAGAAAGCTGATTTTCTTGCAAAAAAGGGTACCAGCGGTGTACAAAAATCTATAGTTAATTTACCATTTTATGCAGCTAAAAGATTAGTCAACTCTGAATTCAAAAAAATTATTGCAAAATATTACTATGAAAAATCAAAGAATAAAAGATGGGAACTACCAAACATTCAAACAGTGATTCCTGAGTATCCTCGAAAAACAGCAGTTGCAATCTTCAGGTTGATTACAGGACATGATTGTCTGGCAAAACATTTAAACAGAATTGGGATATATTCTTCACCACTCTGTCCTCTATGTGATCTGCAAGAGGAAATGGATCGAGACCACCTTCAAATATGCCCGGTCACTTCTAGTGCCCCATCCATCAGTGAAAAATATTGGAGAGCAAGAGGATTAATGACTTCATTGTCAGAAATCCAGCATTAGCTAACAACAACATTTTTTGGGCAGGATTAATGACTTCATTGTCAGAAATCCAGCATTAGCTAACAACATCTTTTGGGCTGTTTGATGTAATAATTGACAGAGTTCACTATTAATTTTGCCTGAAGACTAATTATCAACTTTGATTATACCAGGTAACTTCTCTTCTAATTCTTGTTCATATTTTTGCCAATTTTCCTTTTTAAAATTCCAAGATTTTTTACAGAATGTCCCAAAATTAGACCGGCAAACTTTGGGAGCTGATAGATAACATTATTTTAAACACTTTTTATTAAGGAAGGTTTTTTGCTGCGGTGCTTCATGCATGCTCATTGTGATTAATACAAAGAGTGCATCAGTGTGCCCTATTCTGCCGTACTCTCACAAAGACACCAGCCATTTCCTAGTTTAAAAGTTTGTCAGTCCAATTTTAAATAGTAAAGCTGTGATTAACTGTAAACAATGAGATGTTTGTGTTCTGTTTACGCGCTCTGTTGTTTGTTTCTTGGATTAAGATTGTGTGCCTTACTAAGATAAATGCAATAGTAATTTGCATTGTTGATTTTGCCTTAAATACTCAAACTGGGTTGGAGACAGTAGGTAATGACATTAACTCGTCTAGCGCTTGAACGAAGCACTGCAGCAAAACACTTTTAAAATAATGTCATGTATCATCCCAAAGTTTGTCAGTCTAATTTTGGGACACCCTATATATGTGTTGAAAAGTGCTTATTACATTTCCCCACATCTATATGTACTATTTCAACTTTATCAGCTACTTGATTGAAAAGTAGTGGCTCCTGGTCGAGAAGACCACATAACCGCCCAGGAGGGACCAGGTGCTGGCCAAATCCTACTTCCAGTACCGCACCCCTCTCATGATGCCTGTGGTGGGTCAAGGTGGGAGATGCAGCAGTTGGGCGGTAGACCTTGGCCAGGATGGGCGGTTGTGCCATGGAGTTTAATTGGTCCAAAATGATGAAGATCAAAGAAATACATGATATGATCAAACAAATATAGTCTTATGGTGGACTCTTGCTCCTGTGGTGTTTTTGGAAATGAAATGGCTGATGTTTTAGCAAAGAAAGGATCTAAAATCAATTTTGTGGTAAAACAAAATTTCTCCTATGAATCAATTAAAGAACTTGTTAAAAGAAAATAACTTCAAATTACAATCAACAGATAACACTTTGAAATCAACAGTCAAAATGGAAGAACATTTTTGATAATCCATCAACAATTTCTGATTTACTAAGAAAATCCTCTGTTGCTGAGTTTTTTAACTGATTACAGACTGTTTGAATAAACATCTTTTCAGAATAGGAATAGTGGCATCTGCAAATTGTTTATTGGCTCCAAAGAAGAACTGGACACGGAACATCTAAAAAATTATGAATCCCTTATGACTTTTGAAATTCTAACTTCAAAATATTGGGAAACAAGGAGAATGATTTCATTATTAATTCCTGAGCATTACACGCACCCATACCCACATATTTTTTGCAGTAAGATTTTATCTATCCCAAAGTGTTTACCAATTATACAAAATACATTGAGAATAAAGAGAACTATAGAGACTGTCCCAGAAAATTTAAGATAAACATTTTCATGAAAATATCTTAAAACATATAATATTTTACTCAGAATCGTTGGAACCATTTTTGAGATAACGAAAAATGTTTCCATGCAAAGGGGTAGTTTGGGTTGGAGAAATTTTCTTCAAGGTCTTCATTTAGCAACTTTAGATGGTACAAAATACGAAGATGGTTTGTGCGCACTTATACATATATTCTTCTAAAAATGCCTTTTTTGTGTTCAGGAAGCCTCAAAATGGTATTTCCAGTAAAATCTTGGTCTCAATACCTCCTCCACTTACTGTAAGTATGTAGTAGGGAAAGTAAAAAGCAGATCATCTGACCAAAACATAAGTAATGTTTTCAGTTTAATACTCCCTTAAAGTAGAAAGTAATAGTAATCACATATAAAGGGAAAATACTTTCCCTAATTTACACAGAAGTCCCATACAAACTGCTGCTACACATGATCTGAAAAGAAAGAAAACTAAAAATGTTCATCTTCTTTTTCTTCTTATAAAAATTTTCAATACAGTAGAATCCCATTAATCTGAACCCCACAAATCTGAAATTCCAGGTAATCCGAACAGAAAATTCAGAATAAAAAACAATAAAAATCAATTAACACATTGTAAAGCTATCAGGGAAGCTAAGTAAAACTTGTTTTGTTCTTTGCCAGCTTAAGTCTCGAGTGTCAGCTAATGTCCTCAAAATTTGTTATTTTGCTTACTTTCACTCTTTACTCTTGTTCTCTTCTGACCCCGATGCTATTAGGGTTCCCAAGGGCTAGGGAGTCTTTATTTTTCCAACCTCTCCATTTCTCTATAAAATCTTAACCGCTAACATGCTGACCTGTCATGGCATGTAATACGTCCTCTCAAACTTTGCCCACACACGGCTTGTGTGTTTAAAAACACCAACAGTAAGTTTGTTGGCATAAATAAATGATCATGATTATTTGTAGAGAAAGCATTTTGAGAGAAAGCATTTTTATTACAGAACTGATGAACTCATTATTGAAACTACACACTTTGGAATGAAATGTTTATACCACAAAAATGTTTTGCTAAACTTTGATATAAGGCAGGGCCTGTACATAAAGCACTTTTTTTTAATGTACAGGAACTATGTTTTCATTTAGTTGACATTGTAGTGCATGTTCAGACAAAACAAAGATGGAGGGGAAGGCTGGTGTGGGGGTCTATGGGCCAAACTTAAGCTCTTCTAAGGCCGTGGGATAAGTTGCATCCATCTTTCAGACAAAAGTTTATCCTATTGAAATTTGCGCTCATGAAAATGCCAATAAAGGCCTGTGTGGGGCAAAAATATACATTTTATCAGATAGCAGGCAGCCTTAAAAGCTCTAGATTCTAATATATTTGAGTCAAGGTTGGTGGAACTGTTACTTGATGCTCATCAACTAGTCAAACGCAATAAGGTAACTTTAATGTGGGTTCCAGGACATGAGAACATCGAAGGCAATGAAATAGCAATTGCCTTCACAAGGAAGGAGCTAAGTTACCCTTCATTGGCCCTGAACCTTTCTGTGGTGTCCTGAATAGTTACCTAAAGAATAAGGTTAAAACATGGGAACAGAAAATGAAAATTAACTACTGGAATAACATTCCAAAATTAATACATGCGAAAAGGCTCATCACCTATTTGAACATAAGGGCTACGAAGCTATTTAGATTAAATAAAAAGGAACTTAGGCTAATTGTTGGCCTTTTTTCTGTATACTGCTCTATTAGAGATCATCTCTTTAAGATGAGCAAAAGCAAGCTAAAAATTGTTCAATTCTGTGACCACAACAATGAAACAGCGATGCATATACTTTAATTGTGCAGCTATTGCTCATTATAGACTGCAGTATCTGAACAATCCCTTTCCTTCACCAGAAGTTCAGAAAACTCCCCCTAGGAATCCTCTTGGCTTCCTAAAGAGGATCAAGTTGAACAGGGATTGAATAGTATTAGGGTTAGTACAACATATCTTTTAGGTTACAGTGCAGAGAGGCTGGAAAGCCTAAACGACTCCTCTAAATCTGTTGTTATTGTTGGCTAATGCTCAATTTCTGATAATGGTGTCATTGTTCTCCAATATTTTTTTACTGATGGATAGGGCGCTGTGGCTGGGCATATTTGAAGGTAGTTTTGGTCCATTTCCTATTGCAGATCACACAGAGAACAGAGTGGTGAAGAAAATATCCCAATTATGTTCAAATGTTTTGCCAGACAATCATGTTCCATAATTAACCTGAAGGTTGGAACTGCCATTTTTCGAGGATACTCAGGAATTACTGTTTGAATGTTTGGTAGTTCCCATCTTAAATTTTTTGATTTTTCATAGTAATATTTTGCAATAATTTTTTTGAATTCAGAGTTGACTAATCTTTTAGCTGCATAAAATGCTAGATTAACAATAGATTTCTGTGCACTGTTGGTGCCCTTTTTTGCATGAACGAAAACTTCGTAATTAGTCAATCCGACACAAACATTAGACATCGTATACTATTTACGCATGACAGAAGAAGTTAAGGTAAATCAAACTCCAACTAGTGTTCTAAAATTATTGGTATTAGAGACAATCCATACTAGATTTCCAGAACATGAATGGCTCCATATTTATATTGATGGATCACTGATATCAAACCAAGATGGAGCAGGGGCTGGACTCACGTGCCATCTCTTTTCCTATTACAAACATTTAGGTTAGGGAACTACAAACTTCAATGGAGAAACTGAGGCAATTCGAATGCCCTCCAAAATCGTTTGTACAGAATCTCATATTATCATCAAGCAGTTATTCTCTCAGATTCCAGGGTGGCAATTATAGCAATTACTTCCAGGTTGTAACCAAAAAACCAAACTAATTAATCTATAGTACAGTAAAGGAAAGTATAGAGTTCCACCCAAAAATTTTATGCCAAGATTTAATCAGAAAGACATGTTATGAGACTTCCCCAATCCAAAAGAGACATTTTTACAAAAGTATGTGTGTGCACGTGGGTAGGTGGGTGCGTGCGCCTGTGCACATGGGTGTGCATGTCTGCGTGCCCGTGTGAGTGTGTGTGTCTGCATTGCAGTGTGAGTGTGTGTGAACTGCACAACTTGAAAACAAAAAGTTAGTTAAGTACCAAACTCAGAATTTATGCTCGGCATATTCCAAGGTTGCAACACAAATATTTTAAAATAAAATCCTCCCACACAAGGCTACACTGCACACAAACATTTTTGGAAAAATTGTATTTTCTCAAAAATGGCTCAATGATGTGGATTAAAATAACATATGTTTAAGATATTTTCATTCAAAATGAAATGTCTATCTTGAACTTTCTGCAAATGTCCTAGATGCTTTCTGAATGAGTTTGGCACACCTGGTAAACCATAAGAGATAGATTAAATCTTACTGAAAATGTAGATCTCGTTAAATAGTATACTATGTAATGAGGCTATAATAGTAGTAATTAAGATGAGTATATATTAGGAAACAAACAAAGCAAGTTTCCTAATTTTCATACGAGCATCTTAATTACTATTATAGTAAAGTTTCATACGACAATTTATGCTCGACCATATACTTAATTTTATAGTTGAAACATTGTAAAATGTCTTACACTCACTGATCACCTTCGTAGTGCAGCTGGTAGTGCGCTTGCTTCTGGCACAGAGAACCCGGGTTTGATCCCCGGTACTACCAGCATGGGGATTTTATCCCCTCTAGGAGGTTTGACACGGGGTGCACTCAGCCTCATTTGTCCCAGGGGGGGTGACCAATTGAGGAGCTACTTGATGGAAAAGTAGCAGCCCCAGGTCATGAAGACTGCATAATTGGCAGGGAGGGACCAGGACGCTGACCATGTACCATCCTTCAGTACTGCATCCCACCAATGATGCCTGCAGTGAGCTGAGGTGGGGGACACAGCGGTTGGGCGGTAAGGCTTGGCTCTTCATGGGCTGTTGTGCCGGGGCTTAGCTTACACTCACCAGGGACAATGTACCTATGTAATGCATCAGCTGATATTTGGGGTTCTGTGCAGGCACTAAACAATCGATTTATTTCCAGCACATCAAAGCTGTATTATGAAAATGGTAACCTTGGACTGCTATGTAACATTGAAAAATAGAAGGAAAATTGAATATACTGGTTTTCAGTTGATACTTTATTTCACGTATAAGTTATTTATTGTACAATTAGTGAAATTGATTTGCAGGACTATGCTTAGTGCAATATTCTTGGAAGTTGATGCTGAATTGAGGTTAATTTGTGTGTTTTGTGTTAGTCCGATATTTTAGCATTTTCTAAACTCGTGCTAGTTGCGTTTTGAGAATTAACCAATATTGCACTTTGCCTTTGGTGCGTGGGAATTCTTGGATTGGTGGAACACCTGTCCTTTAATGAAAATTGAATTCTCTGATTGGATGAAGACGGTCCTTTAATTAAAGTTTGAACTTAAGGAGGTCCATTAAAGGATCGCTATCAGACTTATAATTAATAAATTTGGGCATGGTCGAGCATAAAGGCAATTTATGCCAATACATCTTTCTGTGGAGTGAATCGTTTCTGAGATATTACTCGTTATTTATTTCAATTTTCCAATATTTGCACTTTTCTTAAATGAGAAGTCATTATTCATTTATGAATGCCCTTGACATGCAAAGAGAGTGGAATATCAAAACCATCTGATAGGAACCAGCTCTTAAAAGATTTGACTGCCACTTAAGCCTGCTGTATTGTTCTATTCCATTGTATCTACAAGGAAACATGTAATAAAACCATGTCTACAAATGTCTTCTTGATTAATAATGAGTAGAGAGAAATGCTTTTAAGAATAGTTTATGCAAGCATGAGTAGTCATGTGAGTGTGCACATCAGATTTTTTTTTCAAATTAAATCTTTTCACTTCAATTTGAATTCAAAATAACTACAGCCTTATTGCTTAACATTTCATATTCGATGACAGTACTATAAACTTTTGCAGATTGAACAGATGAACTGAGAGCTACAGTAAGTTGCTTTACTGTGGATAAAGTTTGTTGCTGTGTATGAACATTATAACATCAGTAAGGTGAACCATATAACAGGAGAGCTTTGTTAAAACAATCATTACTTGATGATCAATTCTTCACGGGTGATCAGCCGTGTTAAGTATGTGAAGGTCGAGCTTTCGGCCATTGTATACTCCATGGCCATCTTCAGGACTAAAAAGATGAAAAGTCTCCTCAGTTTTCCAAATATATACTATGGTTAGGTTGTATTGTCCCAGCCAATGTGCAGGTGATGGTTTCTGATTGGGCCTGCTGTAGGCTCAGCTGCAGTGTTTTCGTGCGGGTACGAACTTTGTGCGGTGTTGCCGGTTGGGGTCCTGTGGGTACGTATTTTGTTCAGGGTCCATGATGTTGCTGTTTCTGTAGGTGTTTCTGATGGCTATTGTCCATGCAGAACTTAGTTTAAGTCTGCCATCTCTGCTGTAATTGTTGGGGGGTAATTTGATGTGGATGGCCTCCTTGATGACTCTGTCATCAGAAAATTACTGGGACAGAGTCATCAAGGAGGCCATCTACATCAAATTACGCCCCAACAATTACAGCAGAGATGGCAGACTTAAATAAGTTCTGCATGGACATTAGCCATCAGAAACACCTACAGAAATAGCAACATCATGGACCCTGAACAAAATACGTACCCACAGGACCCCAACCGGCAACACCGCACAAAGTTCGTACCCGCATGAAAACACTGCAGCTGAGCCTACAGCAGGCCCAATCAGAAACCATCACCCGCACATTGGCTAGGACAATAAAACCTAACCATAGTATATATTTGGAAAACTGAGGAGACTTTTCATCTTATTAGTCCTGAAGATGGCCATGGAGTATACAATGGCTGAAAGCTCGACCTTCACATACTTAACACGTCTGATCACCCGTGAAGAATTGATCACTAACGTTCACCGTGAAAGCTTCAAATCTTACACAATCATTACTTATCATCCTAAGAAATGGTGGTGCTAACAGCAGACACCTTTGTTGTCTATGTAGTTCCAACCTCATTATAACCTGAAAATTGGAGTGTGGTGTGTGATAAGTCCTAGAAAAATAATAGGAACCAGTTTTTTAATGAAACAATAAGAAATCTGCTGCCTTTATATTATGAAAAACTGAAGCTATTAACAGTGAAGCAAACAATTCCACAATTATAACAAATATCTTAGAGACCATAAGCTTAACTCATGTCAATATTTGCTTTAAGTTCTTGAAATTAAAAGCACACTACATAGTTTCGCAATAATTCTATGCATCACTGATGCCACTCTTGTTTATACTGGTTGCTATCGTAAAAAATGCTAAATCAATATTTCTGTTACCAACCAATATTTCTGTTTCAAAATTCATTACACGGCCCTCATTTTTCAAAACGAATATCTTCTCCCAAACCATCAAATCTAAGGTCCACTGAATTGTTTTAATAATTTAACCTCTGGATTTATTTCATGATTAGATGGCCAAAAATGAACTACCACAACTGATTTATCAATCTGTTTATATTTCATATTTCAAAATGTTCCTATATCCTGGTTTCCAAATAAGATTTGGTTTTGCCAATATAAACCTGTTACAATCTAAACAATTAAATTGATAAATACCAAATTTTTTACAATTCACAATCAGTAGTGATCAGTATATAAATTATAATGGAGTCATTAGTCCTCTTACTTTCCAATACTTTTCACTTATAGATGGGGTCCAGAAGTGGCCAGGCATATTTGAAGGTGGTCTTGGTCCATCTCCTCCTGCAGATCACATAGAGTACAGACTGCACTTTTGTGCAAATTTCAAGTGTGTTCAATTTATAAAAGTTTGTAATAAAAATTTAAAGGTTTAGGATGATTTATTATTATTGTTCCTGTTATTGTTGTTATCGTTGTTATCATTATTATCATTATCATTACTATCATTATCATCATTATCACCATTATCATTATCATTTTAATTATGAAGAATTTCTTCACATTTGTTCATAACTATCTCCTCTATTATCCCTTAAAGTTTGTAACATAGTCACAGATCACCTGATACATGGAGGTCTTTGGTAGCAATTTGGAAAATCTTTTAAACTACCAAAACTGATTACTGGTTCAATTAAACCTGTTATCAGTCATTTGGTAACAGTCTTACTGTAGAACCGCCTAGAAAATAATTTTAGATTCTGTTACTTCACCGTTAATAATTTCACTTTTTCCTTAATTAAATCAATATTGTCTTAGCTTTACTAATAATTTTTGTAAACTATACCAAGAAAGACGTTTTATGCAATCCTACCATTATAAACAAGTTGTTATTGTAATTATCTTCTTTCTTTCTTGGAAGCTTTCAAAAAAAGAAATCGACCATACATGCAATTAGCAAGGGAAACGACATAATTATTAAGGCATTAGACAGAAAAGAATATGCGCTTGCAATCTTTCTTGACCTTTCGAAGGCATTCGACTGTGTAGACATTGAAAAATTGATAGAAATATTAGAAAATTATGGTGTTAGAGGTGTACCACTAGAATGGATAAAATCTTACTTGACAAATAGAGAGCAATGTGTAAAGATAGTACACAATGCAAACGGAAATCTTACAAAAGTTCAATCTCCATTTAAACGCATAACACAGTGTACCACAGGGTTCAAAGTTGGGACCATACCTATTCATCCTGTTCAGACAGGATATTGTAAGACCCCAAAAGAAAATCATTTATGTGAATATTTGTTGGGAATGTAATTTGTTTTTGGTGTTGATACGAGTTAGTTGAGTAACGAAAACGTGTTGCTATTGTTCATTGTTACAAAAAAAATTAAGTTTGTTTAAAGACGTCATAAATATTTCCACATTTAAATTTAATATATATGTATAAATAAAAGAATTATATGTGTTCAATATTGAAAGCGAAGGGAGAATAGCTAAAGATCACTTCCCTAACAATACGGGAACTATTTGATGAACGCATACGCGGATGTACACAAAAAGAAGGTAGCATCATGTGATGTGGCACTAGAATTTGTTAATAGGGTCTGTGTGCTTGATATGAGAAGACATGTTTTTATAGTACTCTTGGATGTGAGTTGAAAATTGACTAAACTTTCATGAAGCTTTTGTTCTAAAGTTGTTAAATTGGTGCGACGAAAAGTAATTTAAGTGTAAAGCCAAGAAAAAGTGTTAATAAAGTAATATATTATAGTGAGGTAACATCGAGTGTTTGTTCATTCCATCTAGTACCACGACCTGGGGTAAAAAAGAATCTCATAGCTCAGCGCATACAAAGCAACATATTATTATAAAAACAGCACTTACCCAAACGTGGGGCACGAATTTCGGGTGGAATGAAAATCTACGGGAAATGAACTTACATGAAATACCAAGTGACGCCAAATCTTCATGCCAAAAAGGAAGAAGACGCCGTTAGACAATCCTTTGAGATTTACGACTTCGAAGACGTCGCCAAGTTGGAAATCAACAAGGGAAGTGCCTAAAAATGCCAATGAATGGATAATCAACATGGGAAACATCAGAGATCGTCTAGCGAAGCCAACCGCCCAGGGGGTGCACGTAACGAGATAAATCAACGAGATAAAGTAGGACCAAAAATTTTCATTTTTACATTCATTTCATTTTTATGTACTACGAAGCGGCAGAATAATAGGACTTTTAAGCCCAAGTGAACTGAATCAAAAACGAGAATGTCGCAAAAAGAGAAAGTGTAGGAACAGGAATAGGGGAAGGGGCAGATAAGCCTAGTTATCAGATAGAAGCAGAAAGTGAGGGATAATCAACATGGGAAACATCAGAGATCGTCTAGCGAAGCCAACCGCCCAGGGGGTGCATGTAACGAGATAAAGTAGGAACTAAAATTTTCATTTTTACATTCATTTTATTTTTATGTACTACGAAGCGGCAGAATAACAGGACTTTTAAGCCCAAGTGAACTGAATCAAAAACGAGAATGTCGCAAAAAGAGAGAGGGTAGGAACAGGAATAGGGGAAGGTTATTAAAATTTTTTTTTTCTTTAACGACGCTGTCAATTGCCAGGATCACATCAGCGTCGCCGGTGTGCCGGAATTTTCTCCCCCAGGAGTTCTTTAACATGCCAGTAAATCTACTGACATGGAGCTGTCGTTTTTAAGCACACTTAAAAACCATCGGTCTGGGCCGGATTTGAACCCGCGACCTTGGGATCAGTAGGCCAGCGTCTAACCAACTGAGCCACCCAGACCGACGAATAGGGGAAGGGGCAGATAAGCCTAGTTATCAGATAGAAGCAGAAAGTGAGGGAGAGGCAGCAATAGGAAAAGACCAAAGGTTACTAATGATCATGTTTGAGAAATTAGAACAAAGTTTAGGTCAGAGAATGGAACAAAATAAGGTACAATTAAAACAGGACATTGAACAAAGTTTAGGTTAGAGAATGGAACAAAATAAGCTAGAATTAAGACAGGATTTAGAACAAGATAAAAAAGATATAGGTCTGAAAATGGAGGAAGTGAGACAAGACTTAGAACAGAAAATAGAATTAGGAAGACAGAACTTAGAGCAGAAAATAAGATTAGGAAGACAGGAGTGTAAAGAAAATATGAAAGTAATGGAAACTAATTTAAAATTAGTACATAAAAACATAAATGAGACAAAGGAAGCTTTAGAAGCTAGGATAGAAATCATAGGAGATAGGATGGGAAAAATAGAATCGGAAATGAGAAAAAATAAGATTGTATTAGAAGGAGAAATTGGTAGATGTAGAGATGAAATAACAGAATGTAATACAAGTGTAGACTGTAAGATTACAAATGTAAAAGTAGAAATAACTGAGGAATTAAGGAAAGAAATTGAGGTAGTAAAGAAAGGAATTATTAATGAAACTGTAGAACAAATTGTCATTCCTAAAATTAAGACTATGGCTGATGTAGTACAATCACAACAAGATGCTATGAATGATATGACATAAAGTCACTTAGAAATAAAGAATAATTTAAAATCAATTTGTGAAGAAATGAGAAAAGGAAAAGAAAGTTTGGCTAATATAAATGATGTTGTGAATGCACTACAAAGGCAAGATGATTTAGATGAAAATGATGTACAAGATGAAAGTTATTTGAATAATGTACAAAATGATGACTCACCATATAGAGAAAGGGGTTCACAATTAAACAATGACACAACACACAACACATGCTACACCAACAGCATACTACATGAAATCACACCACCTACATTTGACGAGGAGAAGGGAGATGATCCAAAACTCTTTGTTAAAGAGATGGAAGAGTATTTTAAAGTGAAAAGGATACCAAATGAACTTAGGATGATGATAGTCAAGAAAGGCTTAAAAAACAAAGCATTAGAATGGCTAAGGTTAACACTAGCAGGTCATGAATCGTATAGCTCATTCAGAAATCCAGTGCTATCAAGGTATTGGGGCCCAGCTAAGCAGAAACAGACAAGGGTAGAGTTAGCGACAGGAAAATATGATCCGGCCAAAGGGTTATCGCTAGTCGAATATTTTATGAAAGTAGCCAACAAAGGGAAGCTATTAGACCCTAACCTGTCGGAAGCAGAGTTAATTACCAGCATAACAAGACATTTCCCAGACACAGTGAGAACAGGGTTAATTGTTGCGAGGCCAGTAGATTTTGCAGACATGATAGAATTACTAACAGCCTTCGAAACGCAAAATGGTCGGCCTAATGAGCATAGACATAGAAGCGGTCACCCAAACTCACCTATCTTAAACAGAAACACGACTACAAACAATCAGAATGAGAAGATAGAAATACTAGGAGCACCCATGACAGGGGGAGAAGGGCACAGCATTTCCCACAACCACACAATCATGTCGAAAGGATGGAGAACACGAGACAGCAGTACCACAACACGATACCAAGGGGTGAATCAAGATACCGAACACATAGGTATGATCGGGGGAGACCAGGAGACCGTACCCATCAAATGAATCGCATACGATTCTGTAGGGAATACTTAAACAGCCAAAGGTCGTCATACAATAAGGGTTCACACCAAAGGGGCAGAAACCAATGGAACGCCGGCAACATAAGACAACAGGAACAGGATAAAAATGTGCCAAATAGGGCGGATGTTGCACAGAATACAGAAACAACAACCATCACTAACACCCAGGGAAATTATGACTAAGTTCGCCCCAATCGAGTTGATGACCAACACAAAACCTAAGCGACACATCGACACATGATGGCCACACAAAGGGAGAATGGAACTACTGTACACTGGACCGCTGGTCATAACAAAACAGTGGGGCGACCATACATATGAGCTGAAGCTGTAAAAGTCGTTGTGTCCTAGTTATTGGATCGCCATTTGAAGCTGAAGTCGTTGGTGACGTGACGTTGCCCTTCGATGTAGCTCGCCCCGGCTAGTTCTGCATAAGATCTCTTTATCTCGGGTTTGCGTAAGTGTAATGGACAACCCAAGAACAACTTTATATATTGTTTATTTCCTTTTTAAATATTTTCAGGAGTTATGCCGAAAATATTTGTATCTGTAGAGGCATCGCAATCACATCCGCGCAGCACGAACTCCCGTACTGGTCTCTGGTTGAGTACTGACCCGACGCTTTCTCTCTTCCCCACGCTAAGAAAAAACCGTTCTCTTCCTATTTGAATGTCATGACGTCATCCAAGAAAGCCTCGTATCCAAAATGCTATTTCCTTTTCCCGCAATTTAGAAATGTCCCTTTCTATTATAACATGTTCTTTTATGAATTTCGAATATATAATTACCTTTTTAGGATTAAACGATGTTTACTTTATATTTTATTAAATATATCGCGCGACTTTTAAGGTTGGTAGACTTGACTTTCGAACGTGTATTTAAACTATGTGGTATGACGTCATGACTCGTTAATTTCAAACCAATAATGCGTTTATTCTACAAATTTAACGACTATTATTTACTCATATCTTGCTCACCTTACAACACTTCCGGCTCTATTATCTATGTATGTTATTACTTAACACTTATCGCAAATCTCACATCCGGCAATTAAATTAAAACGTGTCTTTTTCAAAAGCCCATTCGATCGGAAATCTAAATTTCGGTATCAAATGCCCCCATTTATGTTATTTTATTATTTCATAATAAAATAATGTAAATGTCTTGCCCGAAAGAAAAATTAAAAATTACTCCTGTATTTTGAATAATCGGCAACACTCCCATTATATACAATTTTCAATTACACTGTTTTTGAAATTGGTTATTAACACATTTTCTCATTAATCTTTTTAACATGACAAACAATTATACACTTGACTTAACATTAATCCTTAAATACTAATTACAATATGTTATGGTTTCTTCTGTGAAGCTTTTATATAAAGGTTAAATTTCAAGAGTCTTTCTTTATACTTCCTTCTTTTAGTTCATGTTTGCTCACTTCACTCTCACTATCACTTGCACTGTGATTTTTCACTTTTGTTATTGTAACACATATCTGTACTATATCCTTTAAGCACTAAAATGTACATATATTTATATAAATCCATTACACTCTTCAGACAAATTCTTTCTTTGTCTTGCTGTGATAACTATCTATACATCTAAATATTTTAACAAATGTTTACAAAGTAAATATTCTGTTTTCTCTCTATGCGGAGATGAACAATTTAACAATCTTTCTGAAGCTGTTATTGTGAGCTCTATACAATATATTTTTAGGCTCTTTGTAGTAGATAGCAATTCACATTCTGCATTTTTCATGAATATGTAAGTACCTGACCAATATATGATTTTCAAGTAAGCTAACATTTACATTTTATCTCAAAGCTGATTGGGCGCCAATAGACAAATGACATTTCCAATTTTTCTTTTACATTAAATCAAGGTTCCAAGGCACCACACGGTTTCTTGTATGGTCGAAGGAGTTGTTTATGCCATCTTCCCAGACATTTTTCATTTTTAACATCTTTTAATTCATAGGTATGATAACCAAATTTTGATATAATTTCTGCAGGACCTTTATATAACAATTCCATCCTTTTGTTCCTACCTCGCAAGGCACTTGATAACTTATGGTCTTTAACTAGTACCCAATCGCCTATCTTAGGTTCCCATTTATGTTTTCTACTCTTTTTCTTTAATTTTCGTTTCTCTGCCTTTTTCTTGATTCGTTCAAAAGCAATTTTCGCTCTTTCTTCTTCACTTAACTGAATGTCATTAATTTTCAGTGTTTTTGGTTCCCCGATCAATATTGGTTCTGGTTCAATTCCTAACATTAATTTTATTGGTGCAAACCCAGTAGTTACATTAATGGTGTGATTGATAATCTTTTCTATCAATGGACAATATTTCACCCAATCCTTGTGATTATGATGTGTAAGTACACGTAAATAAATTCCTATATCTCGGAGGACACGTTCTGTTGGATTCCCTGATGGAAAGTATGAGGAACAATGATTTAGTTTTCTCGCATCTAATGTCACCCTAATCTTTCATTAGCCTTATTTACAATACATAGGGGATTCACAAATTCTGAATTCGAAATCTCAATAACCTCATCTTCTAACATTGACTTTATAACTGCATCTACCTCTTCTCTTATTGTACTAGGGATAGCTCTCGCTTTATGTGTAAAAGGTTTGATGGGTATCATCTCAAACGAATGAGTATAAATATTACATTTACCAGGTTTCTCAGAGAATACTTCTTTATTTCGGATTAATATTTCAAACAATTAATCCCTCTGTTGTTCATTTAGTTGATCAGCCTGAGTTACTTTTTTTTCTCAACAATTCTTCTAAGTCTTCACTACTCTCCCTATCATAGTACCTAGTTGCATCAGAAACCCTCAAATTGTCTATGAAATCATTTTTATCCCATTCTACATTTTCTTTATTATCGACTCTGTACTCTTTGACATTTACTTCAGTTAATTCCATAGCTCCTACTTTAACATATTCTACAAAGAATGTATCCCCTTGGATTTCTTCTTCCTCTTTTTCTCTTACAATAGTTTCTGAACTACTATCTTCCACAAAAGGCACTATAATGGTCTCATCTACAACTTTCATTTCTAGAATCATGTTTTTAAAATTCACCACAGCTTCCCAGGCATAAAGACAATCACAACCTATTATAATATCTGTCACAAGTCTTCCTACAATCAGAAATAAAATTCCAAGTATTCTCCCATTTATTTCAATATTTATCATTGCTTGAAATTTTACTCTCTCTTTTCGTTTTCCCACAGCTAGCGAGCAATATATCCCATTAACTGGTAAAGACATTACTTTAAAACCACTACTTTGTAAATTATCATAAAAATTTTGTGAGCATACTGTGCTATTTGATCCCGTATCTATAATTGCATTGTATTGTTTTCCATTTACTCCAATTTTGATTTTAGGTGGATCTCCTACTTTTTCGTTTTCGTCGATTCTATTTTTCCATTCTCTTTTCTTTTGTATCATCATTTGCCTTCCAGGACTATTTATTTCCGAGTACTTATCACAATCATTACTAGGATACCCAGTTCTCACTGAAGGCGCGTTTGACCGGGTCTGGCGTTTCCCTGATTTTTAGGTATTGCTCCTGTACTATTTCCCAAATTGTTACTTCTGTTTTCCTGCATTAAATCGGGGTTACTTCCTACCATGTTTTTGACCGTGTTAATGGCCTCAACCATTTCCGCATTTTCGGGGGAATTTCGTCCATTAGAATACCTTTCTTCCTGTCTTGGTGACCTCGGTCTAAACTCATTATCTCCGTTTGTCCAATACCCATCATTTGAATTTCTACTATGTCCAAAATAACGTCCCCGTCTACCTCGATCAAATCTATTTGTATTCATATAATTCACCCTTATATTTCTTCCCCTTAGATTACCATTTCTATTTTGGTGATGCCCTTCCTGGTTATATCTACCTTGATTTTCCCACCGGAACGATTCCATCCTTGGTACTGGTCCTTTATATCTTCCCCTAATCTCACTTCTATTCTGATAATACTGTGCCCCTTGCCCGAAAGAATTGACAGTTTCTTTTCCTTCATATTTATTTCCAAATGCGTGTTTTGGCTTATTGACTTCTAAGGCTGATAATAATTCGATCATAGCTGCAATGCTATCGGGTCGAGCTATGATTAGGTAGTGTTGAAGCGTTTCCGGAGAATGTGGAGTAACTATATTTATTAGATCTTTTTCATCCAAGGGAGGATCCAACATCTTCGATTTTCTCGCTATTCTCATAAAATAGTTTACCATCGATTCCTCCGATCTAGGATTAAATTTTCCATTGCTTAATTCAACTCTAATATTAGCCTGCCTACTAGCTCCCCAATATCTGGTTAAAAAGATGTTCCTAAAGGTCCTGTAATCATTATTGTTACCCATAGAAAGGCCTAGCCAATTGGCAGCATTACCCTTTAGACATTTTCTTACTATCACCATCTTGTACTCCTCTGGTATACGTTTCACCGTGAAGTACTCTTGTAACCCTTCTAAAAAGGCTTTAGGATCATCTGAATCTTCATTTTCAAAAACTGGAGGTGTCATTTCATTTAAGACATGGTTAGGCCAATGTAAATTTGAATTGTCACCTGTCCCTGCACTATTTCTGAGATCAGAATGGGAATTACTGTTACCTCTATTTTGCATCGAAATGTCAGCTGATACACCTGGTATTGCCTCGTTTCTTGCAACTTCATTACTAAGATTGTTGTGATTACATGCATTTTCATTTAATTTCAAATTTTCTAAGGCCTCTTTTACCTGAGTAATTTCTGTTACTACCCCTTTTATTTGGTCTGTAACATCCTCCAAATTTCTAGCCTGCCTTTCATTTTCTACATCAGATCTTTCTATTCTAACTTTACACCCCTGTAACTCTTCTCTAATTTCTTCCCTTTGTTTGTCTAATCTATATGTTACTTTTTCCCTTTCTTTATCTAATTTTTCACTCACTTGTTGACCTAATTTCTTTTCAGAATTCTTTACTTCTTGCCTTATTGTCTCTAATTCTCCCTTAACCTGTTCTACCTGTTCTCTATTTTCTTTTACTTCACTACTAACTTTATTAATTTCCTCCCTAACTTCTTCCCTAAAGGTTTCTAAAGCTCTCTTCTGATTCTCCAATTGCATTCCCAATTCCTGTTGTCCCTTCTCTAATTTCTGTCCTAACTCTATACTAGTTTCATCTATCTTTTGACTTAACTCTGTACTCATCTTTTTCACTGTTCTTAATTCTTTACTATTTTCATCTATCTTTTTACTTAACTCTGTACTCATCTTTTCCACTGTTCTTAATTCTTTACTATTTTCATCTATCTTTTGACTTAACTCTGTACTCATCTTTTTCATTATCGTTTGAAACATATTCTCTATTTCTGACATAAATGCTGGCCTTTCTAAATTACTACTAAACATTTCTGAACTACCTCTAGGTGTTTCTCTAACGTTCTGATCTTCTACTTCTTGGCATATTCTGCTACCAATTACATTCTGATTAAATTCTTCCATCCTACTTACACTTTTCTCAATTTCCGGACTTTCAAAACCTAAAAAATCAGTGTCACTGTCTTCCATTTCTAAGCTATTTACATGTGTTTTTCTACTCACCAAAATTTTCAATATTTTCACTATTTCACTTTAACTGCACTTAAACTTGTTCACTACACGTTTCACAGATGTTGACACGCTGGGCACCTTCTTGTCTGCTGGTTCGATGCTGATCTGGTCGTCTTGGGGGGTTGGTCCATTCTTTCGACGCCACACGTTGGGAAGCCAATTTGAAGCTGTAAAAGTCGTTGTGTCCTAGTTATTGGATCGCCATTTGAAGCTGAAGTCGTTGGTGACGTGACGTTGCCCTTCGATGTAGCTCGCCCCGGCTAGTTCTGCATAAGATCTCTTTATCTCGGGTTTGCGTAAGTGTAATGGACAACCCAAGAACAACTTTATATATTGTTTATTTCCTTTTTAAATATTTTCAGGAGTTATGCCGAAAATATTTGTATCTGTAGAGGCATCGCAATCACATCCGCGCAGCACGAACTCCCGTACTGGTCTCTGGTTGAGTACTGACCCGACGCTTTCTCTCTTCCCCACGCTAAGAAAAAACCGTTCTCTTCCTATTTGAATGTCATGACGTCATCCAAGAAAGCCTCGTATCCAAAATGCTATTTCCTTTTCCCGCAATTTAGAAATGTCCCTTTCTATTATAACATGTTCTTTTATGAATTTCGAATATATAATTACCTTTTTAGGATTAAACGATGTTTACTTTATATTTTATTAAATATATCGCGCGACTTTTAAGGTTGGTAGACTTGACTTTCGAACGTGTATTTAAACTATGTGGTATGACGTCATGACTCGTTAATTTCAAACCAATAATGCGTTTATTCTACAAATTTAACGACTATTATTTACTCATATCTTGCTCACCTTACAACACTTCCGGCTCTATTATCTATGTATGTTATTACTTAACACTTATCGCAAATCTCACATCCGGCAATTAAATTAAAACGTGTCTTTTTCAAAAGCCCATTCGATCGGAAATCTAAATTTCGGTATCAGAGCTACAGAATACAAATGGCAAGTTGGTAGGAAGATACTATAAAAACAAATTAAAAGCATACAAAGAAAGGACCAAAATGTGTTTACCAACAAAGATGTAAGGCAGGAACAGTAGAGATGATGAAAAATAATAATTTTTAATGGGTTTCTTATAGAAAATTATATACAGGTTGGAAAATACAACAAGAAAGAAAATCAACATAGTCATTGGCTATAATGACCACCGAGAGCATTGTCAACAAAGACATAAGAATACTGATTGTCATTAGAGAAGTGAATTATAACGATGAAAAAAATGTGTTTTTGACATAAGGATGTCAGGGACAAAAATAAAAAGGAATCAATTGTGGTGACAAAGAGAAAATATTTTTGACACAAGGGTGTCGAAGGTGAATCAAGAAGAAAAATAATATAGTTGCAAAATAATTATAAATATAGAAGTTTTCTCTTATAGAGATAAGAGATAAATAAGTGACAATTAGTGAAGTGAGAAAAACCATAGTCAGAAAAGCAATGCCCATGAATTAAGATGGATATAGCCAATGTTAAGCTTGAAGAAACGTCGAACTAAACAATAATAAGAACCCAATGTCATAATAGTATCATTAGTAACATCAGAGTTTAAGAATTGACTCAATGACCTGCCTATACATAAGCAGTTTGCAAGACAAAGAAGACAAAGAACTGAATAAAATTGCCATAAATATAATCATAATCATTAGCTCAAGATTTGTATCCTGTTTTTCTCTCCTCATAACAAAGAACATAAGTCGAAAGGCACACAATAAACCATGATACACTTAAATAACATTTATGTAAATGTCAAATGTAAAAACTTAGGAATATTCTTGGTGTTGTGTTGTGTAGTAACTGAATATGTTATAATTATAAAGACATGCTGTGTCATGCCAAAACAAAAGACAAAAACATACAGCAAAGGAGACTGTAAAGAAAAAAGGGTATTGTACAAAGTATTAAGTATTAGAGGAATAGGGAGAAGTGTTGTATTGTGTTCCAAGATTGTAGATGTAGGTGACAACTTGAAAAACAAAACAAGGGGCATGTGATACAGGATATTGTAAGACCCCAAAAGAAAATCATTTATTGAATATTTCTAAAGTAAGAACAAATTAGAAACTAAAAACTTCACTTATCTTAGTATTATTTGCTGACCCTGGGTTTCAAGCGTTAACGAATTTGTTTATATGGCTTTGAGAATGAGCTGGACACAGCTTGAAACCCAGGGTCAGCAAATAATACTAAGATAAGTGAAGTTTTTAGTTTCTAATTTGTTCTTACTTTAGAATCTTGTTGCTTCACTGTTAATAGCTTCAATTTTTCCTTAATTATTGAATATTTGTTGAGAGTGTAATTTGTTTTTGGTGTTGATACGAGTTAGTTGAGTAATGAAAACGTGTTGCTATTGTTCATTGTTACAAAAAAAAAATTAAGTTTGTTTAAAGACGTCATAAATATTTCCATATTTAAATTTAATATATATGTATAAATAAAGGTTGTTGTAGTGTTTAATGCCCGCTTTTACTACTATGGCACCGCAGGCGGTGACACTGATGATACATGAAGATGGAGCACCGGTGGAATGAAATGGCAGGGGAAACCGGAGTACCCGGAGAAAACCCGCCCTGACGCCGCTTCGTCCACCACGAATACCACATGCGGGTCCCTGGGATCGAACCCGGGCCACCTAGGTGGTAGGCGAGCGTGCTAACCGCTCGGCCACAGCGCCGCCGTATAAATAAAAGAATTATTTGTGTTCAATATTGAAAGCGAAGGGAGAATAGCTAAAGATCACTTCCCTAACAATACGGGAACTATTTGATGAATGATTGCGCGGATGTGCACAAAAAGAAGGTAGCATCATGTGATGTGGCACTAGAATTTGTTAATAGTGTCTGTGTGCTTGACATGTTTTTATAGTGCTCTTGGATGTGAGTAGAAAATTGACTAAACTTTCATGTAAAGTTGTTAAAAAACTGGAAAGACTATATATATAATATAAATTGGTGCGACGAAAAGTAATTTAAGTGTAGAGTCGAGAAAAAGAGTTAATAAAGTTATATATTATAGTGAGGTAACATCGAGTGTTTGTTCATTCCATCTAGTACCACGACCTGGGGTAGAAAAAGAATCTCATAGCTCAGCGCATACAAAGCAACATATTATTATAAAAACAGCACCACTGTATATAAATAGTCTGTTTAAAAAAATACACAAAGCGGGAGGTCTAGCTATAGGATATGCTGACGATACTACCATAGTTGTAACTGCTAACACTACAGTTGATGTGCAGATCAAAGCAAATAAAATATTAAAAATCATAGATAAACATTTTGCAGAATTGGGGATGGCACTAAATATAAACAAAACACAATGGATGCAAATTAGTATAAGCAACAAAACACGATCAAATATTACCTTGGCAATACAAGATAAACAAATCAAACAGATAAATCAAACTAACTTTTTGGGATTAATTATTGATAATAATTTAAAATGGAATAAACATACAGAAAGGATTTCAAAGAAAATAAATAGTGGTATTTACATATTAAAACAGGTAGCACAAATTATGGCAGAGGATAGTGTAATACAGGTATATTATGCTTTTGTACATTCGCATCTCAAATACGGGCTGATACTATGGGGATCAGCAAATATGAAACATTTACTGAAAATATTCAGACTACAAAAAAGAGTGATAAGGGTAATAAAAAAAATAGAGACTAGAATCTCATGTAGAGACGCTTTCAAAGAATTAAATTTACTAACACTACCTTGCTTGTACATTTATGAATGACTCAAGCATGTAATAAAGGCACATAAATACGATAAAACATGAATGTACACAGTCATGACAGTACAACTAGGCAAAATTATTTTAGATGTAGATTAAGAGGCTCCCTTGGAAAGAAATGTATTGAGAGTAATGCAAAGGATTTATATAATCACTTACCTGGTGAAATTAAGGAAATAAAGAATGAGGTGAAAATGAAAATGGAAATAAAGTCCTATCTCATCAAAAATGTATTTTATTCTGTAGAAGAGTATAAGGCAGGAAGAAATGTACGCTGTTAGTTTACCTCTCCTTTAAGAGTAGCTCTGAAGTTAAAATCTGATAGTTGTGTATACATAACTAAAATTGTAATTTGGTATTGTATACCTCATGAAACAACTCTTAAAATTATAAAAATTGTAAATGTATTCACTTGTCTTATGTTTAAAATTCTTCAAATTGTAAAATTTATATGTTTTTTTATCTGACGAACCTTGTAAATTGTATTACATTGGTGAATAAACTGATACTGATTCTGAAACCAGTATTATAATAATCAACTGAAACTAAAATGGTGAGTCAATAGAAGTGATGATGATAGAAGTGATCAATAAAACCCCCAATCACTTGTATGAAGACTTTCAAAAAAACCATATCAAACTCAAATGTAATACCACACAAATATTTAGTTAAATCAGATAACCCAACCTTACCCAGGATATATGACTTACTCAAACTACACAAACCAAGCATAGCAATGAGACCCATAGTTAGCAGCATAGACTCACCAAACTGGCAAAATGGCTAACCAACAAATACAACTCATTCCCTAAATTCGAGAGCCTGGACATCAATGATAGTTATGAACTGATAGAACACATAAAAGACTTTGAACTAACAGAAAAGGACACCCTTGTCTCGTCTGATGTCAAATCACTATTCCCCAGTATACCACTAAAACAACTCCCACCGTTGATCAAAAACTGGCTCACATCAATTGGTATGTCATCACCAGAAATTACAAACTATGTTGTTATTGTTAGCTAATGCTAGATTTCTGACAATGAAGTCAATCCTCTTGCTCTCCAATATTTTTCACTGATGATATTGAAGTGAGCAATAACAGTAATAGTAACTGCTTTTTAGAGAGCACCATATTTTTATGTTTTGGCGGTCAGATCGCTCTCTCACAACCCCCAGAATGTCTGGAGGACCACACCTGTCGTTGGTTTACGGGTCTCACTGACCTGACCGGGAGAGTTATCAAAATAAATTCACCAACCATATCCTCTGATCACCAATCAGAGGACGTATTACATGCCATGACAAGTCAGCATGTTAGGGGTTAAGATTTTATAGAGAAATGGATAGGTTAGAAAAATAAAGACTCCCTAGCCCTTGGGAACCCTAATAGCATCAGGCTCAGAAGAGAACAAGAAATGAGCAAGGTAAGGTCAGATAGAAAAGTTACAGTGAGGAGCAAAACACCAGTAAGTGGAAGTAATGTTCTGCTCAGCTTGGGTACCTTGTGGTTGCTATTCACATATCCCCTAGACGGAGACCCCTGAGTCAATATTTTACAAACTATGTAGAACTCACCAAACTATACACAGAATAAAATTTCTTCCAGTTCCAAACAAAATATTTCTGTCAAAACCCAGGTTTAGCAATGGGGAACCCTCTCTCACCCTTCTTGGCAGTTATTTACATGAACACATTAGAAATAAGGATCACCAAAAGTTTCCCATGGATGTTCAAACTTTGGCAGCAGTACATAGGTGACATATTTACAATAGTCCCAAAAAAAAAAACACATCGGTGATGCTCTAAAACTCCTAAACATCCAGGGAAAAAGTATAAAGTTCACTGTGGAATTGGAAAGTGATGAGAAACTATCATTTTTGGGTTTACAAATAATCAAAAACAAAAATAGAATAAACTTCGGCATCCATAGAAAACCAATACAGATGGACAATTACATAAAAGCTCATAGTTACAATCCCAGAAGTCACAAACTGGCAATCCTCTATAGCTTAACACATAGATTGGTGAACAGCCCCCTTCCAACAGAAGAATACAAAGCAGAATATTGCAAAATAATTGAAATAGCACAAAAAAAAAGCTTCCCCAGACCATTAGTACACAAAAAAGTGAAATGAGCAGAAACAAAAGTTACTAAAAGAAACTGCAACACTCACAGCAGCAGAAACAAAAATGACATTCAAAATATTCATATTCCATCCTTGGGCCTATGAAAAATTAAAAAAACTTTTCAAAGAACAGAACATTCAACTAGCACCAGTGAACCACTACTCCACAAAAAATTACTGAATTCAAACATCAAAGATGCCATCCCACCGAATAAAAAATCTGGCATTTACCAAATTGAATGCAGTGACTATAATAAAGTGTATATAGAAAAAACCAAAACAAATTTAGAAATGAGATCCAAGGAATGTAAAAAACAAACAGCTGCAAAAATTAGCAGTTGCCAACCACTTTTGGACAGAAAACCACAACTTAAAGCCAGAACCAAAGCTCCTCAAACACGTAATGGGAAAACAAGAGCTGTCCACGTGGGAACGTCTTCATTTTGAAAAACAGAAACAAAGTATTCAATTTACATCCCCAAGAAAGAACCACCACCAGAGGAGACCTCAGAGAAAACATTGCCATCCACACCAGGGAGAGCCAGTAGATGTCTGGTTGATAATGAAGGAAATTCAAGCCTTCAAAATATGTTCCGGTAAATTATAAGTAAGTGTTGTGTAGTGTTATTAATCGACTCACATTTCTGGTTTAAATTAAGCTGTTATCGTATTCAATATTGTGCATAATTGGAGCATCAATGGATACATACCAATAATGGCAATGACATACAATCACTATTCCAAGTTGGAGTGGCTTAAAGAGAGAAGAGGACACTATATTGTGATATTCTTTTTTTCTGAGCAACGAAGATGAAAAGCCTCTGCAAATTTTTAAATATAGACTAATTAAGATCTGAATTTATAATTACTTATCATACAGTGCAATAGGCTATATCACAGTCCATAACACCTGCTCACTTCTCTCTCAGGAAGTGTATACAAGCAAGTAGCTCTCTCTTGCTTATTAGTTCAACACATCAGGTAATAACACATTAAATGCAAGGAGAGAAGCTAACATCTCTATCAATGCTAACATACGAAGACACTCTCACTTATGTAAGCTATGGAGCTAAATGTAAGTCAAATTATTTCATGATTTATTTCCTACAATTATAATGCTAAGATTGCATAAAATTTATCAAACTCATGAATAATCTTAATATGACACTTGTAAATATTATTGCACTCACTGTTGTTCATGCAACAAACATAAGCTCATGCCATTAATTATCCATTTGTTATATAAATTATTACTAATGTTGTACATTAATTCTGACTCTACATGAGTGTAGCTGTTCACAGCTCACAGTTGATCTACAGTTGATCTATGAACAAAAACAGGTTTCTATTTCAAAACACTGCCTGTAGTCTTGTAAACTATTTATCTAGTGATTTCTCAAACTTAAAATTTTTGTAGAGTACAATTTATATTTTTCACATCTTTCCTTTACACTGTGAAAATCACATTTTAACTGGTTTTCCCTAGTTGTATCATAATCATAAAAAAGTAATAGAACATTATAAATACCAGTATTATGTTACTACTCTATTAGGCTCAGAACTTTTATTTTCTTTCTTAGACTGAACTTTGCAGTATATAGTAGATCAAATCAGCACAACTGAACAAGTACACTCTATTTTTTTTATTACTCTTATGATATTTAAATTCAGTTTTGGGCTTATCACTACACTATTTAATCTAATTTACTTTAATATCAAAATCTTCCGCATATTTGCTTCCTTCATGGTAGAGACCATATTCTCCAAGTCCTTCATTAACATCCACTCGTTCATGGGCAAACATGTGCTGAAGTCTTCGGTATGCCTTCTCTATCTGAAAACAAGAACATAAAAAATAAGATGATTAATAACAAAAAAACTGAAGCTATTAACAGTGAAGTAATATAAATCTATAAATGTAATAATAACTTAGAGACTTCAAGCTTCACTTATCTTAGTATCTGCTGCAAGTTCTTGAAATCAAAGGCAGACTGCAGGTTCTGGAATACTCGTTCCTATCATCGGTGCCGTATTTGTTTATACTGGTCGCTATCATAACCAACGTAAAAATACATAATATTTCTATGTGTTACCAACCACTGAAAACAACAATATAACAGGATCAATTGGTAGTATTTCAAAATTCATTAAGCAGTCCTTATTTTTCAAAATGAATACCTTTATTATTTTTTTATTTATGACAACAAACAAACTGTTGGTATTTTTCAAGTCACAAGCTGTGTGTGAGCAATGTTTGAGAGGTAGAAAAGGGTCTGTGGTTCAAATCCCAGCTATGGCATTAACTTTTTCAGTTCGGATTCTAGCTCTTATGGATACCTTTTCCTAAACTATTAAATTTATGGGTCCATTTAATTGTTTTGATAATTTAACCTTTGGATTTATTTCATGATTAAATGACCAAAAATAATCTGCCATAGCTGATTTACCAATCTGTTTATATTTAATATTTCTATAATGGTCCTTTATTCTGGTTTCCAAATGATGTTTCATTTTATCAATATAAACCCTATTACAATCCAAACAGCTAAATTGATAAATACCAGATCTTTTATAATTTGGAATTATTCCTTTTTAGAAACTGTCAACAAATTTTTTTATATTATATTTATTTTGAAGAACCAAACTTATTCCATGTTCTTTAAAAATTTTTGTAAATCTTTTATTAGCCCATGGATGGTAAGTAAACTTTTTAAAATTACGATCATCTACTCGAGGGTAGAAACTTCTTTAACAGTTTTTTTATTATTATTTATTTATGCCAACAAACTTACTGTTGATGTTTTTAAACAAACAAGCCGTGTGTGGGCAGCGCTTGAGAGGTAGAATTGGAACTGAAAAATTCAATACCACATCTGTGATTTGAACCACAGACCCTGCACTTACCAGGTGGGTGCTCTAACCATTAAGCTACTGTGACAATGCCAGATGTGGCATTGAATTTTTCAACTCCAATTCTACCTCTGTATTTTCATGTATAAAATCTGTATTAAAACCATTAATTACTGCAGTGTTCATAATGTGTTTATACTCTGTGTTAAATTGCATAAAAAATAAAAGTTTTAATCCTTTTTCATGCAAATTTGCTGTTTTTAATAGTTTAATTTATAGGTTAATAAATATACCCCTTAATATGGAACAATTTAACACGGAGTACAAACACATTATCAACACTGTGGTAATTAATGGTTTTAATACAGATCTGTATATAAAATATCTGATGTGTTGCACTCACATCACTTTCTCTACTCTTGTACTAACCATTCTTACAAACTCTTACTCCTATATCTTCGTGTTACTTGAGATAAGCATTTGCAGAAATCATCTTATTGCTTATTTCCTTGTAGGTGCAAGGGGAATATTGGAATACAATAGGTTTTGAGCGATAGTCAAATCTTTTAAAGCTTTGGGATCCTGTACTCTTTGTATGCTTAACATATAAAAAATGAAAAACGATGTTTCATTTGGCAAAAATTTTAAGTATTTCAAAACTGACACAAATAACAAGGAATATCTCCAAAATGTTCTATCTCTTGTTAAGAGTTATTCAAAAGTCATCCAGAGTAAACAGACTATTGTACAGCCAGTGGATCTCCAGCTCTGATGAGTTGGAAGGGGGAGGTTAACATTGCCAATGTATAGTAATGAGTTTCGGGAAATGGATTCTCAAAATTATCTTAACAATGAAAGTATATGACATTTATTAAGTATATGACATTGAAATATGGTTTTGGTTTTATTTTCATGCAATATCTTCATTACACCGCTATTCTGTTCGAATATTACCTTCACATCTGTTATGGGCAGTAGCCGTTAGTTTTGGCAATAATGGAAGCGAGTAACGCACCTATTGTTAAAACTTTCTGCTAGCACCAATCAGCAGTCTCACTGCTACGCGTGGCTTCCAAATGTAGCACCATGTTGCCAACTCCATTTTACAAGGGCCACATGGTTTCAATTGCTTTGGTGTTTGTGCTGGTTTTTTTGCAGTAGGTAAATGGTATAGTTGTCTCCATATTCTACTATTCTATGAACATTTATATGCACACTGTCCACGTAAATTTAGGAAGTAGCGATGTGATCTGCAGATGTATGAAATGTTTCAAGTATTCTGTTTGAAATTCCCACAAAAGAACTAGCAACACCGTGTCACGAGGCCTTGAGAAATGCCAGAGCTGGAGGTCCCCATGCCATATACTACATAGCCTATAGCCAGAAAATTCAAGATATACATTTCATTCGTCATAAAAATATCTTAAACATACTCATTTTAATCAAATTCGTTACAGCCATTTTCAACAAAATAAACATTTTTGAAAAATCTTCCATGTAAAGGGTAGCTTAGGGTGGGGCTATTTTCTTCAAAATCTTAGTGTTGCATTCTTGAAAGGCATTAAACATAAATACCAACTTTGTTTTAACTGACTTTTAGGTTTGAGTTATGCTGTCCACAGATGACAGACAGGCAAGCATACACACCTGCACGCACGCACACATCTTTTTCTAAAAAAATTTTTTTTTTTATTCAGGGGGCCTCAAAACATATATTTCCGTTGAAATCTTGACAATGAATTTTTGGGTGGAATACAATACGTCCTCTACTTACCAGTAGAGAAAGTAAAAATGTTGTTGTTAGCTAATACTGGATTTCTGACAATGAAGTCATTAATCCTCTTGCTCTCCAATATTTTTCAATGATGGATAGGGTACTAGAAGTGGCCGGGCATATTTGAAGGTGGTCTCTGTCCATTTCCTCTTGCAGATCACACAGAGGACAGAGTGGTGAAGAATATATCCCAATTCTGTTTAAATGTTTTGCCAGACAATCATATCCTGTAATCAACCTGAAGGTTGCAACTGCCATTTCTCGCGGATACTCTGGAATTACTGTTTGAATGTTTGGTAGTTCTCATCTTTTATTTTTTGATTTTTCATAGTAGTATTTTGCAATAACTTTTTTGAATTCAGAGTTGACTAATCTTTTAGCTGCATAAAATGGTAGATTAACTATAGATTTCTGCACATTGCCGGTATCCTTTTTAGCAAGAAAATCACCTTTAAATGTATCGTTGCTGTTGGTTAATGCTGGATTTCTGACAATGAAGTCATTAGTCCTCTTGCTCTTCAATATTTTACAATGATAGATGGGGTGCTAGAAGTGGCATATTTGAAGGTGGTCTTGGTCTATTTCCTCTTGCAGATCATGTAGAAGACAGAGTGGTGAAGAATATATCCCAATTCTGTTCAAATGTTTTGGCAGACAATCAGGTCCCGTAGGTTGCAACTGTAGGTTGCAACTGCCATTTTTCAAAGATACTCAGGAATTACTGTTTGAATGTTGGGTAGTTTCCATCTTTTATTTTTTTATTTTTTATAGTAATATTTTGCAATGATTTTTTTGAATTTAGAGTTAATTAATCTTTTATCTGCATAAAATGGTAGATTAACTATATTTCTGTACACTGCTGGTGCCCTTTTTTGCAAGAAAATCAGCTTTCTCATTACCACTCAATCCACACTGACCTGGTATCCATTGGAATACTAGGTGTTTTTGAAGTGCTGTTAGGTGGGTAAGGATTTTTCCAACAATATATAATTGTTTGGTATTTTGGTGAAAGCTTGGAAGTAATTGCTATAATTGTGCCCTGGAATCTGACAGAATAACTGCTTGATGAAAATGTGATATTCTATACAAAAGATTTTGTAGGGCCATTCGAATTGCTTCAATTTCTCCATCAAACTTTGTAGATCCATAACCTAAAGATGTGTGATAGGAAAAGAGGTGACAAGTAACTCCAGCCCTGCTCCACCTTCATTAGATACCAGCGATCCATCAGTATAGATATGGAGCCATTCATATTCTGGAAATCTAGTATGGATCATCTCTAATACCAATAATTTTAGAACACAAGTTGGAGTATCACTTTTCTTAACTTCTTCTGTCATGTATAAATAATATGTGAAGTTTTTCTTTGAATTAGGAAGGTTTACATTCTTCTTGAGGTCTTGAATTTCAGAAGGAAAGGTCTCCTGAATCTTTAGTGTATGTGTAAAATTTTGCTTGTCCATGTATTGAATGGGAGTCTGATCAACTTTTCATGATAAATAAGGACAGTTTTTTCTATTTAAAATACTATGGGGTATTGTTGTGGTTTTGATAGCAACTGTAATTAGTCTCAGAGTATGATTTTGAAAGATTTGAATTTTTTTTGTTGTATTTTTTATTACAAGAACTTCACTGCAGTAAGTGAATAATGGCTTTATATATACATTATATGTTGTGTTAAGAGTTGTTTTGGAACATTTCCACTTCATTCCTATTAGACGTTTTAACAGTGAAAGGTGCTTTTCTGCTCTTTGTATTAAATTTTCCATTTTTTTTTGGTTCAATTTGGTATCAGATATAACATCCATATATTTGTTGTTGTTTTCTAGTGCCTTGCATCTGGCAATGAAGCCATTAGCATTCGTGCTTTCCAATACTTTTGAACTGTAGTTCCTTCTGATCTTAATGCTTCACAGGTCTTCAAGTGGTCTTCGTTCATTTCAGCTGGATCGTTACACAGGACACATATTGGTGAGGCTGAGATACCTATTCTGTAGAGATGACTTGCTAAGCAGTCGTGATTTGTCAACAGTCGGAAGGCTGCAACCGCTGTTTTCCTTGGCCTCTGGGGGATTATATCTGGGTTGGAAAGTAGTGTAATCCATTTTTTATCTTTGGCATTTGTTTCTACTTCTTGTAGGTATGAATGAGAACATTATTTAATGATCAAGCGTTTTATTGAGGAATATGAGAAATTGAATTTAAACTTTTGTTTTATTGTTGTGCCTTTCTTTGTAAGTGAGTCTGCAGCTTCGTTCCCCATGACTCCACAGTGTGCTGGAATCCATTGGAGATGAACAGTCTTATTAACTTTTTGGAGTTGTGTTAACATTTTGTAGCATTCTCTAATTTTTGTCGACTTCTTTGTAGTATTTGAACATATTCCCTGAATTGCAGCTTTAGAATCTGAAAAAATTACTGCCTTGTTAAATTTATTTAAGGGAAGATTTAATAATTGTCGGAGAGCAATGTGTATAGCCTCTATTTCTCCATCATAATTTGTTGTGTCTCTGCCAACAGAATGATAAAAGGAAAAATGTGAACACGTAACTCCACCTCCAGTAAGGTTTTCCGTGGAGGATCCATCAGTATATATGTGCAGCCATTCTTCTGTGGGATATCTAGTATTGATTGTTTCCAGAGCTAGAAGTTTTTGTATTTCTTTTGGTGTGTCTGATTTACTTATTTCGCTAACATACGGAACTATAATTAGTCAGTCAACAAACAAAACTAAAACTGCATGGAACATAATAAATAACCAAAGAAAAGTAAAAAATGAAGATAATAATATCTCTTTGCAAATAAATGGATTAATGATGTCTAATCCTAAAGATATATGTAATTTCTTTAATCATTATTTTACCAATGTGATTAACCCATCACAAAATATACCGGGCAACTCTAAACAAAAATCCACCGTTCAAAATTCTATTTATCTTACCCCCACTACTGACATTGAGATTAATAAAATAATTAGGGAACTGAAAAATCAAAATTCATATGGATGGGATGGCATCTCCACTAGGGTTATAAAGTATTGTAAAAATGAACTGGGTAATATAATAACTCATCTAATAAATACATCAATTGAACAAAACATTTTCCCAGAATGCTTAAAGAATAGTATAATAAGACCAGTTTTTAAAAAGGGAGATGAAAGACATGTAGAAAACTATAGACTCTTACTTCTGTTTTTAGCAAGATTTTCGAAAAAGTTCTAAATACAAGACTGGTCACCTTCCTAAATAAATATGACGTTCTAGTAGAAACACAACACGGGTTTAGGAAGAATTACTCTACAAGCACTGCAATTGTTGAACTTCTACATAACGTATACACTCAATTAGATAAAAACAATCATTCTGTAGCACTGTTTCTCGACCTTACTAAGGCATTTGATAGTGTATCAATAAAAGTATTATTGGACAAATTAGAAAATTATGGGATAAGGGGGAAAATAATAACATCTTACTTAACGAATCATAAGCAATGCACAGTAGTTACACACAAAGTCAATGGTTCAATGAAAAGTTTTTCATCTGCATAACATACTGTTAGGTTTGGTGTACCGCAAGGTTCAGTTTTGGGTCCTCTATTGTTTTTATTGTATATAAATGACCTCCCCCAGTTTGAGAATTGTAAAAATATTTCTTATGCTGATGATACCACACTTCTATACTGGAATAAATCCCTAAATGCTTTGGAATATTCAATGATGGACTCATTAAGTGAGATACAGAAATATTTCAAGGATAATAACTTAAACATGAATATAGGAAAGACAAAATTACTCCACTTTCAGTATTCTAATCAAAACACTAATAACTCTGTAACTATAAATGTACAAAACACAATTCTCGAACACGTACAGAAAATTAAATTTTTAGGACTAATGTTAGATAAAAATTTGTCATTTGCACCTCATATAGACTTAATCTGTGGTAGAGTAAGCTCAGGCTTATATCTACTAAGGAGGCTTTCCAAATACCTCGATACTGAGTTTCTAAAAATTGTATATTTTGGGGTAATATATCATAACTTTCAATATGGGATCGAGGTTTGGGGAAATGTTAGTAAACAAAATTTAAATAGGTTGTTAATATTGCAGAAGAATTGTATAAGAACAGTGTATAAACTTAATAACAGGACTTCGTGCCGCAGTATTTTTAAAAATAATAACTTGTTCACTATTATTTCATTATATGTATATAAAGTAATAATACATATTGTAAGTAAAAATATACATATTATTAGTAGTAATAATCAATATTATAGTTACAATACACGAGGTATGAATAATATACATAGAATTAATGTTAATAAAAGAACAAGTGAATCTGATCCATATATCAGTGGTGTCAAACTATATAACAAATTGCCACATACTATTAAAGCTAAGCAAGGAGAAAGTTTTAAAAAAGAACTAAGGAAATATCTTATAGGAAAATGTTTATACTGTATAGAGGAATTGTAAATATGCTGTATATGACTCTACTTAGTGGTATTTCATAGAATATGATTATCTTAAGTCTTTTTGTAATTTTTGTTTTGTTGTATTTGTAGTTTGACGATGCTCGAAACAATTTGTATAATTGTCTATGGGCTAATAAACATTATTATTATTTCCACTATTAATTCCAAATTGAAAGCAGGTTGCAATAATTCCAATGGATTTTCTCTTATAAGTATATTTTCTCTGGTGTTAGGAATGTTCAATTTGGATTTAATCTGTGTTACCTTTTCTAGGAAACTACTATGAGTTTTAAGGATTGAAGGGGGGAGGTTCTCTTCTGTCCATTTAGAGTTTGGCAGTCGTAACATTTTCTCGTGTTGGAGCAATGCTTGTTATTCTATTTTTGTTGCTATTGATGGGGTCCGTGTTAAGGCAAGCATGGCATCAATAGGTGTGAATTTAACTGCTCCAGTGATTAGGCGAAGAGCCTGATTTTGTACTTGTTCAAGTTTATTGATGTTAGCATTTGCTGCTGTTATTAAAGCTTCAGAACAGTACAAGAGGTTTGGTTTAACACACATTTTGTAATTTATTTATGCCAACAAACTTACTGTTGGTGTTTTTAAACACACAAGCCGTGTGTGGGCAAAGTTTAAGAGGTCTGTCACAATAGCTCAGTGGTTAGAGCGTCCGCCCGGCAAGCGGAAGGTCTGTGGTTCAAAACCCAGTGGTGGCATTGAATTTTTAAGTTCCAGTCCTACCTCTTATACATTTTGTATGTTGTGTTAAGGACTCTCCTTGAGCAGCCCCATTTAGCACCAGCTAACCTTTTCAGGATTTGCAGTTTCTTTTCAACCTTTTCTGAGATGTTTGTTATATGTTTTTTCCAACTTAGCTTTCTGTCAAAAGTGATGCCTAAGTATTTGGCATCATCAACTGCTTTGAGTGGTTTACCATTATAATTTATGTTAATATTAACTGGTTTGTATTTTAGTGTAAATAATTCATAATTGGTTTTTCCACATTGATAGTCATGAGGTTTTTGGAGCTCCATTCATGCACTTTGTTTAGGGCTGTTTCTATTCTGTCTTTAATAAATTCAGGTTTTTTTTTTGAGAGCCTGAAGTCCAAATGACTACATCGTCAGCAAATAAAGCAATTTTGGTTTCTAAAGTTTTTATTATTGATGGAAGGTCATTTATATATATATATATATGTTAAAGAGTGTTGTGCTCAGAACAGCACCTTGTGGAAGTCCTAGGTGTGTTTGTTTATATTTGGAAATGTATGTATTATATTTTGTGGCACAAAATCTTTGTGAAATAAACTGAGTTATCCATTTAAGCATGTTACTTTTCACACCTATTGATTGCAACTTCTCAATTAATTTGTTTCTCCAAACTGAGTCATATGCTGATTTAAAATCAATGAATACTGCTAAGGTATCCTCCTTTCTATTGAAAGCTTCCTTGATGTCTTGGCTTAGTAGGAGTATATTTTCACTTGTCTATGATTCTGTCTGAAGCCGGTCTGTGAACTATTAACTAAGTTGTAATATTCTAGGAACCAGTTAAGTCTAGATGCCACCATTCTTTCCATCACTTTTGCAATAACACTGATCAAAGATATTGGTCTGAAACTATTTATATTGTTTGAAGGTTTGTTTTTCTTTAAAATCGGGATGATAATGGCTTTTTTCCAGTCGGAAGGTACAGTCATTCTCCAGCACGTGTTATACAGTTTAAGTAGGATTTCTTTTCCTTTTTCTTGTCAGGTCCTGGAGATTTTTTGTTCTGTAATTGTTCTATTGCTAAATCCAGTTTTGTTTCGTTAAAATCCTGAATAAAAATATCATTTCGTATACCTTTTGGCTTATTAGTTTCTCTGATAGTTTTTTGGATAGCCTTATCTTGTTTTTTATACGCTTGGGGTATTCTTTGTGACTGAGCATAAAACTTGTTAAGGGATTCTGCTATTTCCCTATCTATAGTTAAGCTTTTGTTATTATGTTTTAATGGTTCAGTTGTATTTTTTGATAATTTTGTTTTATTAAGGAATTTGTATATTTTATTTCCATCTTTCCTATAGTCCATATGTTCTACAAAATTTGTGAAACTGGCCCTCTTTGCTGTAATTAATTCTTTCTTAAAAATGGCTGCTTTTCTTCTCCAGTTTTGTACATCTTCTGGACACTTGCTTCTTGCGGCTTTGACTCTTGCTATATTTCTTTCGTGTTTTAACTTAGATAAACATGGAGACCAAAAGTAGCTATATTTCTTTAACTTTCCTTTGGGGATATGTGTTTGGCTGCTGTCAATAATATTTCACTAATTTTTTTATTCATTTCATCTGTTGACTTGAACTCTGATTCTAACAGTATATTACACTTCCCTTCTATCTCATTTTGGAAACTGGACCAATCTGCTTTTTTAAAATTCCAAGAAGTTTTAATTACATCCATATATTTTGCTTCCTTTATTCTGGTAATTGCTGACTCTCAAAATTTAGTTTTATTTTTAATGGGTTTTTCCTTGGTAATAAGATTTGGTAGTTTGATTTTGTTGTATTAACAGTCATAAAAGTTTCTTTGGTGCACCTTTGTAGGTTGGTTAAGGATTGTTGCATGGTTTTTTCTATTTCTGTATTTTTGTTTTTTGGTTTTAAATTTCACATTACTAAGTCATCGGCAAATAGTGCACACTTAATACCTGATTCTTGTATTTCTTGTGGCAGATCATTAATAAATATATTAAAAAGTGATATGCTGAGCATTGCACCTTGAGGTAAGTCACGGTGTACTTGCTTATATTTAAGATACATTCCTTCCATATCTGGTAAGCAATAATGTGTTGAGTCAGGAAATGACATAGCCATGAAAACATTTGACCTTGTGTCCCATTCTTTTTATTTTCTTTAGTAGTTCTGTTCTGCATATACAATCATATACACTTTGGAAATCAATCAAAACTGCTACATTATCTTCATTTCTATTGAAGGAGTCTTTCATTTCTTTACCGAGAACTAAGACATGTTCATTTGTAGAGTGGAGCTCTCTGAATCTGGCTTGAGATGGGGAAATTAAATTTTATAATTCTAGAAGGCAATTTAACCTGTTTTACGCAATTCTTTTCTTCACTTTTAGTAAGAACAATAAGAACTATTGGTCTATAATTTTTTATTTCTGATGCTGTTTTGTCTTTGTTCAAGATTGGAGCAATTATTGCTTTTCGCTATTCGGCAGGTACAGTGGTTTTCCAGGATAGATTGTAGAGTTTTAGTAGTTGCTTTGCTGTTTTTCAAAGTTTTTTTATGAACTATGGATGTATGTGACCTGGTCCACAAGACTTTTTGTTTTTTAGATTATTAATTGCAATGTTCAGTTCTTGCATATTAAAATTTTGAAAAAAGATATTGTGTTGAGTGTTAGGATCACATACTCTTTTTTGCTTCAAATCTTTCTTAAATTCTTTATATTCCTTTTTATTATTTCTTGTTACTTTATGTGAATTAGGATAATATTTATTGAAGGTTTTGGCTATGACTGCATCATTTGTTAGTATTTTATTGCCATGTATGGTAAGTATGCTACATATTTTTACTTTCTCTACTACGTTTAGTAAAGCAGAGGAAGTATTGTATTCCACCCAAAAATTCAATGTTAAGATTTCACCGGAAAAATGTTTTAAGGGCCCCTAAATCCCAAAAAAAAGCATTTTTAGAAAAAGGTCTGTGTGTGTATGTGTGTCAGTCTGTGGACAGCATAACTCAAAAACGAAAAGTCGGTTGAAAACCAGAGTGGGTATTTAAGTTTAAAATATTTTAAGGATGAGAAGAAAGTTGAAAGAAAGTTTGAAGAAAGTTGCTCCACCCTAAACTACCCTTTACAGGGAAAATTTTTCGAAAATTTTGATTTTCTTGAAAATGGCTCTAACAATTTTGATTTTAATGCCACATGTTTGAGATATTTTTTTAACAAATGAAATGTATACCTTGAGTTTTCTGGCTATAGCACATGAAGTCCTATTTACTCTGGATGACTTTTGCATAACTGGTATATCATAATAGATAGATCAAATCTTACTGCACAAAAAAATGTAGATCTTGCTAAAAGTCACAATTTATGTCTAAACAAATTTTTTTGTAGAGTGAACCATTTCGGAGATATTCCTTGTTATTTGTGTCAGTTTTGGAAAACTTAAAACTTTTGTGAAATGAAACATTGTTGTTCATTTTTTTATATTCTAAGGATGCAAAGAGAACAGGATATCAAAGCTCTAAAGGAACTAGGTATCACTCAAAGCCTACTGTATTCTAATATTCCCCTTACACCTACAAGGAAATTAGCAGTAAGATAATTTGTACATATGTTTATCTCACCTAACACAAAGAAGTTAGAAGTATAAGAATTTGCAAGAATGGTTAGTACAAGGGTACGGAAAGTCATGTGAGTGCAACACATCAGATTTTTTTTACATGTTAACCATGCAAAGAGAACGGAATTTGAATGCTTTAAAAGATTTGCTATTGCTCAAATCTATAGTATTCCCATATTCCTGTTACATCTGCAAGGAAACAAGCAATAAGATAATTTCTGCAAATGTTTATCTCAACCAACACAAAGGAGCTAGAAGTATAAGAGCTTGTAAGAATGGTTAGTACAAGAACAGAGAAAGTCATGTGAGTGCATCACATCAGACTTTTTCTTTCATGTCCTTGACATTTCTATGTACTTATTACCATCTGTCCTATAATCCATTTTTTCTAAGAAATTATTAGAGTGGTTCTTTTTAGCTGTATTGTTTTTTTAGTGAGGCACATTTCTTTCACCATATTTATGTATCAGATATGTTTTTGGTTTGTTCAGCTGTATTACTAGCTTTGCTTTTTCAGTTCTTCTAACTGGGGTTCCAAAAGGATTTAAAATTTGTTATTCTTCCACAAGGAATTGCTTTTTTTGAGGTTTCTAGGTTGGCTTTGCAGAAATTTTTGTTCATATGATCTGGTTGGTCATGCAGCTTTGAGTTTATTTGTTCTTTAAACTTATTTTCCAGTTCAGTTTTACATTTATTCCAATCTGCTCTTTTTAAGTTCCAATACAGATTCGTGTGATGTTGACTGACATTTATATTAATTTGGTTTATACCAGCAATTGCTGCTCTGTGACCAGAACTTGGGTCTTTAAAACTTGTTTTTAAATCTTTGAAACAATATCTGCTGTAGCTAACAAGAGGCCTGATTTACTGCCTGCCCCAAAGTAATGTATGAAGATTGAGGGATCTTCTTTATTATAAATCAATTAAAAGGTTGCAGTATTCAAAAATTCTTCCATCATTTTCTCTGTAGAACCCACTTTTGGAAGGGCATTGAAATCCCCAATTATGATTGTTTTATTTAATTGGTCAATAACTGAGAGATCTGGTTCATTCCTGGGAGGATTGTAAATACTGTACAAATGTAGATGTGTTCTATTATGCCAAAAATTTAGCTTTATTAATTCAGATTTATTTTGTGTTAACCACTTCTTTAACACTTTGAAAGGAGGATTTAATATTCTTTATGACTCCAACTAATATTCCACTACTTATCTGTCTATTTTTGGGTAGTAGGTTTAGTAAAAATCCGGTAAAATTGAAGTACTTAGGTCGATCATTTGTTACATTTGCTTCTTGAATGAAAAATATAACTATGTTTGAGAGGTAGAACTGGAACTTAAAAATTCTATGCCACAGCTGGGATTTGAACCACAGACCTTCCGCTTACCAGGTGGCTGCTCTAACCATTGAGCTACTGTGACAATCTGCCAGAATGGCATTGAATTCTCCAACCAGTTTGTATTTTCTCCTGGTAAATCACAAAGGTAGTCTCACATAAGAGACAAATTACCCCAGTGGTGACTTTCTATTGTAAGTACTTTATGTCCCAGGATTAAATAACCTTCAGATGGTAATTATTATTTATTTATGCCAACAAACTTACTGCTGGCATAAATAAATTATAACTATGTTATTATCAAATACAATTTTTTTGAGTTCTATTCTTTTTGCTTGTGTGTGACCACCTGCGTTCCATTGAAGAATTCTTATGTTAGATCTTCTATTAATATAATGTTTCAGTTCTTGAGAAGTACTCCCTGCCGGGAGATCCAAATTGGGGACTATTTTACTCTGGAATATTTTACTCCTCGAGTCACATTTCATAATTATATTGGAGAGCAGTAAAGTAACTACTTTTTTAGAGAGAACCATATTTTTATGTTTTGGCAGTCACATCACTCTCTGGCAACCCCCAGAATGTCTGGAGGACCACACCTGTCGTTGGTTCACAGGTCTCACTGACCTGACTGGGAGAGTTATCAAAATAAATTCACTGACCATATTCTCTGATTATCAATCAGACAATGCATTACATGCCATGGCAAGTCAGCATGTTAAGAGTTTAGAAAAATTAGATAAGTGAAAAGGTTGGAAAAATAAAGACTCCCTAGCCCTCAGTGTCAGAAGAGAACAAGAGATGAACAACGTAAGGTCATAAGGTCAGAAAAGATACAGTAAGAAGCAAAACACCAATAAGTGGAAGTAATGTTCTGCTCAGCTTGGGAAGCTTGTGGTTGCCATCCACATATCCCCTAGATAGGGACCCCCGAGGAGACATTAAATATCAAAAATTTGTTGAAGTCTCAAGAAAATAAAAGAAGATTGTAATTTTAAAAAGTTTACTTACCATCCTCGGGCTAATAAAGAATTTACAAAATTTTTTCAAAAACATGTATAACTTTGGTTCCTCAGTACAAATATGTATATAAAATTTGCTGAATTTTTCTTAATAGAATATAATTCCAAATTAGAAAAATTTGGTATTTATCAATTTAGCTGCTTAGATTGCAACAGGGTTTATATTGGTAAAACCAAACGTCATTTGCAAATCAGGATAAAGGAACATTTTAGAAATATTAAATACAAACAGATTGATAAATCAGCTGTAGCAGACATTTTTGGTCATTTAATCATGAAATAAATCCAGAGGTTAAATTATTAAAACAACTAAATGGATCCATTTAATGGTTCAGCAAAAGATTTTCATTTTGAAAAATAAGGACCACGTAATGAATTTTGAAATACTGCCATTTGATCCTGTTATACTTTTGTTTTCCACACAGAAATATTACGTATTTTGAGGTTGGTTACAATAGTGACCAGTATAAACAAATATGGCACTGATGATAGGCGTCAGGGCGGGTTTCCTCCGGGTGCTCCGGTTTCCCCCGCCATCTCATTCCACCGGTGCTCCATCTTCATTCCATGTATCATCAGTGTCACCGCCTGCGGTGCCGATGTAGTAAAAGTGGGCGTTAAACACTACAACAACAACTGATGATAGGAATATTCCAGAAACTGCAATCTGCCTTTGATTTCAAGAACTTGCAGCAGATATTCAGATAAGTGAAGCTTGTAGTCTCTAAGTTACTATAGACTTAAGATGATGTTTTATATTAGAGATTATATTAAGACTAGAGCTAGAAACTTAGTATCGATTTTATTATGCAAGTTAAGAGAAGCCAGATAACGCATATACAATGCAGCATAACCCTTGACTGTGACCTTGTGGGCCTGTAGTCTCATCTGTCTGTCAGTTGGTACCAAATACTAATGTCTTCTGACATCTTCGGCTGGCTGAGGTGACTTTGATGCCTGATTGGTGGGTGCTGGAAGGGCTCAACGAGCTTCCTTCAGGAGGCAGGCTAGAAGGGGGCCAATTTCCACTGCCATCCTCCTTTGAGTGCAGGTGCAACGTTGCCACCATGAGGCTAGGGGTTCAGCATTTCTGGTCGAAGTGGAACAAGGCCTGATGCATTGACTGTCCATGTTGCTCTATTTATACCATACATGTTGTCCTCTGATTGACCCAGGGTGAGTAGGGGCATGGCTGATCCTGTAGTGCAGTTGGTAGAGCACCTGCCCGCTGTGCAAGGGGTGCCGGGTTCAATTCCCAGCAGGGGGGTAGGAATTTTTCTCCAGCCAAGATTATTCCTCATTCTTCTCTGAGTCTGGAAGTATAATGGTGGTGCTGTGGCTCAGTGGTTAGACCGCTCGCCTACCACCTAGGCAGGACCCGCATGTGGTATTCGTGGTAGATGAAGCGGCGTCTGGGCGGGTTTTCTCTGGGTTCTCTGGTTTCCCCAGTCATTCATTCCACCAATTGCTCCATTATCACCCTTCCAATCATCCATTTTGCCTGCATTTCATATCATCCTCTTCCTCACTATCATACCTGATGCTTGGTTAACCACCTGCTTCCAGGTCTTCACTCTGTCTGGTCCAGAGGTCCCTCTGCTCACTGACAGGCGTCTGACCCTAGGTACTGGCTTGTAAGTCCTAGGGGGTGGAAGTCCTACATAAAGGGAGGGTAATCAGGGAAAGAAAGAAAGAAAGAAAGAGTAGGGGCATAGTGGGCAGTGAGTGGTGTTCTAACCCTCTTGTACTGATGTTTTCCTGTGATTGGCTTGCTCTGCTTTCCTGTTTCTTATGACATTCTTTGGTTTCAATGACTGGATTCCAGTTGGTGTTTCCTCTTCCTTCTTATTAAACTTGTTAGGACTGTGATAAATTACAATATCCTTTCACTATAGTCGGGCATGGTACTGTGTAGTTGATGCAAGGATGCGCATATCTTGGAACTTAATTATATGTTCACTGACTGCCTCAATGGCATGTTCAGCAACTGCAGACTCATCTGTCTGGCCCAGATGGCGGCTTATTTTGTACTCTGTAAGCCTGCCCTTAACACTGCACTGAGTAGTTCCAATGTAAACTGAGCTGCAATAACAAGTAATACTATATACCCCCCAGCTGATGACAGAGCTTCTCAGGAATCCTTGGCGATATGGTAGACTGTTTAATTGTCTGGTGTGCTAGAAGACCGACTCACTGCTAAGACCTATATTTTTTAAAACTGGACAAATCTTAACATTGCTGATGATGTGGACTTAATGTCTCTTACTCTGGTTGGTCTGAAGGAAGCCTTCTTGAAGCCACTTGAAAAATCTGCAAGAGAGATGGGGTTAGTGATAAATCAAGAGAAAACAGTCATGTTTAGTGTAAGACTCTTAATCCATTGGATACACTTTATATTGGTGAATGTAAGTTCCATAGGGTTGACAGCTTCAAGTATTTACATTCAGTAGTCAACAAAGAAAATCACAGGACCATGGAAATTACTGCCCAACTTTTGTCAGCTAGCAGGTGTTATTATGGCATTATGAAATATTTGAGATCTAAAATATTATTCAGAAAGATTAGCTTCTTCTATATAAAACCTCATCAGGTCAGTGCTCCTGTATGGAACACAGACTTGGGTATTTTCCAAACCTGATGAAAACTGTCTCAGATGTTTTGAAAGAAAAGTCCTTCGGAAAGCCTATGGAGCAATATTTGATGGTTGAAAATGGCGTTACAGAACCAACTCTGAAGTCTACCAGCTGTACAATGAGCCTGACTGTGTCAAATGTGTTAAGCTATGTAGGCTGAGATAGGCAGGACATGTCATCTGAATAGTAGAAAATGACCCAGCTGGAAAGGTCTTATATCGGATTCAGGAGGCACGACCTAAGTTGCAGTGGGAGGAAGAAATCAAAGAGGATGCAGCAAGAGCAGGATATACGAGGGCCGTTCAGAAAGTAACCTCCGATCGGTCACAGTGCAGCTAGTGGGGGGAGTAGCGACGCCATCTGTGCATTCACGCACTCAGCAGGTCAGTCGGCATCAAGCCGTGGTCGAGTGAACATCGTACCTGCGATTGTTTAGTGTTTGTGGCCGTTTGCAATGTGTGCTGCAATAGAAAACCCTGCCAAATGTGAAGTGCGTGCTGTTATAAGGTTTTTTACAGCCAAAGGATATTCTGCAGCAGCTATTCATCGTGAGCTTTGTGCCGTGTACGGACCAAGAGTTATGAGTGAAGGAGTGGTCCGTGAATGGGTACGTTTATTTAAAAGTGGACGAGAAGACGTTCACGATGAAGAGAGGAGTGGTAGACCATCATTGGTGACGGACGAACTCGTTCAGACAGTTGATGCAAAAGTTCGTGAAAACCGACGTTTCACAATGTCGGAGTTGTCTACTGATTTTCCACAGATTTCTAAGACTCTTGTACAAGATAGTGACAGCAAGATTGGGTTACCGTAAGTTCTGTGCATGATGGGTGCCCAAAATTCTTACCGACCACCACAAAACTCAAAGAATAGCCTCTGCATTAGACTTTCTGTCACGTTATGAGGACGAAGGTGAACCATTGTTAAACAGAATCATGAGCGGGGACGAAACCTGGATTAAGTACGTGAACCCTGAGACAAAAGAACAATCAAAGATGTGGGCACATTGAAATTCGCCTACCAAACCAATAAAAGCCCGGCAAGATTTTTCTGCCAGAAAATTGATGGCAACTGTGTTTTGGGATGCAAAAGGAGTGTTGTTAGTTGAATTCATGGAACGTGGGACGACCATTAATCAAGACGTGTACTGTGAAACACTAAAAAAATTACGACGGGCTATACAGAACAAACGCGTGGTATGCTGACTTCCGGTATCGTTTTTTTGCACTATAACGCCCGTCCTCACTCTGCTCGCAGAACAACAGCCCTTCTTGAGTCCTTCAAGTGGGACGTTGTCAACCATCCAACTTACAGCCCAGATCTGGCGCCAAGCGATTATCACCTCTTCATGCATATGAAGAAATGGCTCGGGTCCCAACGGTTTGATGACGACGAAGAGCTCAAAGATGTGGTCACAGGCTGGCTCCAGGCACAAGCAGGTGATTTTTATGCAGAAGGAATTTCAAAGCTTGTGAACAGATACGATAAGTACCTCAATCGTTATGGGACTATGTAGAAAAATAGTGCAAAGATGTAGTTGTAAGATGTATATATTAAAATATTTTTATTTAACTTGGTGAATTTTTGGCAATCAACCGGAGGTTACTTTCTGAACGGCCCTCGTATAACTGAAAGGGTTGGCTCAAAATAGCTCTTGTGGGAGGCCGAGGCCCATCCCAGTCTGTAATGTGAAAGAAGAAGCAGCATGCATGATCTTTGTGCTCTGTGCTACGGCAGTTGCTTCTGCCAAACATATATCGCACAAACCCATGCTGGCTCAGCCATAGCCAAGTGGTTAGGCCATTCGCTTCTCACCAAAGTGGCCCGGGTTCGATCCCAGGCAACCACATGTGAGATTTGTTGTGGACGAAGTCCTGCTGGCATGGGTTTCCTCCGGGTTCTCTGGTTTCCCCTGCCATCTCAACCCACCAGTGCTCCATCTTCATTCCATGCATCATCAGTGTCACTGCCTATGGGCATTAAACACTACAAAAAAAAAAAAAACAGCTGTGCTGCTTTAAGCTTCCATACAATCTTGTATGAGCTCTTACCTTATGTGGGTCACTACAAAAGTTTTGAGATACACCAAAAATAATATTTTTAAACTTATTCTGATTATTGCACTTTCTCGAACTACTCACCACCACGCTGTATACACTTTTGCATTTGCTAAACTCACTTTTGGAAGCACTTCTGTCACATGTTTTCTTCGATGGCTCCAAGCTCTCCGTAGGTGGTAACTGCATTTTCAGAGGTTGAAAATCTCTTTCCAGGCATGCAATTTTTACTATCAAGAGCAGAAAATAGTCGCATGGTGCCATGTCAAGAACATATGGTGGATGAATCATAAGTTTGCCCTCTATAGACTCTAGGAATTGAATGGTGATGTTGGCCATTTGTGCAGAAGCGTTGTTGTGATGGACTCCCATGCAGTCCCATGTGTGGCCACTGTTCTTGAGCCTTGGCAAAAACTTTTGTTGAGCAAACTTGATGTACCAATAAGTGGTAACAGTATCTGCTCCTCCAGAGAAATGGTTGCCACGAGACCACCCTTTAAGTAAAATAAGTCCACCATTTTCTAGTGGACACTTTGGGCCCACTTCACTTTTGTTGGTGGATTGTCATCAGGAAAAATTCACACCACTGATAGCCACTTGGTCTCTGGATCAAACTAAAAAATTCAGGTTTCATCTCTCATGATGATGTAAGAAACCTGTCTAGAGTCTGCTCCTTCAAATCTTGTCGGCATTTTCTCACTCCATTCAATACAGGCGTGTTTTTGTTCTTCCGTCAAACTGTGAGGCACCTAACAGGATGTGACCTTTCTCATACAAAGGAATTTATGGAGAGTTTTCAAAAATGCTGGCAACCAATCTACAATGCTGTCTCAGTTTCTTTAAATGTTATGTGATTATTTTCATGAAGCATTTTCTCAATGCTGCTTTGTTTATCTCTGTCACATCCTTCCCCCAATACATGCTTCTCTCCTCATTTTTCAAAGATGTTTTGCTCCTTCTAAATTCCTGAAACCACCAGAAAACTTTGGCATGGAAAGCAGCAATATCCCCAAAAGTGTGTTGCAAATGTTCAAGACTTTGGCACTGGTATTATCCACTTTAAACATCTTAGAAAATGGCTGAGCAAAAATGCTCTCTTCGAAGCTCCATTGTAGGGACTGACTACCTGCATGCCATAGTTTGTTCATCCTTGCACTGTTGGAATTCCTGAAGTGGAAGTCACTACCCGATACTAGTTTACTCACAAAACATGGGGTTACCCATCCTGCATTCAATTTGAGTGTATCAACTTTCATTTTATCCATCTCAAAACTTTCATAGTGACCCTCGTAAAAGATGCTGGAAGTGTCGTCCTTCCTGGGTTACACAGCCATTGTGTCTGGTGATCGCATTCTGGCTGACATGAGAGAGTTCTACTCCTGTAATGTTTCTGATATCCTTTGTAATGTTCTCTTTCAGTTCCTCCAAGGTGTCCAGATTTGTTAAATACACTTTTTCTTTCAGTGTACCCCACAAGTAAAAATCACACACTGTTAGATCTGAAAAGCGAGGTAGTTCTGTGCAGCAAAGAAACTGAAACTCCTGCTTGTTGTACTAATTTAGCGAGTGATTTATTTGGTGGCTGCTCAAGATTTGGACCAATATCATCTAGCTTTTCCTCTGTTAAAGCTCTTTGTGTACACATATGTTTTCTATTGAGCACTGAACCAGTAGTTTCAAATTTATTTATAATTACATGAATTTGCATTTGTGAAGGTCCCACTGCAACAGAAAATTGCTGAACAAATGCATCATGTGCCTGTTGAGTTGACTCGTACTTAAAATAATTTTTACATTTGAAAATACAGTGTTGCAATGATAATTGTTTTACTCTACTGATATGTAGACTGGCAACTGATGCTTGTGAGGTCAAACTTTATGCATACTGCTTGCAAAGTCAAAAACTATGTGCACGCCTCCAATATTGCAGCTTATATTTCACACACTAAACACACCCCTTGAACAGTCTTAGTATAAATGGGACACCTGATATTTATGAACCTAGTTTTTATGGCACCCACAGAAGATGGTTTCCAATACACAATACACAATTCAATATTTTAAGTGTAAAATATGTGCAAATTAATATTATAAAAACAAAAATGTCTTTTTATGGTAAATACTGCAGTTTGAAGTAAAATCTGTTTAAGTAATAAATTAATAGAGAGAGTAACTGATTTCACATACCTTTGATAAACACTCAGTTTTCAATGAAGTTGATATTTCTCACAAAATTAGTACGTACAATAAGACAAAGAAAATTAATATCAAACCCACCTTAATTTAAAGGCACACAAGATTAAGATTGCATAAAACCTTGGCAAGATCTATTGTGGGGCATGGACTAAAAAGAACAAAGATATTAGCCACTAAGTGACAATAAAGATTCTATTCTATGAGATTCACGAGAGCAACTGCAGAAACGAAATTGAGTTTTATTTATAGGCACTCTTTAACTGCCATGGTTATCAGTGTCTCCATCTACACTGGGCATGAAAGACCACTTAATTTTGCTTAGAGGTCTCTTAATCATCTTCGGGGTTCTTTTATGTGTCATAAATCTACAAAATGGGACCACCAGCTTTATTTACCTTCCAAATGAAGTCATGCTAAGGATTTTTACACTAAAAAAATGCATACCTGCTGCTGGATTTGAACCTGCGACTAGCATGTTATCCTCTATACCATGGAGGCTGACAAGCAACTGTAGGATATATAAGGGCAAATCAATAAGTTACAGATGCTCGCTACAAGAGCATGCTGTGTGTCATGACCATGGCCAATGTGTAGCAGACTATAGTAACTGCCGACACATGTGACGGAAGAGTGGTGTGGTGTCCCATTATGTTGTGTGTGCAGAGCAGACTCAACGATGCGTTAACTGGATGTTCATTCTAAACTTGAAGTACGTAAAACGATCAGATTTCTGAGGGCTAAACAGCTCAATCCCATGGACATTCATCATGAAATCACTGCTGTATATGGTGAATGTGTAATTTCTCACCAAGATATTGTAAAATGGTATATGGAATGTCATGCTGGACGCATGGATTTCACTGACAAATATCATAAAGGCACAATGTCCAGTACCATTGCAAATGTTGACCATGTGAATGTGATCATTAAAGAGAATTTGCACATAATACTTCAGGAAATAGACAGCATGCTGAACATTTTATATAGCAGTGTGTTCTCCATTGTTCACCAGCACCTTGAGTATCATAAACGGCTGTGCACCAATATTCACAGGGAACAATGTTTCCAATCACCACTGACATTTTTGCAACAATATTCTTTGGAGGTCAATGAGTTTCTGCAGCGAATCATCACAGGGGATGAAGTGTGTGACCACCACTTCACCTACGAAACAAAGAAAAGATCAATGGAATGGATCCACACACCATAATGAAAGAAGGCCAAGGTAAGATGATAGCAAAAGTGCTCTTTGATATGGAGGGTGTACATGGAATTTATAACGAAAGGCATGGCAGTCAACTCTGCTTCATAGTTTCAAACACTGAACTGGTTGTGTAAGGCAATCAAAGAAAAGTGGTAGGGAAAATTGAACACTGGTGTGATTTTGTTGCATGATAACACAATACCTCACATGGCCCACCAAACGTCAGAGCTGCTATGAAAAAGAATCTCAGTGGACGCAATTCTGAAATGATGAGGAGGTGAAAGCAGCTGCATCCAAGCAGTTATGTAGCACTGTAACCGGAATTTTATGCATCCAGAATTGAGAAGTTGGTTGCCCTATCCAATAAATGTTCAGTCTATTGGGGACTATGTGGAAAAGTAAACTTAAATTGTATGTTGTGATAGTCGTGTTGCCTATGTGTCAGTGGTTTAATAAATGGCCATAACTTGGAAGTGTAACTTACTTTTTGATTTGCTCTCGTACCATTTAGGTCCATAAATGAAAAGAAGATAAAATGCAGAAACTCCAACTACAACCCATTATTCATTTCATAAACAAATACCAGCAACAACGGAAAGAACATGTCAAATATATGGATCCACACAAAATACCAAAAGTTATGCACCATCCTTACGAGATCCTTGGGCCATCCAAAGAAGAGCTGGATTTAAAATTCTTCATTGATATCACAACAAATCACAAAGCCTTACAATAGGATTGATGATTTTCATTCTGTTACCTACCTCACTAAATTTCATTGCATCTGCCTCTGAAGAACCACTGTCTGGATGGAAGCGCTTCACCAAACCGAGAAATGCCTGTCGCACCTGTTCTTGGTCACTCTTGCTTGGTAACCCTAACATCCGGAAACTTTCCTGCAATAAATTGAGAGCTTAAAAATAAAAGATGCATCTTCTCTTAATTCAAATATGAATAATCTCATTTTAATATTTAGAGCACTGTTCTAAAGTTATAAACAATAAATTTTTGTTGCCATTTTAAATTTTGGTTTGTGAGCTTGAAATCATTGTAATATAAGTATATTTAAGCCAGGAATTACTAACCGTACATCTCTCTAACAGAATCTGTGACATAATGAACTACTTGTAGACAATGCAAAGGAACATGAGGAAGGACAGAAAATTCTCAGTGGTGGGAACTTTCACCTGGATTCAAAAGTTAATGTATGTAATGCGCATGGATTACCATGTGGTAGAAATAATGCCTAAATGTGAAATATCAACTTACTTTGGCCAGTTATGGTTATCTAGCCTAGAGGTTTCAATCTATTTCCAGATGGCACAACTATCACTATTCAGGGGTCTCCGTCTAAGGGATATGTGAATGGCGACCACAAGGTACCCAAACTGAGCAGAACGTTACTTCCACTTACTGGTATTTTGCTCCTCACTGTAACTTTTCTATCTGACCTTACCTTGGTCATCTCTTGTTCTCTTCCGACCCCGATGCTATTAGGGTTCCCGAGGGCTAAGGAGTCTTTATTTTTCCAATCTCTCCATTTCTCTAATTTCTGTATAAAATATTAACCTTTAACATGCTGACCTGTCATGGCATGTAATGCGTCCTCTGATTGGTAATCAGAGGATATGGTCGGTGAATTTATTTTGATGACTCTGCCGGTCAGGTCGGTGAGACCCGTAAACCAACGACAGGTGTGGTCCTCCAGACATTCTGGGGGTTGCTAGAGAGCGATGTGACCGCCAAAACATAAAAGCGGTTACTATACTGCTATTGCTCTATGAGTGAAAAATATTGTAGAGCAGGAGGATTAATGACTTCATTGTCAGAAATCCAGCATTAGCTAACAACAACTATCACTACTATCACCAAGGTTTAACTAGGTTGCTATGACACGAACTCGTGAAAAGGAGGTCCTGCCAGAACAGTTCTCTCTGTCTTAAGTTTCTTTCCAGGGTTTACTCATACCTCGTGACTTGCAAATCCAAGAAGGTAGCTACTCTAAATTTAGGCCTAGAAAGTTTCCTTCCCAATTATGATTTAAAATAATGTATAATTAGTAGGGCTAGGAAGTTCATGCATTTGCATGTTTTTTCATAGGGGTTAAAAATGTATGCTTTTACATTATGTACACGAATTATGGAATTTTCAGTTATTTGGACATGATTTTATGATGCATATATCTGCATGTTTTCTTGATTTTTGATAAATGCATATTATTTCTATATTATAGCCCCTATATTGCATATTTTAATGATTTTATGGTTTTTTATTATTGTTTTCCATCTGGATAATTTTTTTCATATTGGTAATATTGCACACGATGATACAACTTATGAAGATTTCAATATTATAGCCCCTATATTGCATATTTTAGTTATTTTTATGGTTTTTCATTATTTTCTCCATCTGTATAATATGTTTCACATTGGTAATATTGCACATGATGATGCAACTCGCGAGGTGGCGAGAACTAACGCTGAGTCATGTTGTCATGCAGTGAATCCCCAGTTTCCATCCTTTCATTATATACATGTTCATAGAGAATAATCAGTGCGTTATCTGAGAGGTTTATAGTAGCAAAGATAAAGTGCAGGTCAACGTTTTGAGCAGCACCATTATAGCAACGCTTGCCTGCCCACCAGTAGTTGTGTTGTGGTCTTCAAACGTAATAGTGTTGTGAACTGCTTCCCACCAAATTAAATTAGGTGTATAAAATGTTAAAAAGCTCTTCAAATGTCGAAAATAACACCAAATTTGAGTGATATATTCATTAATTTACAGAGCGAGTTTTCGGGTGATTTAATATCTACTTATAATAGGGCATTGTTTGTGGAGCGTGTGAGAAAAATGTAGGGAGTGAAAAAAGATTTCAAATACTTCAGCACATAAACACAGCAAAACATAAGGAGAATTCAATCAGAAAACTCGCAATCAAAGAACCTGTTCAAAAACAGCTACTAGAGTGTTTAGGAAGTAAGGTTACTGAATTTTCCTATGACTTGTGTCAAGCATTTTTAGCTGCTGATATTCCCTTGTTCAAAATTAATAATCCGACATCTAAAAACTTTATTGCCAAGTACACTCGACAATAGCACCTGAAGAAAGTACACTGCGTAAGACTTATGTAGGACATTGTTACATTAACGTATTGTTGTTGTTGTTTTCTAGTGCCTTGCATCTGGCATTGAAGCCATTAGCATTCGTGCTTTCCAATACTCTTGAAATGTAGTTTCTTCTGATCTTAATGCTTCACAGGTCTTCAAGTGGTCTTTGTTCATTTCAGCTGGATCGTTACACAGGACACATATTGGTGAAGCTGAGATACCTATTCTGTAGAGATGACTTGCCAAGCAGTCGTGATTTGTCAATAGTCGGAAGGCTGCAACCACTGTTTTCCTTGGCCTCTGGGGGATTATATCTGGGTTGGAAAGTAGTGTAATCCATTTTTTATCTTTGGCATTTGTTTCTATTTCTTGTAGGTATGAATGGGAAAATTTTTTAATGATCAAGCGTTTTATTGAGAAATATGAGAAATTGAATTTAGACTTTTGTTTTATTGTTGTGCCTTTCTTTGCAAGTGAGTCTGCAGCTTCATTCCCCATGACTCCACAGTGTCCTGGAATCCATTGGAGATGAACAGTCTTATTAACTTTTTGGAGTTGTGTTAACATTTTGTAGCATTCTCTAATTTTTGTTGACTTCTTTGTAGTATTTGAACATATTCCCTGAATTGCAGCTTTAGAATCTGAAAGAATTACTGCCTTGTTAAATTTATTTAAGGGAAGATTTAACAATTGTCGGAGAGCAATGTGTATAGCCTCTATTTCTCCATCATAATTTGTTGTGTTTCTGCCAACAGAATGATAAAAGGAAAAATGTGAACACATAACTCCAGCTCCAGAAAGGTTTTCCATGGAGGATCCATCAGTATATATGTGCAGCCATTCTTCTGTGGGATACCTAGTATTGATTGTTTCCAGAGCTAGAAGTTTTTATATTTCTTTTGGTGTGTCTAATTTACTTATTTCCTCTATTAATTCCAAACTGAAGCTAGGTTGCAATAATTCCAATGGATTTTCTCTTATAAGTAGATTTTCTCTGGTGTTAGTAATGTTCAATTTGGATTTAATCTGTGTTACCTTTTCTAGGAAACTACTATGAGTTTTAAGGACTGAAGGGGGGAGGTTCTCTTCTGTCCATTTAGAGTTTGGCAGTCGTAACATTTTCTCGTGCTCTCTAAAAAGCGGTTACTATTACTGCTATTGCTCTCTTCAATATCATCAGTGAAAAATATTGGAGAGCAAGAGGATTAATGACTTCATTGTCAGAAATCCAGCATTAGCTAACAACAACAACATTTTCTCGTGTTGGAGCAATGCTTGTTATTCTATTTTTGTTGTTATTGATGGGGTCCGGGTGAAGGCAAGCATGGCATCAACAGGTGTGGATTTAACTGCTCCAGTGATTAGGCGAAGAGCCTGATTTTATATTTGTTCAAGTATATTGGAGAGCAAGAGGATTAATGACTTCATTGTCAGAAATCCAGCACTAGCTAACAACATATTTGTTCAAGTTTATTGATGTTAGCATTTGCTGCTGTTATTAAAGCTTCAGAACAGTACAAGAGGTTTGGTTTAACATACATTTTGTATGTTGTGTTAAGGACTCTCCTTGAGCAGCCCCATTTAGCACCAGCTAACCTTTTCAGGATTTGCAGTTTCTTTTCAACCTTTTCTGAGATGTTTGTTATGTTTTTTCCAACTGTATGTATTATATTTTGTGGCACAAAATCTTTGAAAAATAAACTGAGTTATCCATTTAAGCATGTTACTTTTCACACCTATTGGTTGCAACTTCTCAATTAATTTGTTTCTCCAGACTGAGTCATATGCTGATTTAAAATCAATGAATATTGCTAAGGTATCCTCCTTTCTATTGAAAGCTTCCTTGATGTCTTGGCTTAGTAGGAGTACATTTTCACTTGTACTATGATTCTGTCTGAAGCCGGTCTGTGAACTATTAATTAAGTTGTAATATTCTAGGAAACAGTTAAGTCTAGATGCCACCATTCTTTCCATCACTTTTGCAATAACACTGGTCAAAGATATTGGCCTGAAGCCATTAATATTGTTTGAGGGTTTGTTTTTCTTTAAAATCGGGATGATAATGACTTTTTCCAGTCGGAAGGTACAGTCATTCTCCAACACGTGTTATACAATTTAAGTAGGATTTCTTTTCCTTTCCTGCCAAGGTGTTTAATAAACTCTGGGTGGGTCTTGTCAGGTCCTGGAGATTTTTTGTTCTGTAACTGTTCTATTGCTAAATCTAGTTCTGTTTCGTTAAAATCCTGAATAAAAATATCATTTCGTATATCTTTTGGCTTATTAGTTTCTCTGGTAGTTTTTTGGATAGCTTTATCTTATTTTTTATACGCTTGGGGTATTCTTTGTGACTGAGCATAAAACTTGTTAAGGGATTCTGCTATTTCCCTATCTGTAGTTAAGCTTTTGTTATTATGTTTTAATGGTTCAGTTGTATTTTTTGATAATTTTGTTTTATTAAGGAATTTGTATATTTTATTTCCATCTTTCCTATAGTCCATACGTTCTACAAAATTTGTGAAACTGACCCTCTTTGCTGTAATTAATTCTTTCTTAAAAATTGCTGCTTTTCTTCTCCAGTTTTGTACATCTTCTGGACACTTGGTTCTTTCGGCTTTGACTCTTGCTATATTTCTTTCGTGTTTTAACTTAGATAAAGATGAAGACCAAAAGTAGCTATATTTCTTTAACTTTCCTTTGGGGATATGTGTTTTGGCTGCTGTCAATAATATTTCACAAATTCTTTTATTCATTTCATCTGTTGACTTGAACTCTGATTCTAACAGTATATTACACTTCCCTTCTATCTCATTTTGGAAACTGGACCAATCTGATTTTTTAAAATTCCAAGAAGTTTTAATTTTTGGTTTGTTACTTTTATTTATTAAACCTCTTATGGAGTTTATGGTGATTCTGTGGCCTGAACCTGGGTCTTCTACTATTTCTCTTTTTGTATTGCCAATTATGTCAGATGACATGATCAGAAGATCAGGGTTTGTACCCGAACCATTATAATGAAGGTAAGTGGGTGGATCATTTGGATTAAATATTGTGACTTTTGGTGGTGGGTGTGAAGTAAAGAAGACAGATGTAGTCGAGATAAAGATATACTTTTATTTCCGTAAACAGTAACTTTGTACACTCACTGCAACAGCAAGAAAGTCTTTTTCGATTCTCCAACAGCACGGCTCCGAACTCGTAACACAAAGAACTGTCCCTTCTCCGTCGGCACGATTTCTCGACGCTTCACATACGTCTGTCCTCTCCGTCGACACGACTACTCAACACTTCACATATGTCTGACTGCTTTTCTGTCGCACTTTACCGCTATTTATATCTCCCAGGCACTATTCTGGAAGCTTCAAGAACGTTCAGTTATTGCGGTGAGATACAAAGTAGAAGATTCCAGAAGCCTCTATCCTTTTCTCTCTTTCGGCAAGCGCCCCAACAATGCGGCCATTCTCTGTCTCTTTCCTTTGGCTCCTTTGCGGTAGTGCCGACAATAATGCGATGGGTGACACTGCTGTTGTCGGCAATTAGATGCGGCGGGCGCGGTGACAATATTAATTCCATTGTTGATGAGTTTAATAGGTCTTCTATGACTCTTCCTGCTGAATTTATGTCTCTGTAGCCCCACCTAGGGGAGTGTGCATTAAAATCACCTATTAAAATACTTTTGGGTTCTATGGGAATAGAATTTAGATCTAGTGTATTGTCTGGAGGATTGTAGATACTGTAAATTCTATAGGGTAGTTACTTTTCCATACTTCAATTTTAACTATTTCTGATTTATCTTGTTCTTCCATTGTTTTTTGTATTTGGATAGTAGCTTTCATATTTCTTTTAATTCCTGTAAGAATACCACTTGCTATTTGACAAGCTTTTGGAAGTATATGTGTAGTGTACTGATCAAAGTATATTTCCTGTTCTTCTGATATATTGGCTTCTTGTACTGTGAAGACATCTATATCTTGGTCTTTTAATATTTTCATTAGCTCTTGTTTTTAGGCTGGGACATGCCTCCTGCATTCCATTGTAGAATTCTTAAAGCATTGGAATTGTTGTGATGAAATTTGCCTAAAGATGTCCCCACCCAGAGATCCGAGTGGGGGACAGTTTTAACTCCAGAATGTTTATCTTTAGGAGTCATACTCATGTATGTGGCTTTCATGTAACTGTTTTCTTTAACGGGCACCAGTTTTACAATGTGGCAGTTACATCACCCGACTTAAACCCCCATTTTGAAAGGGGGACCACACCTATCATTGGTCAACGGGTCCATTGGACCTAGCCGGGAGGACTAAATAGGTGCTATTTAGATCCACCGACCTTCCCCTCATGTGCCTCTGAGGGACGCTGTTGTGCTGTGATAGGCCAGCACATATGTAAATGACATTTCCTCCATTTTAGATGAAACAGTTATACCGCTGTGATTCGGTCCAATAACGTATTGTCAAATATATAAAATGAATTAGTGGATCAGTTTGTGTGGTTGTCTGTTGATGAAACCCCTGATTCTGATCGCCCGTTCTATGGCTGATATAATCATGGGTGCTTTAAATAATGAACAAAAGACTACACCTTATCTTCTTAATGTGTGTGAATTGTCGCACACTAACAATGTATCTGTGACCCAGTTTGTGATGGATTCTTTGAAATTACTATGGCCATGTGGAATCACATACGACCGGTTACTTTTATTTGTTACTGATGCAGGTCCGTATATGGTAAAATCAGGACAAACTCTGAAAGGTATTTTTCCTAACTTAATTCATATAACTTGTTTGGCACACGCTCTTCATCGCATTTCTGAGACAATACCTTATTCTTTCCCGTTGGTAGACAGATTTGTGTCCAGTACAAAGAGAATTTTTGTTAAATGACCTAAAAGATTTAAGTTGTTTAGATCAAGAGGCAAGTAATATCCGATTTCCTCCTGCACCAGTGTTAGCTGGATGGGGAACATGGGTCGATGCAGTTTTATATTATACGGAGCACATAGAAATATTTGAAGAGGTTGTTAATTCATTGGACTCGAAAGATGCTTCATCAATAGAAACTTTGCAAAATATTCAGTCAGGCACTGGGTTAAAAGAGGATCTTAGTTTCATATCTGCCCATTTTTCTTTGTTACCAACAGCCATAACGGCATTGGAAGCTGTAGTATCTCCTTTGCATGAATCACTTACTGTCTTTGACAAACAATATGTGATCTAAGTTCATTTCCTGGTAGCATAGGACAAAAAGTGAAAGAGAAAGTGAATTATGTAATTTAAAAAAATTCCACTTATAAACAGATGTGCGGTATTCGAGACATCCTCAAAAGAAAGCCATCTGTCACACCAAGAGACTTAACTCTCTCTGTGAAGCAGTTAACATCATTTAAATATGCCCCGATAACATCTTGTTACGTGGAGAGAAGTTTTTCACGCTACAAAAGTGTTTTGCGAGACAACAGACAATGTTTTACAGTTGAAAATTTGTGCAAAGTGTTGGTTGTGAACTGCAATTTAGCAGTTAATACTAGCAGCGGGACCACTTCTGGTTCAACCTCTAAGGAATAAGGCAACTTTATTTATTATTTACACTAACTCGTTTACTGCAAAGGGACATCAATCGTTTTAACTAAAAGTGCATATTTCTTGGCTTATTTTCAAGTTTTTAAGAGCATATTTGCATGCATATTTCAGTGTTTTTTAGGGCATGAACTTCCGAGCCCTAATAATCAGTATCATATCTTTAAGCCATATGAGGAAAGATTAAACAAAATTAGAGAGAGAGAGTGTCAGCAGTATGAGATGTTACTGAAGTTATCAAACTAGCATGATCCCTCGCTCAATATTCAACCATTACTGTGTGCTTTAATATTACACCTGCGACAATGTTTAAATTGTGGAGAAGGTGTTGATATATGGCTCTTCTTTGGATTATGTCCTCTCATTCATACACACACATTAACCTAGCTGGCCAAACTTCTGCAGACCAATCCCATCAAAAGTTAATAAAATGGCATTGAAACGGTATGAAAGTTACTGTAGAGTGTTCCTCATAGTCGAAAAGCTCCCCAATATTGCATCAGAGAAAGATATTTATTGTCAACTTTGGTCACCTGTAGTAGAAGATTGTTTATACTGCGGCTGGTAATGTTTTGGAGTGCCATGTTAGCTTAGCTTTGGTTGGTTAGGTTAGATTAGGTATAGCTTAGATTTTTAGGTTCGCAGATAAAGTCGCAATAAGCGGCTAGGTGCTGTGCAGATAAACATACCGTACAGGAGAACCTGTACGACCTGTTCTCGAATGCTGGAATGCTAGGTTCGGGGATCAAAACGAGAAAGGTGAGGGACCAGGAGAGTGTAGAGGAGGAGAGAAGAGGCAAAGTGTACAGAAACTGCGTTTTAATGTCTTTTTTCGTGGGCGTTATCTCTAATTTTCGGTTTCTTGCGGAATTTTGGGAATTTTTTTGACGGTTTGAGGCATTTTTAGAAACTAGAATTTTGGGTACGTATTTATACTTGCCTAACGAATATTTCGGGATTTTTTTTTTTTTTTTTTCGACAGGTCTGCGGAAGTTTGCCCACGTAGCCTAACGTGGACTAAATTTCGGTAACAGAGGACCCTGTCATCCCGTTAACACAGATAGGCACACACACACACACTAATCTAGGCATCCATAAGTTCTTTCAACCACTAGTTTAACCCTATTATAATGATTGTGTTTAGGTGTTGGAAAAAAAATTGTATAAAATTGCATGGTTGTATGACGTAGTTCTACATCCTTGAGCCTGGCTCATTCTAGGATCCAAAGAACAAGATGTAATACAATACAATACAATCTGCGAAGTGACAGGACAAAATCCTTTCTCCCCAATCAAAATTCTTACTTGTTCTTTAACCTTCAACAACCTATAAGCATTATGTAAATGGAAAAGGCTTTATTTTGCAATCTGCATGCTGGTAAACTACACTTTGTGGTACAGTTTTAGGGTATTAACATTCACCTGTTGATATTGATTCTCAGTAGGTAGAAATAAAATAATAAAATAAAATTATTACCAAATACTCCTTACGGTTCGAATCGCTGTACTCTCGGCAGGCCATTGTAACTGTTGGCCTTAATGTTCTCCATCGACCTTGATTTCTGATACTGGCATTGTTTACAAACAAAAGCAATCCCTTTAATTCCTTTATCTGGCATTTGATGTAAACACATGCCATTGTGGGATTGCTGTTACACTGCAACATTAAAATTATTTCTCAATAATAACACAGTTAAATTGTATGTTTATATATTTTGCTCCTAAGTATTATTTGATAGTCATAGATTATCGAACAACTCACATTTTAACATGTCTCCTATACTATTTATATTTTACGAGAATATTAGCTTATCCAACAAACAAGTGACGTTCCAATCAGTCCCAGAGCAATCAGATGTTTTTTCGTCTGCTAAATAACACTACACAAGTTTAATGACGCTTAATATATGTAATGATTAATTATAAGGCCTAAATATTAAATTCAGAGTAAAATTTGATGCATACTATATTTTATTTCTTGTAACATGTATTTTTAAAATTAGCAATATTATGGTAAATAGTTATACAAATGGTTCAAATAGTAGTTGACAAGATGGCTGAGAAGAAGAAAGGAAAGAGGCGAAAGGAGGTATATAGATATAATGAAATTAAATTTGTATTTGTAAACCGTTTGTAAACACCTCGTAGCCTATAATCTGATTGCAGTTCATATAAAAAATTTTCAAAACAGTCATGTATAATGTCTGTAGGAATTACTTAGGTGGCAAATAAATAATTAAAAAAAAAACAATGACGTTGGCGAGTTCGACGTACGTGAAATATTGAATACAGCATAATAGTTCTCTATGAGTTAATACCCAAATTGTTGTCGTCACTTAAATGCGCAAGTATTTCAAATTATTTCTCTAAGCTAAATAAAACAGAAAGTTTAATCTGACAAAAATCATAAACATAACGGTACTTCTAAAACTGAATTACTTCTGCTGAAAAGGTTGTCAAATCATGACAGGTTGTCAGAAATGAAGATGAACTTTTTTGTAAATTTTAATGTGTTCATTCGGTGACCCCAGTAGTTAAAGTGTTCAGCTGTAGAATAATATAAATATATAATTTAGCGACCATTTTATAGACGACAGAATGATTGTGCAGTGCTTCAAACAATTTCTGGCCATTTGAGTGATTTTCTAAACTATTGATCATTACGAAATGTTTTTCAACACTTTGGGCCGTATTTATAACAGTGGTTCTTAGCCCCCTTATTTTCTAAGAATGAACTTAATTATGAATGAAGTTATAAAGAAAAAATAAGTCATGTATGTTCAAGGACTGAATTTTAAAAAGTGTTGCTTCAAAATTTGCTAGGCCAATTAACATCTCTCAGTCCGTTTCCTGAACACTGAAACTAGCTTTGGACTCTTTCAATGTTCCACTCTGTTTACGTGTTCTTTCCATTTCTGCCTATATCTGTATCAATGTTATTTTTGTTATATAGTGAATTCTTGAAGTGCATTCCTAATGCACATGCTTCGTAGTCCACCTTTTAGTTAAAAACTTTCAAGTGATCATAGTGATTTTGTTTCTGTTATGACTATTCAATCTAGTGTGTTCCTTGTTATCCAAATCTCTGATCTGTAGAGTAGGAATTTAACAATTACTGTTTCATCAAATTTCAGTTGTATTTGTAGTGCTTTTTAGTTTAATGTTCTCTTAATTGTTCTGCAGATACCCTGAAATTTTGCTATTGTGTTCATACAATAGCAAAATATAACAGTTACGAGGTTAATCATTCATTGTCGAATGAAATATCACAGCCCAGATTGTCCAATTTTTTAATTTCCTAGCATTCATTATTTTTACTTTCTCTGACATGCACATAGTAGATAGAGAACTTTTGTATTCCACCCAAAAATTTGGTAGCAACAAGGAAATTGCAATAAGACAATAAATCATGTGTTTCTGTTGTTTAACGTGAAGTGGATATATTTGTTTTCCATGAAAATGCCATTATATTTTTGACAAATTTGATTTGGCTTGAAAATATTTCTTTGTCTTCTGTTATTGACTAGTCATTGACAATTATACTGTTTTTATGTGATGTAAATTATCTAGTTTTATTCCTTTATAAATCTCTTTGCTCAGCTTTTTAATCTTTTTAGCCTACTATATGCTTATAGATATCTACAGCAAAATATGTAATATTAACAAGAATAGGTAGAAGAATCTGTGTTTGTAAGAATGGTTTGTAGAAGATTGAGTAGAGAAACTCATGCGAGTGCAATGCATTAAATGTTCAATTCTTCTTTTAATTATTTTAATTAGAATAATTTGTTTGGCTTCAGCACCAATGAAAACCACATACTATGAAAACTAATAACTTGTGATTGTATAATTGACGAAGAAACACTTTTTGCTTTGCATTTTAGGATAGATCAAACCTTTCCACATCCTAGATATACTTAATAGCAGCTAGTATTTTTACTTTCTCTACTATGTATAGTAAGTAGAGGAAGTATTGTATTCCACCCAAAAATTAGATGTCGAGGTTTCCCTGGAACTATAAGTTTTGAGGCCCCCTGAATCCAAAAAAAGCATTTTTGAAAAATCATTTGTGTGTCTGAGAACAGCATAACCCAAAAAACGAAAAGCCAGTTAAGAATCAAATTGGGTACTTAAGTTTAAAATGTTTCTAGGATGTGACACAAAGAATTTGAGAAAAATTCCTCCATCCTAAACTGCCCTTTACATGGAAAATTTTTCAAAAATTTTCATTTTCTCAAAAATGGATTTTGATTAAAGTGCCACATGTTTCAAATATTTTTATGGCAAATGAAATGTATATGTTGAATTTTCTGGCTATAGCCTAAATAGTCCTGTCTGCTCTTGATGCCTTTTGCATAACTGTTAACTGTAAGAGATAGACCAAGTATTACTATACAAAAAATGTTGTTGGCTAATGCTGGATTTCTGACAATGAAGTCATTAATCCTCTTACTCTCCAATATTTTTCAGTAATGAATGGGCGCTAGAATTGGAAAGAATTAGCAGTAAAGGTAACCACTTTTTAGAGAGCACCATATTTTTACGTTTGGGCAGTCACATCGCACTCTCATAACCTCCAGAGTGTCTGAAGGGCCACACCTGTCATTGGTTTACGGGTCTCACCAACCCGATCGGGAGACTTATCAAAATAAATTCACCAACCATATTCTCTGATTACCAATACTCCCCAGTCCTTGGGTACCCTAATAGCATCTACAAAAAATGTAGATCTTGTTAAAACACATAATTTATGTCCAAATGAATTTTTTTGTTGAGTGGACCATTTTGAAGATTTATTATATGTTATTTGTGTGAGTTTTGGGATGCTTAAGCTTTTCTCAAAAGGAAGAGCATTGTGCATTTTTTATATCTTAGCCGTTCAAAGAGAAGGGAAATCTCATAGCTTTAAAAGATTTGACTGTTGCTCAAAGCCTACTGTATTTCCATATTTCTCTTGCACCTACAAGGAAATAATAAGATAATTTCTGCAAATTTTATCTCAACTTACATGACGATAGAGGAATAAGAGTTTGTAAGAATGGTTAGTAGAGAAAGTGATGTGAGTGTAGCACATCAGATTTTAGGCATAAAAAAATTAAAATGCGCAGTCATTTAACAGCATCAGAAATTATAAGTATTAAAGTGGGATTTACTACTCAAAATACATTTCGACAGACAGAACAGTATAGAAATATGAAATAGGCATATACCATACATTAAATTTATTAAATCTACCATTTTTTGCAGCTAAAAGATTAGTCAACTCTAAATTCAAAAAAATTATTGCGAAATATAACTATGAAAAATCGAGAGCAAGAGGATTAATGACTTCATTGTCAGAAATCCAGCATTAGCTAACAACAAATTTATTAAATTCTACTCTTCTCTTAATAGAGTGTAAACTGTAAACTTTTTTGCTTAAAATTTGTACTTATCAGTTAAGTATTTTCTATGGCAAAACTTATTATGCCTTTTTAAGAAATGGTTCTTGAATACCTTAAACTGCCATGCTAGTTTTTAATTATTATTGAATATGTTAAACATGCTATTGTTGCACTTGCAATGAAATTAGTTCTATTTAGGTGATACTATGCTTTTGCCCACTTGGGAAGCAAAAAATAATAAAGCCATAATATTAATGAACGAATGGATGAGTTAATACTTCTGAGAGAGTAAAAAAATTCTGAATCAGCTGTGCGGTGTTTTGCCGTCCTCGGCTATCCTGAAACACACTTTTAGTTGTTCTCCAAAAGATTGACAGCATGAGCTGTTGCAGAGTCTTGTTGAAAAAAGGCAAAATCACGCTCCTCGTCTGTTAATTCTCTATAAAAAGGGGCAAAATAGTATTCACATATGTATGGGTGTCAACTGTTGACTAAACAAATTGGCTCTATAACTCAGAACCTAATATTGTTCATGAAGTACCTCTTCATGGCAAAAAAATTGGTGTATGGTGTGCCATTAGCGGAGAAAGGTTTCTCAGAGTTACAATATGTGGCAGACCGCAGCAAGTGCTGAGAATGCAGACAGGCAAAACACAATGCAGCCCTTTGTTGTTTTTTTTTTTTGCTCTCTCCATAGGTAATATACTGCAAATAAAACATGAGTCAGTCATTAAGTTAAATATAGACATTCAAAATGGCTTTCAGGTGCTCTAAACTGAATGATAAGTGAATTTTGCCAAACTTAGCTTTTAATGTCAAACAAGACTACCTAGACTGCCTCTGTAATCTGGTGATTAGCATGCTAGCCTTCAGCCTAAAGGTCCAGTTTTAACTCCCAGTTGGAGGGTAGGGATTTTTACTGTGTCAGAATACTCCCTTTTCTTCCTAGAATCTGGAAGCATGAAAGAGAGCCTGAATGTATATGTAAATTTAAAGAAACCCAAAAATTAATACAAACGATATAAAACACCATTGTCCTGAGCAAATATATTGTTCCAAAGACAAAACTGCTAATATGATCCAAGATGTTAAAAAGATTTGCTGTGTGAGGTGACTGAGCTTCTAGTGTGTGTAGCTTGCTTTTGGCAGGTCCCAGATTCAAAGCCTTTGTATCAGCAAGTCTTTCCTGGTTTCCCTTAGTTGTCACAAATTGGATATTTTGTTATTCACCAATCAAAGTTTTTTACACAGCATAAAAAGTAGAAGTAAAATAGATCTTATGGGAAGGTGACTATGCAATTAGCTATTGAAAAGCTTCTGTAAATCTACAATACAATAAGGTTGTTTGTCCAAATTGAGTTTTGACTGCATCAGCACCTATCTACAATTCTACAATCCCACATCCCAAACTGCATTTGCAGTAAAATAGATGGCACAGAATGACAACTTTTCAATTAAGTAGATAATGCAAATCATTGGCTTCTGCTGATTCATATATTTATATACAGGCTTTTAATGTTTGATACATTTTCCTGTGCCCAAAATTTCACGCTGTAATGCTCTTCCTCCAATTTTCCCTGTGTTCCCAATCCTCTGGTTCTAGTCCTTTTCAGCTCATCAGTTGTATTTCCTGCATCCATGTGTGTTCTGGTCTACCACTTCCTTATATCTGGTGGAACCCATTCTAGTATTTTCTTTGGTCATCCTTCCATCTTCCATCCTTCTCATGTGTCCCTACCATATTAGTTGTTTACATTCAATGTAGTCCAAAACTATGTTCTTGTTCATTTTCCTTCTGATCTTTGTGATTTGGAGTGTCTAGCAGAACGTCTAAGAAAATCCGTTTCAGTAGTTAATAATTATTTTTATAGTATACTTTTATTTAATTTCCAAGTTTCGGCTCCATATGTCATTGCACTTTGAATTATTGTTTGATATATCTAAATTTTTGTTTCCCTAAATATATCTTTAGCCCATAATACTCCATTTAACATTCTTATTGCAGATCTTCCTGTATTTATTGTATCCAATGTCCTCTTCCTGATTTGCCTCTTTATTGATATCTACATCTAGATATTTAAACTGGTCACAACCCTTTATGGTACCTGTTCCATCTTCTGAAACCAGATCTCTATTTGCCTCCCCACATCCCATATACATTGTTTTCTCCAAAGTTATTTTTAGTCCCCATGTTTCATATTCTTCTTTCACTTTCCTAAACATACTGGGTGGGAGAGAAGTCATCACATTAATACATTTAAACCAGTGATTGCTCTCACTATTTGGAACACATTTTGTCTCTGACCATTTCCTATGGAGATACTTTAATTTTATCGAAAACAAGCAGGCAACACTGCAGATTGCGTGGGTGTGACTCACTAGATCAGAACTAAACACGGCAGCAGTGTGTGTCATCAGCATAAACAAATACCATGCTGTGTCCTTTCATGGTTACTGTGCGAGTGTAGGTCAATCAGAATCGTTATCTCCCAAAACATTACACCACCTAAAAGTGACACATGTTTATACCCAAAAACCAGTTTAGATCCACAACCAACCTCAATGCAATGTTTCCGAGTTACTTCACATCTGAAAAAGCTGTTTGTAATATTCCTTTAATTCTTTTAAGTTATTAATTATTTCGAAACCCTGTGTGATGGATGTCCCATAATTACTACTAAAACTATGTCAAAAATATGTTACTCTACACATCTTACACGTAACAAACTATTATCTTTGTACATTCTTGTAGAATTACGCATCCAATTTGGAACAAAAACCATTTATTTTTTCAAATCGACTGATCAAACAACAAAATGCCATTAGACTTTTTGTTTGTAATGCTTCTATGAAGCACATATTAGAAGGAATGTAATAACTTTCCTTCCAACCAGTATATTCAACATTCTCATATTCTTGCACTATGATGACTTGATCATGTGCAAACGATAGTGTACATGGTGTCCTCTTCAATAGCTATTCCTATTCCTGCACATTTTTTCTTCCAGATTTGTGAAGTTTCCTGCAAACAATTTAAATAAGGTTGGTGACATATTGCATCCATATCATAGGCCTTTCAACACCATGATTTCCACTGATAGTTGTTTGCCCACTTTTACTTTTGTCACTGCTCCATTGTATAAATTTCTTATTGCTGTGAAGATTGTGTTATTAATTTTTAACTGTTCCAATGCCTTCCACAGTTTTTTTTTAATACGCTTTTTCTAAATCTCTAAATATAAAGTGAACTTGTTATCCTAAAGCTTTTGTGTGTTCTATTAATTGTTTCATAACAAATATGTGGTCCACTGTGAAACTCACTCGGAAACTAGATTCATTAGAAATTATAGGAACATTTTTGTGTTATGGCATCAAATTATATCAATATTAAATAAACAAAGAAAGAGAAAAAGAATTCTTGAAAACTTAAATTAGCTCTTTCTAATTTAGTGCTTTGTAGATTAGTGTGGTAAATTAAACCCTCTGTGTCAGACAGGGTTTATGCTTGAATTACTGTAACTTGTGTATTCTGACAGTTCACTTGGCGTGCACTACACACATGGTAAGGGAGTGGCACAGCGGCCTGTTGTCAAATGTTTTGTCATGACAACACACCGCTGTGCCGCTCCCTTACCATGTACATAGCGCACACCAAGGAAACTGTTGAAATACACAAGTTACGTTAATTCAAGTATAACATCATTGTGAAATTGGCCCTTAACTTAACTCAATACTATATCCTACTTATCAATATTTCCTGGAAGTTAACTTCCAATTTTCAGATAACATTTCAAGTCCATTGTTAATTGTTATCACTTTTCATACTTGTAAATATATACATGCTAAGTTTAAAATACTCATGCATGTTTTTCATTGCAGGAATTTGTTTTGGAAGAATCAGAGAAACCTACAGGTGAAGAATATGCTATTGCCAAATGGTTGAGAAAAAATATACCAACAAAGAAGACCAAATTCCTGAACCACAATGTTGAATATTTCACAGGTTAATGATCATTCCGAGATTTACATAACATATTTATCTGAAGGGCAAATTACTAAAATCTTTTCTACCCTGCTATAATAAATGAAATGCTTATATTCATACTGTTCAGCAACAATGAATGACATGTTTTTATGTGTCTGTAGCTGTAAAAGCAGTGGATGCTTTGATGGAGAGCCAATGGGCAAACCCCAAGGAGAATGAAGAAGCATTCTTCACATCAAGGGTAGATGTCGTGGAGTTCCTTGATAAGTAAGGTTTTCATTTTTATGTCATACTTTATAAACATTTTATGCAATATTGAATCAGCACTGCTGTAGTATTCACATTGGGGGAGCAGTGAGCGTGGAAATTATTACCTCAAAGTTTGAATTGGATCTCATAGAAATTTGGTAGTTTCAAAGCAAAAGTGATTTACTACAAAGCAAACCAAACATTAATGTATGACAGAAGGTAGCTAAGGGTTAAGAAATGTCTTGTCACATTTGAATGAAGTGTAATCATAAAATGTCATCAGTTGACTATTCTATTTGCAATAGTCATATTTTTTTCATGTTTATATGGATATGAATGAATTTATTGAGTACCAAAGCATATAGATCTTGGGCTGCCCATGAACTTGGACCCTAACCCCTCTGTCATATGGCAGCCCTCTGATTCTGTACATGTAATTTTTGATGTGTGCTGTTTATTCTGTGACAACAGTTAATTAACCATTAACCCTGTTCAAACCTGTCTTTTTAACTCGTCTTTTCGATTCTCTTATTTTCACCAAATTCTCTTATACTTTCTTTTCCCTAAGATCATTGCTATTTTAGGTTACCCATTCCATTCTAAAATTTCTTTTGCCCCTCATTTTTCTTGTTTCTTGGTTAATAATTTAGTATACTTCACTTATTTTCTTTCTTCTTAGCTCTATATCACTTTCACTTTCTTTCCTCACTTCACTTTTTTTAAAGTGCTTACTTGACATTGACCCTAAACTCTTAATCTCATCCCCTCTACTACCCTTGAACACTGTTCACTTGATCACTTATTCTTGCTTGTCATACAGCGTAAAGCACCATTTTCCTCCCTTTTTACTTTCTCTATTATGTTTAGTAGAGGAAGTATTGTATTCCACCCAAAAATTCAGTGTCGAGATTTCACCAGAAATATATGTTTTGAGGCCCCCTGAATAAAAGAAAAGCATTTTTACTAAAATGTCCATGTGTGAGTCTGTCTGTCAGTCTGTGGACAGCATAACTCAAAAATGAAAAGTCCGTTAAAAACTTTAATGTCTTTCAAGGGTGCAACACACAGATTTTGAAGAAAATTGCTCCACCCTAAGCTACCCTTTACATGGAAAATTTTTATTCTCTTGAAAATGGCAATTTTGATTAAGATGCTATATGTTTGAGATATTTTTATGACAAATAAAATGTGAGACAGGATATTGTAAGACCCCAAAAGAAAATCATTTATGTGAATATTTGTTAAGAGTGTAATTTGTTTTTGATGTTGGTATGAGTTGGTTAAATGACGAAAACGTGTTACTAATGTTCATTGTTACAAACAATTAAGTTTGTTTAAAGACGTCATAAATATTTCCATATTTAATTGTAATATATATATGTATAAATAAAAGAATTATATGTATTCAATATTAAAAGCGAAAGGAGAATGGCTAAGGATCGCTTCCCTAACAATGCAGGAACTATTTGATGAACGCATACGCGGATGTACACAAAAAGAAGTGTAATGCGATGCCAATTGTCTAGTTATTAGCATTTCTGTCTTTGGTGCAGATGGACGCATTTTTATGTGTGCGCGTCATAAAATGGTGAAAATAAATTTACCAAGTGTTTAAAGACCGTTAATTTGTGTAAAATAAGTGAAACATTAGCTTACTTTAATTAGTTAATATGAAGTGTGCAATTAAATGAAAGGACCTAAAATGGACGAAGTGTAAAGTGTTTGAAAATACATTTAGCGAAATATCGCTAAATTTTCAGACATTAAATCTCGGTGATGCTAGGGAAGTCGATCCACTGAAATAAAAGACTTACTACTGTAATACGATTTAAATACTGTGAACAAGAAGGTGCGAATAAAATGTATCACAAAAGTTAACCCCGAGTGTATGTTCATTCCATCCAGTACCACGACCCAAGATAACGAAAGAGTCAAAAGCTCATCAACATCACCTTCGATATAATTATAAAAACAGCACCAAATGTATACCTTGAATTTTCTGGCTTTAGCTCATGAAGTCCTATTTACTCTGAATGACTTTTCCATAACTAGTAAACCATAAGAGATAGACCAAATCTTACTGTACAAAAAATGTACATCTTATTTAAACAATTTTTTTGTGGCGTGAACCATTTTGGAGATATTTCTTGTTATTTGTGTAAGTTTTGGAGAACTTAACCTCTATCAAATGGAACATCGCTATTCATTTTTACTTTCTCTATTGATAAGTAGAAGGAAGTGCTGCATTCCACCCAAAAATTCGATGTCAAGATTTCACCGGAAATATATGTTTTGAGACCCCCTGAATCCAAAAAAGAGCATTTTTAGACAAAGGTCCATGTGTGTGTGTCTGTCAGTCTGTGGACAGCATAACTCAAAAAGTCGGTTAAACACCAAAGTTGATTTGAAAGGTAGAACTGGAACTTAAAAATTCAATGTCACAGCTGGGATTTGAACCACAGAACCTCCGCTTACTACCTTTCAAACATTGCCCACACACGGCCTGTGTGTTTAAAAACACCAACAGTAAGTTTGTTGGCATAAGTAAATAATAATTACCATCTGAAGGTTGTTTAATCCCGGGACATAAAGTACTTGCAATAGTAAGTCACCATTGGGGTAATTGTGTCTAATGTGAGATGCCTTTGTGGTTTACCAGGAAACAATACAAACTAGTTTGAGAATTTGATGTCATTCTGGCATGTTGTCACAGTAGCTTAATGGTTAGAGCACCCACCTTTTAAGCGGAGGGTCTGTGGTTCAAATCCCAGCTGTGACATTGAATTTTTAAGTTCCACTTCTAGCTTTCAAACATTGCCCACACACGGCTTGTGTGTTTAAAAACACCAACAGTAAGTTTGTTGGCATAAATAATAATAATTACCATAGTTGATATTTAAGTTTAATGTCTTCAAGGATGTGACACAAAGATTTTGAAGAAAATAGCCCCAACCTAAACTACCCTTTACATGGAAAATTTTTTTCTTGAAAATGGCTCTAACAAATTTTATTAAAATTTTATATGTTATATGTTTAAGAAATTTTAATGCCAAATGAAATGTATATTTTGAATTTTGTGGCTATAGCCTATATAGTGCTGTTTACTGTGGATGACTTTTGAATAACTCTTAAACCGTAAGAGATAGACAAATTCTTAATACCCTATTTTATCGCATAAGGCCTCCGAATTAAATAATGTTGATTAATCTGCCAAGAAAGCATCAAAGAGCATGTGTTTCTTTAAGAAAAAAATTAGTCTTGTTCATTCTGCAAAGATTTTAGATAACGAAGCATTTTAGATATGCAACTACATGTGCCATTCATTCTAGCTAGGAATAAATGTATAGAATGAATAATTTGTACATAAACCACTGCTTACAGTATTATTTATTATTTAGGATGCTGAGGCACAAATTCTTCCATCGAGCTAAAAAAGTGCCTGTGTCTGAGCAAGAATTAAAGGCAAAATTAAAGAAAAAGGAAAAAGAGCGAAAACGAGAAGCTAGTGGAGATGAAAAGCGCAAAAGAGAGGAGGATAAAGGAGATGCTGATGCAGAAAGCAGCCATGCAGAAGGAGATAAAAAGGATGATAAACAGTTGGCACACTCAGTAAGTTATTTAGGCAGTAGGAAATAGATTCATAAATTTTCAGTTTCATATAAACCAAGTTGCAGGTATCATAAAATGTTGGCCTCATTTAACATTTCAATTTAAGTACCATACAAATAAAAATATGATCCTTGATTACAAAGTCTTTAAAATGACTTGTCATTACAAGTGTTTATATGGCAGAAGACAAAAATATTTGCCTTAATGCTTAGTGCAAACATTAAAAATGAATGGAGGAAATGTAATGAATTGAAAATGATTGTTCCTTATGAAAGAAAGATATTCGTTTCCAAATTGCAGTTTAATGATTTTCATTTCAGTAACTAACTTTGTATTGTGTTCGTAAATATAAATTTGTTACGTAACTGTGATGCAACTTTCTCTGCTCATCATTTAATGGCTATTCTAGGAACCATTCATAATTACTGTTAATTACAGTTGATTTTAACAAGAAATAATTTAAATAGTTGCAAATGAATAAACATTAAATGCTCATATTCTTCACTTGCCATATTATTGGCAGGACAAAAGATAGTGTGTTGTTTGAGATTGTGAATAGCAAATAGTCCAGAAATGGTGAACGACAGTATGAAGTATGTTTTTCCTGTAATAAGCCTTAATCTATCTGTTATGGTATCTCAGATATATAAAATTCAACGAGAATCCTAGTTGTTCGGTAGTGTAGTGGTTCTTTTATGACGATTCTACTGTAACTATGAGTCTTATCTACACCCTTATGGGTGTAAGCAGACAAGGGCGATAATTATTATATTTCAATAAGTGTTCAATTTTCTGCCAATTCAACTTTATTCTTATGAACTTAAATTATAATAAATTATCTTCACTCATTTACTAATATCAGTGCTATTAGGTCCCAAAACTATTGTATTCAAGACCTTTGTGGTTTTGTATAAGTTATAACCCGACCAAGGCCAGTGCAGTCCTGCTTCGGAGGGTGCCACTTGTACGCGTTATGGCTTGCCCGTCCTCCTGTACAGTCCAGTTGGCAAAAGGTGAACAATAAGAGATCTCATGTTGACATTTTCTCTATGAGTATCACTGTATTGTATGTATATTCATACCATAAAAAATCAAATATATTCACAAATTTAATTTAATTTAAAAGGTGAGTTAATTAATAACACTGAACAACACTTACAACATATTTTTCCAGGACGCGTTTCGAAGGTAACTTTCCTCCATTATCAACCGGACAATAACTGGGTTTCCATGGTGCTTGATGGTGCAGATGGTGATGCTTCTTCTGGTGGCGGTTCGATGAACTTACTGAAAATGTCTCTCTGAGGAATGTCGAAATTAAATACTCGGTTTCTATTTTTTAAAATAAAGATTTGTTCCCATGTGGACAGTTCTTGTTTTCCGGTTATGTGTTTAAGAAGTTTCGGTTCTAGCTTTATGTCATGATTTTTTGTCCAAAAGTGAAATGCAACCGCTGATTTTTCTAATTGTTTACTCTTAATGTTTCTAACGTGTTCCTTGGATCTAATTTCTAAATTTCTTTTGGTTTTTCCTATGTATATTTCATTACAATCACTGCATTCAATTTGGTATATGCCAGATTTTTTGTTAGGTGGAATAGCATCTTTGATGTTTGAAAGTAGTAGGTTTTTTATGGAGTAATGGTTTACTGGTGCTAGCTGAATGTTGTATTCCTTGAACACTTTTTTTAAATTTATCAAAGGCCCATGGATGATATGTGAATTTTTTGAATATAATTTTTGTTTTTGCTGCTGTGAGAGTTGTAGTTTCTTTTAATAATTTTTTCTTTTCTGCTCATTTTACCTTTTACCTACTAATTCTTTGGGGAAGCCGTTTTTTTGTGCTATTTCAATTATTTTGTAATATTCTATTTTATATTCTTCTGTTGAAAGAGGAATGTTCACCAATCTATGTGTTAAACTATTGAAAATTGCTTGTTTGTGGCTTCTTGGATTGTAACTATTAGCTTTTATGTAGTTGTCTGTCTGCATTGGTTTTCTGTGAATACCGAAATTTATTCTATCCTTGTTTTTGATTAATTTTAGATCTAAAAATGGTAATTTATTATCTTTTTCTACTTCCACTGTGAAATTTATACTTTTGTCCTGTATGTTCAGAAGTTTTAATGCGTCACTGATGTCTTTTTGGAACTATTGCAAATACGTCATCTACGTATCGCTGCCAGAATTTGAACATCCACGGGAAACCTTTTGTGATCCTTATTTCCAATGAACTTGTAAATATCTGCTAAGAATGGTGAGAGAGGGTTGCCCATTGCTAAACCTGAAGTTTGACGGAAATACTTTGTTTGGAACCGGAAGAAATTTTGATCGGTGCATAAATTGGTGAGTCCTATGTATTCTGCAATTTCTCACGATGACATTCCAAGTGATTTGAGCCAATTTTTGATCAGTGATGGGAGTTTTTCTATTGGTATACTGGGAAATAGTGACTTTACGTCATAGGAGACAAGGGTGTCCTCTTCTGTTAATTTGAAGTCTTTGATGTGTTCTATTAGTTCATAACTGTTTCTTATGCTTATACTTTCGAATTTAGGAAATGAATTAAATTTATTAGATAGCCATTTTGCTAGTTTGTAAGTTGGTGAATCTATGCTGCTAATTATGGGTCTCATGGTGATATCTGGCTTGTGTATTTTGGGTAAACCATAGAGTCTAGGCACGGTTGAATTATTTGGTTTAATTGCATATTTGTTTGGTATTATGCTTGAATTTTGTATAGCTTTTTCAAAGGTTTGAACACAAGTGGTTAGCGGGTTGTTGCTGATTTTTTTCGTTGTTACTATCATTTAGCATTGTTTCCATTTTTTCTATGTAATTTGATTTATTCATTATTACTATTTTGTTCCCTTTGTCTACCTTTGTATATACTACATTTTTATGTTTTAAAGAATGGATAAGATTTCGTTTATTTTTGTGACTTGATCTGTATTTTAATTCTTCTAAAAACCCTGTGCAAGAAGATTTTAACGACATACGATGACAGAGAATACATTGGTGGTTGTGATAGGAAATATAAAAACCTTAAAAAGTGAAACAATTATTTAATAATGAGTGCTAAACTTTTCGTGACTAACTGACATTTTTGTCAACTGCAGGTCCAACTTCCAACATTTGTCCTCCATTTTCTCTGAAAGTTTTCTTATTTTCTTATTTGATATTTCTGAAAAATCACTTGAGAGAGAAACTTCTAAGCTTTCAAATGACCTGAAAAAAGGTTTGGCATGTTATTTTCATCTAGAGATATTTATTCGAAAGGTCAGCGTGACTAACTGACATGAGTTTGTGACTAACTGACACTTGCTAAAATTGTAATACCTTGTCTTTGTTTTACATGGTATAACATATGGTAAATCATAGTGATACGTATTATAAGTTACATACATGTAATACATACAGGTGTGTAATTGTATTTATCGTTTTGAGAAGAATCATATCCTTTGGAGAAGCATTAAAGTCATGGAACATAAACAGAATAAACAGATGTTGACAGCTGTCATTTCTTATCACAGTTACATCATTGCAAGTATAAAAAGCTGACTCAAAACCATAACAAAGACGACACATGAGAGTACACATCACATACCTGTAACACACTAGTTACTGGATTGGACTCACATGACTGACATGAGTTTGTGACTGACATTTGCGAAAATTGTAATACCTTGTCTTTGTTATTTATTTATGCCAATAAACTTACTGTTGGTGTTTTTAAACACACAAGCTGTGTGTGGGCAAGGTTTTGAGAGGTAGAACTGGAACTTAAAAATTCAATGCCATAACTGGGATTTGAACCACAGACCTTCCGCTTACCAGGCGACTGCTCTACCACTGAGGTATTGTGACAAACTGCCAGAATGGCATTAAATTCTCAAACCAGTTCGTATTTTCCTGGTAAACCACAAAGGCAGTCTCACATCAGAGACAAATTACCCCAATGGTGACTTACTATTGTAAGTACTTTATATCCCAGGATTAAATAACCTTCAGATGGTAATTATTATTTATTTATGCCAACAAACTTACTGTTGGTGTTTTTAAACACATAAGCTGTGTGTGGGCAAAGTTTTGAGAGGTAGAACTGGAACTTAAAAATTCAATGTGGCATTGAATTTTTAAGTTCCAGTTCTACCTCTCAAAACCTTGTCTTTGTTGTACATGGTATAACATATGGTAAATCATAGTGATACGTATTATACATTACATACATGTAATATATATAGGTGTGTAATTGCATTTATCATTTTGAAAAGAATCATATCCTTTGGAGAAGCATTAAAGTCATGGAACATAAACCGAATAAACAGATGTTGACAGCTCTCATTTCTTATCACAGTTACATCATTGCAAGTATAAAAAGCTGACTCAAAACCATAACAAAGACGACACATGAGAGCACACATCACATACCTGTAACATACTAGTTACTGGATTGGACTCCTTATAGTGCAGGAACGCTAGATGCAGTAGCCCCATAGTACATGCGTATATCACTACACTGTTTTTATTTCTGAAAGTTGTGCATCATTCTGACACTTTCCGCACATGAAAGAAAAGCATATTCCACAACATTTAAACCTAATACTTTCACATAATGAACCCGCTGAGAGCTCGGAAGAGGTGAAATACGTTCAAATCTTTTGTCGAGAAATTCTTTTGCTTCTTCAATTTCAGGCAGAGATACTTCAAGAACACATATTTTGGTTTTTGTTCTAACAGTATTAACAAATTCTTCAGCACTCTGAATCCTGCTTCCTGCTTTCGCAGCTGTCCATGCCATCCTCTTCACTTGTCCTCCAATCGCATCTACTGCCCCTTTCTGTGATGGGATTCGAAGAAGTGCCATTCAATTTGGATTCCAAATATTCGGAAAGATATGTCACATGGCTCAATGTGTATTTCTGCTTAAAATGACAAGCAGCTCCATCAGAAAACACTTTCACAAGTTCAAGATTCGGAACAATATCCAATATTTCCGAAAATATATTCCTTAAACAAATATCAACTGCATATTTGTCATGCGATACATAATCGGGCACCAAAGCAAAAGATTGTTTCTGAATTTCACCAATATCTTCTTTCCTATACCAGGCAACAGCAGTAAATATTGAGATCTGTGTATTGTTCCAGTGGGTAGCTCCTTGCATGTGTAGTTCTCAAAGAAGTCGATCTGTATCACAGCTTCACTAATTGCAACATTTTCCCGAGCCTTCTTAAAGGCTCGGATTGCTGTCTTTTTACATAAAAGTGATTTAGGAAACGTGGCAGGCAATTGGTCAGTTCTTCAATGCAGTCTTTTACAGACCCATTTTTAACTTCTATTTCCATTCTTATGGTGCGGTTTTTATTAATATGTTTTTTCATAGCAGCAGGAAAAGATTCTTTACATAGCATACCGGAGATAATGTTCTTACTGAATGATGAAATAGAGTGGTAGCAGACGCTATTTTTACCTGCAGGGTCGAGGTTACAGAATGGAATGCATAAATCAACGTTCCTTTATCACAACATATTTATTCGTTAATTTACACTTTCAGCACCATATTGATTAATCAACAACTTTCAAAATTCGATAGAATCTACACTGGTTAAAAGTTTGGGTGTAAGTTACATGTTCACACGCTATCAAAAAATACACATCCTTTCATCTTGAGCATACAGACGCTAATGAATATCGTCCTTTGGCGTCTCCCTGACGCAACACCGCCATTCTTTTGTATTCATCCGCGCAACAGTTCTCATTGGTTGAACACAAAGTGACAAGAAAACATTGGCTATTTTGAATATTGAAAAATAAGTCCCTGATACACCCAAACAAGAATTAGAAATTTACACACTCTTACAAAAATATTTACATGAACGATTTTCTATTGATCAATATTCTGTCTCATATGCCCCTTGTTTTGTTTTTCAAGTTGTCACCTTATTTATAATCTTGAAACACAATACAATACTTCTCCCTACTCCTATGATTCAATCACTTTGTACAATTTTTTTTTTTTTTTTTTTTCTTTACACTCTTCTTCACTGTTTGTCTTTGTCTTTTGTTTTGACATGATACAGCATGTCTTTATAAATTTCACATATTCGATTACTACACAATACATTCAGTTATTATACAATACATATCCAGTTATTGTATAACACATTTAGTTATTACACAACATGTCCAATTATTATACAATACATATTCAGTTGTTGTACAACACATTTAGTTATTACACAACATGTCCAATTATTATACAATATATATTCAGTCATTGTACAATATACCCAGTTATCATATCACATATGTTGTTATTATACAATACACCTTCAGTCATTATACAATACATATTCAGTTATTGTACAACACATTTGATAACTACTCAACATATTCAGTTATTACATAATCTATCCAGTTATCATACAATACATATTCAGTTATTGTACAACACATATTCATTTCTTATACAACACATACTCAGTTATTGTACATTTGACATTGACACAAATATAATTTAAGTGTATCATGGTTTATTATGTGGTTTTTGACTTGTATTTATTGCTATGAGGAGAGAAAAACAGGATACAAATTTTGAGCTAATGATTATGATCATGTTTATGGCAATACTTTATTCAGTTCTTTGCCTTCTTTGTCTTATAAGCTTATGTATAGGCAGGTTGTTGAGTCGGTTCTTAAACTCTGATGTTACTAATGGTACCATTTTTCTTAATTGGGTTATTATTCATTGTTGTTTGGTTCAACATTTCTTCGAGCTTAGCATTGGCTATATTCATCTTAATTCATGGGCATTGTTTTTCTGATTATGGTTTTCCTCACTTCACTAATTGTCACTTCTTTGTCTCTTATTTCTATAAGAGAAAACTTCTATACTTATAATTATTCTGCAATTGTATTATTTTTCTTCTCAATTTACCCTCGACATCTTTGTGTCGAAATATTATATCTTTGTCATCATAATTGATTCCTTTTTATTTTTGTTCCTGACATCCTTATGTCAAAAACATATTATATTCCGTCACTATGATTCATTTCTTTAATGACAATCAGTGTCCTCGTCTGTCTTTGTTGACAATGCTCTTTGTGGTCGATATAGCCAATGACTATGTTGATTTTCTTCCTTGTTGTAATTCCTAATTTGAACATAATTTTCTATAAGTAACCCATTAAAAATTGTTATCTTCCTTCATCTCTACTACTCGTGCCTTACACATTTGTTGGCAAAGACTATTTGGTCCTTTCTTTGTATGGCTTCAATTTATTTTTATGGTATCTTCCTACCAACTTGCCATTTGTATTCTGTAGCTCATACGTGTGGTCACCCAGCTGTTTTGTTATGACCAGTGGTTCCATCTTTCTCTCTGTGTAGCCATCATGGTGTCGATGTCAATTGTAAGTTGCTGAGATTTTGTTGTTTGTCATCCACTCGGTTGGGACGAACTTAGTTGTTGTAATTTCCCTGAGTGTTGGTGGTGGTTGTCGTTTCTGTATTCTGTGCAGCATCTGCCCTACTTGGCACATCTTCATCTACTTCCTGCTGTCTTATGTTGCCAGTGTTCCCTTGGTTTCTGCCCCTTTGGCGTGAACCTCTGTCATATGACGGTCTGTGGTTGTTCAAGTGTTCCCTACTGAATCGTATGTGATTCACTTGACGGGTATGGTCTCCTGGTCTTCCACGATCATATGTATATGTTCTGTATCTCGATTCACCATTCGGTATTGTCTTGTGGTACCGCTGTCTTGTGTTCTCCATCCTCTCGCCATGATTATGTGGTTGTGGGAAATGGTGTGCCCCTCTCCCCCTTTCATGGGTGCTCCTAGTATTTCTATGTTCTCCCTCACTCTGGTTGTTCGTAGCCGTGTTCCGGTTTAGGATGGGTGAGTTTGGGTGACCGTTCCTATGTCTATGCTCATTAGGCCGACCATTTTGTGTTTCGAAGGCTGTCAGCAATTCTATCATATCTGCAAAATCTACTGGCCTCGCAACAATTAACCCTGTTCTCACTGTGTCTGGGAAATGTCTTGTTATGCTGGCAATTAGTTCTGCCTCCGACAAGTTGGGGTCTAATATCTTTCCTTTGTTGGCTACTTTCATAAAATAATCGACTAACGACAACCCTTTGGTTGGATCGTATCTACCTGTCGCTAGCTCTACCCTAGTTTGGTTTTGTTTAGCTGGGCCCCAATACCTTGATAGGAATAAATTTCTGAATGAGCTATACGACTCATGACCAGCTAGTGTTAACCTGAGCCATTCTAATGCCTTGTTTTTTAAGCTTTTCTTAACTATCATCATCCTAAGCTCGTTTGGTATCCTTTTCACTTTAAAATATTCTTCCATCTCTTTAACAAAGAGTTTTGGATCGCCTCCCTTCTCCTCGTCAAATGTAGGTGGTGTGATTTCATGTAATATGCTGTTGGTGTAACATGTGTTATGTGTTGTGTCATTGTTTGGTTGTGAACCTCTTTCTCTGTATGGTGAGTCAACATTTTGTACATTATTCAAGTAACTCTCATCTTGTACATTACTTACATCTAAATCATCTTGTCTTTGTAATGCATTCACAACGTCATTTACATTAGCCAAACTTGCTTTCCCTTTTTTCATTTCTTCAGAAATTGATCTTAAGTCATTTTTTATTTCTAAGTGACTCTGTTTCATATCATTTATAGCATCCTGTTGTAAATGCATCACATCATTCATTGTCTTAATTTTAGGAATTACAATTTGTTCTACAGTTTCATTAATAATGTCTTTCTTTACTACCTCAATCTCTTTCCTTAATTCCTCAGTTATTTCAGCTTTTACATTTGTAATCTTACAGTCTATACTTGTATTACATTCTGTTATTTCATCCCTACATCTAGCAATTTCTCCTTCTAACACAATCTTATTCTCTCTCATCTCTGATTCTATCTTTCCCATCCTATCTCCTACGATTTCTATCCTAGCTTCTAAGGCTTCCTTTGTTTCATTTAAGTTTTTATGTACTAATTTTAAATTAGTTTCCATTACTTTCATATTTTCTTTACACTCCTGTCTTCCTAATTCTATTTTCTGTTCTAGGTTCTGTCTACCTAATTCCATTTGCTGTTCTAGGTTCTGTCTACCTAATTCCATTTTCTGTTCTAAGTCTTTTCTCACTTCCTCCATTTTCTGACCTATCTCTTCCTTATTCTGTTCCAGTTTCTGACCTAAACTTTGTTCTAGTCTTTCAAACATGATCATCATTAACCTTTGGTCTTTGCTTATTTCCACCTGTTCCTCACTTTCTAATTCTACCTGATAACTAGGCCTATCTGCCCCTTCCCCCACTCCTGTTTCTATCTCTTTTCGCGACATTTTAATTTCTTTATTTAATTCACTTAAGGTTAAAAGTCCCACTACTTTTCCGCTTCTCAGAAACATATAAAATGGAAATAAAATGTATGTAAAAACAAAAATTTTGGATCCTACTTTCTTTTCCGTTGGTTCTCCGTCCAGTTATTTACGTCTCCTGGGTAGTTGGCTTCGCTAGATGATCTCCTGTTTTTTTTATTTTTTTTTTTTTCCCCACGTTGATTCTCCGTGTATCGATGATATCAGACGATGGTCTAATGGCGTCTTTTTCGTACGCGATGGGATGGCGTCATTTGATGTTAACACTTCGTACTCGTAATTTTGCATTCCATTCTAAATTCGCGCTCCACGTTGGGTAAGCCATTTTGGTGCGGTTTTTATTAATATGTTTTTACATAGCATACTGGAGATAATGTTCTTACTGAATGATGAAATAGAGTGGTAGCAGACGCTATTTTTATCTGCAGGGTCGAGGTTACAGAATGGAATGCATAAATCAACGTTCCTTTATCACAACATATTTATTCGTTAATTTACACTTTCAGCACCATATTGATTAATCAACAACTTTCAAAATTCGATAGAATCTACACTGGTTAAAAGTTTGGGTGTAAGTTACATGTTCACACGCTATCAAAAAATACACATCCTTTCATCTTGAGCATACAGACGCTAATGAATATCGTCCTTTGGCGTCTCCCTGACGCAACACCGCCATTCTTTTGTATTCATCCGCGCAACAGTTCTCATTGGTTGAACACAAAGTGACAAGAAAACATTGGCTATTTTGAATATTGAAAAATAAGTCCCTGATACACCCAAACAAGAATTAGAAATTTACACACTCTTACAAAAATATTTACATGAACGATTTTCTATTGATCAATATTCTGTCTCACTTCCATTACGTGAACTCCACAGCTTCCATTCGCATGGAGAATTAGCAAGTTTATCCGAAATGTCTGCTCCACTCAATTCCGGGCACTTTGAGCATCCTCCCTGCACACATTCACTCGATTTCTGATCACAAACCACTTGTGCTATGAACTTACGAAATTCAGTCTCAGTGAGTATGTGATTTTTACACAATGCTTTGAAAAGAAACTTCGTATATTCATGTATAATGCATGTGCACACATTATGTGGGATCTGACTTTGAAGACGCACGTGAGCAGGGCGTAATTAAGCAAATTTTGTCAACCCCACAGACATTTCTACTCGGTCTTGTAGAAAGAGTGCATGTGCTTCTTTTAATGTTACCACTAGATACCTAATGCGAACTTCTTTTGTTTCTCCCTGAACATGGATTTCAATAGAATCATCTCTTCCAGGAGCTTGGAGCTTGGTAAGATATTGAATCATCCTGATAGAACTTGATGATTGCACTTTTAAGTTCCTCTGATAGTTATTTTCCTGATACGGGACAGAATGCTTTGGTTTTACAACATGTAATCCCTCTTCAACTGCTAACTTACGAATCATTTCTTTTCTTTTACGTGGAGATTGCGGCAATGCTTCCTCAACACGTTTCTGCACTTTCCAAAATACCGCTTGCTTTTGAAAGTGGTTGATGTTGATGGAGTATCCTTATCAATCCCTTCTTGGTCTCTTATCTTCTGTCTTGCCCGCTGTGCTTGCTTATATCTCCTATATTCAGCGTTGAGGTGTTCTCTTCCTTGTTTTGTTTGTTTCAGTGTTTCTCTTCCTTTCCTCATAGTCACTTTTATTTTTTCCTTCCATTGTGCATAACTGCCTTGCTCCTTCAGACATTGTTTGTATTCACATTGTCTTTGGGCTAGTGTTTTAGCCATGGAGTCAGAAACAGACTGATACGTCAATCCTGACTGAAGTCTCACAAGCACTGTACGCGTATGACGACTACAGGGTGCCCGCACTAACTGTCCGTTAGTCACGTGCTTTGTGGGAAAACTAATGACTATAGAGAAAAACTTTCTGGTTCTTTTTTATTTGTTATATTGTAATGATGTAGAATCAAAAAGGATATTTATTTCAGTCTATTACTTTTCCTTCCGGAGGACTTTATCCTTATTTACCATGACTAAGTGACATTGACACACAGTAATAATTAAAGAGGCTCTAAAGATTATTTATAAATGTGGAAAATTATTAGTCATATACACGTTTTGAAGACGAAGTCATTGTGTGATGTACAGAACAAAAAAATTAAAACAGTTGTACATAGCTCCTGAAATTTTGATATGAAAATCACCGTTATTCACGCTTATTTTTAGTGTTTTGGAAACATATGGGTAAGAAGTAAAATTTGAACCCATATTCACATTAAAAACATTTATTTTTCACTTCATAAGATACTTTGGAGTATCTAGCATCATCTTTCCTCAGTAAAAAAAGTGAAACATTAATTTCAAATTTTAACACTCTGTATGACATATTTGCGGAATTGCTCTAATGATGACCATCTGAAGGTTATTTAATCCAGGGACATAAAGTACTTGCAATACTGAGTCACCACTGGAGTAATTGTCTCTGATGTGAGACTGCCTTTGTGGTTTACTGGGAAAAATACGAACTGGTTTGAGAATTCAATGTCATTCTGGCAGGTTGTCACAGTAGCTTAATGGTTAGAGCACCCACCTAGTAAGCGGAGGGGCTGTGGTTCAAATCCCAGCTGTGACATTGCATTTTTAAGTTCCAGTTCTACCTCTCAAACTTCTCAAGGATTTATTTGATATTTAAAATTACAAATATTCTTCAGCTAGCAGATGTATGAAGCCAAACATTTGAATCCTCCAGAAATGTTGCTAAGTGCCATGTAAAATCATCAGAAAAGTCACTAGTTGTTTTTGAAATTCTGTTGCTATATGACTTCAAAAGACTCCAGATCTAACGACAAATCACCAAAGTGGGCAACACACACACATCTTTCATATTCAGCAAATCAACAAATAGAAAGGCTTATTAGGATTAATCCATATTGAGTGGTCTAGCACTAAAGTTGCAGTCACGAATGAAGGTGGTTGCACAGAAGACATCCAATATCACAACCACATGTTTACTAGCCAAAAAGACATAATCTATTTGAGTGTGTGTGTGCGTGCGTGCATGCGTGTGTCTACTTGCGTACAGTTTGACATTGAAATTAAATAATTCTGAGAAATAAACCCACTCCATTGGGTGATAGTAAGTTTGGTGTACAAGTACTTCGTGAGGAAGATGCAAGAAGTGGGAAGCGCATTAAGCAGTGTTGCCAATTGTTGCAGAGAAACAGCTGAAGACTGTCGGGTAAATATGCGCACTATAGAAAGAATTGTGAGGTACAAGCTTATGTTCAGAGAAAGTGCTAAATGCTAAATTTAACTCTCCTGGAAAAGTGCATGAAAGGAACAAACCCGTGACTGACCCAGACAAGTTTAACAAGAATTTTATTGCATTGAAACATTTTTTTAATGTATGAAAATGGAACATTTTCTGCTGTGCAGAAGCTTGTGGCCAAAATTACCTGGGATTTTAAGGCAGTGAGTCTTCCATGCTCTGCATTTTAAGTAAAATGGGATCTTGTAATAGAAAGTGTTGTGATGGAAGAAAAGTAATAATGGAATGTAGTGACATCATAGCTGCGAGAGCTGTTTCTCTCAGAACTGTGCATTCCGCTTAAAGTCAAGGTAACAGTAAAATTTATTACACGTGTAACAGGAATTATGCATCCAAATAAACTAATGAGAAAATTCACATTAATATTTCACTTGTCAAGTTATGTCCATTTAATTTGTAAATTTCCAGTCTAATGTGAATATCTAGGTTATATTATGTAAATGCCAGTATCAAATGCAAAGCTATTCAGAAATGGGAGACATGACTGGCATAGATCATAAGGAAAAATTACAATCGATAACCTTAGATGACTGAGAAGTGGTGGTTGTTAGCGACGTATCTAGGACAAGTAAAAAAGATTCCTATAGGCACTATTGATTAAAAGTCATATGAGACAGATGTATATTTGAGTGATAAAGTATAACAAACTATGTATTGGCAATCAGCAGTAGCAGATTGCATTGCTGAGAGATACTCAACGAAGCATCATGCAATATTGTTTGCCATGCGCGCTATCTAAAACGTCAGATAATGTTTACAAGAGATTGTATATTGAATGTAACATATCCAAGAATCACAATATTAAACCAAATAGCTTCAGAAACTTACTACAGTTCTATTTGTGAAAAGTGAAGTTACTTATTATAATTTCATTATCTTAAAGATAATTTCAGCAGAGATCTGAATATTTGTTGACAATACATTAATCATCACCATCTTCTACCCACTAACCTATTAACACCCTTCCCATTATTACCATGCCAATAATAAAAAACTGCAACACATGAATGAGACCTCAGTAAACCAAAACCATATCAAATCAGCTTGCTGGCAGATTAGTGATGGTAGTAGAGATTTAAAAGTTCCTATTGGCAAAGGAGGTCAGGTAATTGGCTGGTTCAGCCAACACACGTTTCACCACAGAGCACAAATTAATTTTTCGCTCTGAATCTGAGGCCCCATCTGACTATCATACAGAAATAGATGCTGGTGTGTTTAAAAAATTGGTACTTGCCATTTTTAGCCCCGTTATTGGTTATAGTAATGGATAACACAAGTGTACACTGCTAAAAGAGAACATTCCATACTCCAGCACAAGGAAAGCTGACATTGTGATTTGGTTATCCAACAGCCAAATTCCTTTTACTTCATCACAAACACTAGAAGAGATGCTGCAAATTGTTAAATAAACCACTAAAGTGCTTTGAATTGGATACGAAGCTTGGACACAGATTAGTGCGGTTACCACTTTACCATTGCCAATCTGATCCAATCGAGTTGGTATGGACACAAGTGAAGTCATATGTAGCAGGTAAAACTAATGGTTTTAAAATTGTAGATGTGGAAAGACTGACACATGAGTCTGTGGAAGGCATTAGGGTAACAAAGTGGCACAACTGTGTCCAGCATGCAGAAAAGCTTTAAGAATATGATTTTCATAAAGAATTATCCAGGGATGCTGTTATGGAGCCCATCATAGTGAACCTTTGGGATTCCAACTCTGAAGGAGAATCCAATGGCGAAGAATAACATAAAATACTTAACATTTAACAAAGGAAAGTGTTTGAGAGGTAGAATTGGAACTTAACCTCTTCAGGGATAAGGACGTGAAATCACGTCCATTTAAAATGACGGATGAGCGATATGGATGTGTATACACGTCCTGTGCGTTTGTGCATTTAACCCTTATTTATCCTCTATCTAACTCAACTTATTTTAATTTTCCCCCGTTATGAAACATTTAACATCTCCACATTCGCGAATTCCCTTCTTGCGGCACACAAAACACTTTCAAGATGGGCGGGACTTCTTTGCTGTTGACGGTATCCTTTTAGGATAATGTTTTCCTTGAAGTCTGAGGGGTGCAGGGGTTTTGGATTTTCTACCCCCAGTATGAAGAGGCCTCTCAACCTGGTATTGTTCAATTAGGCTGCGAGCTATTGATAGTCGAAAGTCCAGGTAGGTCATTGTCATGTGTGGGTTTAGAGCTCTCCAAATTACCAAACAATTGTATGTGGTTATATCCAGCTGGTGCAAAAATACCTTTTTATACCATTTCACTGTTTTTCGTAAAGAGGGATATGCTTGCAATACCTGATCTACTAGATCGACACCGCCCATGTGCATATTGTATTCCTGGATAACGTCAGGCTTGAAAAGGCACATTTTGGTATGGGCATCTGTTTTACCAGTGTCAATCATCGAAATCTGAGAACTGCAATTGGATAATGCCGTAACTACCCTCCTGTCCTGCCAGGCAAGCTAGGTCAAAGGTGGCAGCTGACGCACCTCCATTTCCCCTCTCCTTAGAGCCTTCGTATTCACATCTTTTGGCAAACCAATATGATTTGAACGTACTGTTCCAATTGTATTAGTCTTTCTTTTGTGTAAGGCCATGAATAATTTAGGAGAGCTGTACCAGTTATCTAAGTACACAGTCCTACCCTGATCAAGCACAGGTTCCATTAGGTGCATTACTATGGAGCCAGATAAGCCCAAATCTTTGTCTCCAGTATTGTCAGTCCCTTGACAGTGTAAATGCAGCTATTGTAAAGATATCCCGTTTTACTTTCACAAACATCAAAACTCTTTATGCCAAATCTAGCCCTTTTTGTTTTGATGTATTGCTTCCAACCTAAGTGACCCTTCCAAAGCATTAGGCTTTCATCAACAGTGACCTTTTCACCAGGCACATAATTTTCTTTAAATTTTGAAATAATATAATCGAAAACAGGCCTAATTTTGTGGAGTTTGTCATTTACATTCTCTGTGCAGGTGAAATGAAGGAACCGCAAAATTGACGTAAACCTGTTATTTGATATGCATTTTCCAAAAAAAGGAGTAGCTAGCATGTCATCTGTGGACCAATACATGTATAATGCAGATTTACGAATAACACCCATAAGTATAATTAGACCAATTAGCCTGTAAATCTCATTGAGTGTTACTTCTGTCCACCTTTGAATTCTGCTCTTAGGCCCTAATTTACCTTTAGAGAGCAGGTCTTCCTTCACCTTACTCGCATATACATTTGTTTCCGAAACAATGAGAGACACTAAGTCGGTAGTAAAAAATTTTGTAAAAATGTCAATTGGTTGGCTGTCAGAAGTCAGCTGAGCCTGGGGTTGAACACCAGACCCTGTGCTCGTGAAGATGTGCCTGTTTGTATTGCAATTGTTTTCAGCACTCCACAATGCTGACTCTTCATGAACACCTGAAGGAAGTTGGTCACATTCTTCCTCACTGCTACTCGTACCTATATCCTCCACACACCCCTCAAATTCGGAAAATTCACCATCAATATCCAAATCGCTGTCACACAGCAAGAAGTCCTCCACATTATCATGTGTAATTTCACAAGCCCTTACACTTCCACCACTCGCTAACCTTTGTGCAACACTGCTTGTTGATGCCATGTTTTAGCTCTGAGATGTAACACTTAAAAGCTTCTCACTTCAGCTACAAGCAGGAAAGTATGTGTATGTATTTCAAGAAAGAAATGAACCGAGCCTGCTAAATCCAAGTTACGAAACACGTGTAAGGAAAAATAGCAAACCTGCGCTATTCTGATGACTCATAAACCACGCATACAGTAGTGTTCTATTTCACATTGTGCTGTGATTTGCTGACGCATAGCTCACACATACAATAGGTCCACTACTGTTTCTTTCCGAGAAATTATATTAGATGCGTTCGACAAAGCAAAGTTAACTTTTCACCACAGTGAAACAAATAGTGCCATTTCAACGATTTGTAAATGCAACTCAACATTGTTGATGATGTACATGTATACTGCATATAATGAGTTTTATACCAGTTTTTGTTTCATTTAAATAACTTAAAATTTACGCAAAATACAGCTGTGTATTTACGAAGCACTTTTAACGTATTTAACAATTTAAATGCCCTGCGCTGGATATTGGGTATCCGTTCTCGGCCAGCGGAGCTTTTAAATGGCTATCGCTCAAGAGGTTACAACTTCAATGCCTCAGCTGGGATTTGAACCACAGACCTTCCACTTACCAAGTGGGTGCTCTAACCATTGAGCTACTGTAACAACCTGCCAGAATGGCATTGAGTTTTCAAACCATCTGAAGGTTATTTAATCCTGGGACATAAAGTACTTACAATAATAAGTCACCATTGGGGTAATTGTCTTTGATGTGAGACTGCCTTTGTGGTTTACCAGGAGAAATACAAACTGGTTTGAGAATTCAATGCCATTCTGGCAGGTTGTCGTAGTAGCTCAATGGTTAGAGCGCCCACCTGGTAAGCGGAAGGTCTGTGGTTCAAATCCCAGTTGTGGCATTGAATTTTTAAGTTCCAGTTCTACCTCTCAAAAGTTGCCCACACATGGCTTGTTTGTTTAAAAACACCAACAGTAAGTTTGTTGGCATAAATAAATAATAAAGGAATGTGTTGTTTCAGTTCACGCCAACTGCCACATGTTTCCTTGTTTTGCCTCTCAAGAAAAAGTTGCAACGCTGCACTTCCACTGTTTCCCTTACCTGCACATTATATGTCATTTGCTGCCATTGATCCTGACAGCTGCTGTCTGTTCACCAGCTCATGGTCTAAGGGAATGAGCGGCAGGGGAGATGCAGTCCACGCAATCGTTGCTCTGCTGGTCACTTTGCCAACTTACCTGCAATATTATTCATGTGACATTTACTCGCTGCTAATTTCTCTTAATTTCAGTTGTAAAATCATACTTGTCACTAGTTTTATGTCGGAAGTAATGGTAAAAGTAATATAGAAGCACATAATCCTCCGCCTAGGAGTGCTGTTAAATCTGCTAGGATATTGTGTTGCAGAACAAAGGGGTTCTGAGTAACAATTCTAGGTGTGTTGTTGTTGTTAGCTAATGCTGGATTTCTGACAATGAAGTCATTAATCCTCTTGCTCTCCAATATTTTTCACTGATGGATGGGGCACTAGAAGTGGCCGGGCATATTTGAAGGTGGTCTCGATCCATTTCCTCTTGCAGATCACATAGAGGACAGAGTGGTGAAGAATATATCCCAATTCTGTTTAAATTCTAGGTGTGAAACAGATCTTTATAGGATAATTGAATCAAAAATATTGTTTGTTTTATAAGCTAAATATACTGCATGAACTGAAAATAACATTTAAATTGTGCTATTTTGAGCGACTTCTTTATTTGAATTTAGCATGAATACGCATTCCAAGTTTGACAACATTATTGTAAACATGATTAGAGGCAGAACTGCTGCTTATGATATCACTGTATATCTGGAATTGTTTACTGACGTGACTGGCTGCATTCCTGGCAGGGATCATTGTAAGAATGGTCAGTACAAGAGTAGAGAAATTCATGTGAGTGCAGCACATCAGATTTTTTTCTTTGAACTCCAGAAAAAGTTTATTCAAGTTGTAGAACACAAGGCCCCTCTACATTTGAACTTAAGTTATTTAATCAGTCCTTTTTGCCTGGATATATAACACTTATAGTGATCGCTTTCATAAAATTCACTAACTTTACTCACCGTGCCTTGTTGGTACATATATCCTGCTTCTCTCCAAGCTCTGGTAGAATGCTCTTATCTTTTACTAGCTCGTTTGTTAGTTTCACAAGATGCTCAGATATATTAAATTTAGTAGCTATTTTTTAGTCAACAATGTAGGCAGCAGACTAATTAGTTTTATATTTTCTCATCTGCAGCAATATATTCCAATTTTTTAGTCAGTATTTAAAATTCTTTTTCTGGTTCTCGAAGTTTATCAGGATCTTCTAACTACACTGTCAAAATGAAATTTCAAGATTTCTCTTTAAAGTAACTGAAACCTTGTGTATTTTTTTCTTTTAATGCAAATAATCTTTTTTCTGAACTTAAACTTATTTTAAATGGTGGTGTAATCCCCAATAAGGCACAAGCAGAATCCTGTGGTAACAACATACTAGAGACTGAGTAAGCAGCGAGAGAATCAAATGTGTGCCAGAAATGCTCTTAGAGTATGAAGAAACAGATGCAAAGGACATGGCAGGCCAAGACACTATAGAGTATAGACAAAGCGAAGCTGAGCTGGGGGAAATAGAAAAAATACTGGCAGTGGAAGAGAGGACTGGGGTGAAATAAAAGAGAACTAGGAAATATTTTAAAATATAGAGGTGACAGGAGGACTTACTAAATGTTAAAGAAAAAATTGAAAGATGGGAGCACACAAGTGGGAAATATAACTTGGTGATTGTAGGATTAGAAGAAAGGAAAGGAATCAATCCAGAACAAGAGGTAAAGGAAGTTCTGGAGAAGAGGCTACAGATGATCATAAGTGATAACGAAATACATGAAGCATCTAGATGTGGAAGAAGAAACATTCTAGTAAAATTTACAAGTACATAAACAACTTACAACGTACCAAAACAAACAAAAAACTGAAAAAAAAAATGTCTTTATCAATAAAGACTATCATATGAGCAAAGGCAGCTAATGAAGAAATTAATAGATCAGAGAAGACGAGCAAAAAGTGAGGGTAAACAGGCATACATCCAAGGTTTAAAACTATGAACAGATAGACAAATTACAAAGGGAAAGAATTAAGCAACAGACACCGTAGTGGAAATTCAAGGGGCGGTGAGAGAGGAAGCACAGAAAATTAATAAGTCAGTCATAGATTTCAAAAAAATGCTGAGATGGGAAAGGGATAACTTTACGTCAAGGATAACTGCAAGAGAAAAAAGAGGAAAAGGTACCACGCAACAAGATGACAGAGCAGATACAGAAGAAAGAAACCATAATTGGTGTATGAAGAGGAAAAAAGGAATGGAAGACAGGTCATAGCAATTCATCAGAGAATGAAGATGGCGGTCAGAAAAAGCAGGAAAAGAAAGCAAACAATTAGGAACTAGTGAATGGTCTTGAAGGCGAAGATAGTGAAAATTACTCAAATAGAAAAGGGGCAATTTCAAAGATAAACTGACTAAACAAGAAAATATGGTGTATGATGAAATAGAATGGCAGAATAGTGATACGGATATTATTAATGTGGAGAATGGGATGGAACAGAAAGGTTGCGCATGTATTTGGAAACTCTCACTTTTAAACTCAGGTGTGGTTGGCTGTATTTGACCTTTAAAATTGAAATAGTTATTATGTACCCAAAGAAATATTTAAATTATGTATTAATTTGACTTTTATTCAATATTATTCTTTTGTTAATTGGAACATTATCAACTTGTGGATAATATTAATTATTGTCAATTTTAACTTTCTAATTATGGTTATGTAATTAATTATTTTGTGCTAAAAGTTTTATAATGCAAATCAAAGTTAATTTCTTGGCATGTCCAAGATAATTATGGGATCGAATATTATACACAAAGTATGACATCATGAGGGGGTATTGTCGAGCAAGATAATATCCTAATGATATTATCTTGGTAACAGATGAAATAATTTTCTGAACTCTCTTGCATCGAAGTATTCAAGTAAAATGGATGTCTTTTCTTGGCAGTGTTACAAGAAATTGGAAATAATGTAATTTAAACTCTTGCAACGATGTGTTCAATGTAAATAGACATTGCTTCTCAGTAAAGAGATTATAAAATAAATACCTTGGATATGCCAAAAGAACAAGAAATAGTAAAGAAAGCTACAAAATCATATAAGACTTGGTAATTGTAATAATTCATAAAGATGTGAATAAATATTAATAAATTTAAATGGAGTTTAGTGGATGCTTTATTCTGTAATGCGACCCGAGATAGTAAAAGAATCTTCATTACCCTACCGACTGATCACCGAGGTATACAAAAATATCTTACAGCAAAGCAAGATAAGACTATGTCAAAATATTTATTAAAAATCGTCTTAAAAAAACACCAAAATAGTGCTGATGTCTTCCACTGGAAAACAGAGTGGAAGTGTTTATTCATGTTTTAGTCATTATAAGGAAATAATTGAATTCTGAAACCTTATTTGAATCATTGTTACATTGATTCTCAATGTAGCAAGTCTCAAATCTTGAATTGCAATAACTTGTTTGAGAACTGCTCATCAAGGCTTAGGCTTCTCCAAGCACATGAAAAGGAAGTATAACAGGGCTTTTTGCTTGCTTTAGGAGGAGAAAGAAAAGAAGAAACGAAAAATTAGGTTAGAGATGCACTTGGAACAGCTTTTTGTAGATGGACTGGATGCTTATGTTTGGATATATGACCCTATTCCTGTTTATTATTGGTTCTTTGGAACTTTGTTGGTGCTTGGAGCAATTGCCATCTGCCTTTTTCCACTGTGGCCTCCTTCTGTAAGGTAAGTGCGTAAGCTAATTATCAAAAAAAGATATTGGCATTAAAGTGAATTGGTGATAATGGGGGCAATATGGAGATTATCAGACCATTCATGCCAAAATACTACCTTGAAAGTAAAATTACCTTAAATACTGAATAAATGCATGCAATGTAACTTTAAGTTACTTTCAATTTCAAAGCCAAGTACATAGAAAGATTTTTAAGTAGTTTTCAATTTCTTCCATTTTTCAAATGTAGGAGAATTTTAAAAGAAGTATTCACATTACCAGACTTAGCAGCATTAACAGAAAAAGAATCTGACATTAAATGTTATTCAGCATAATCATAATAATAAAACCACATAAGGTTAGGATTATTGTGCTTTTTTCATTCTTCTTCTTCTTCTTCTTCTTCTTCTTCTTCTTCTTCTTCTTCTTCTTCTTCTTCTTCTTCTTCTTCTTCTTCTTCTTCTTCTCCTCCTCCTCCTCCTCCTCCTCCTCCTCCTCCTCCTCCTCCTCCTTCTCCTTCTCCTTCTCCTTCTCCTCCTCCTCCTCCTCATCATCATCATCATTATTATTAATTATTATTACTATTATTATCATCATGATCATTATGACCATTATCATCGTTATCATCATTATTATTATACTTGCTCACTTTTTTAAATTATTTGATGTTAATGTACAATGTTTACCCTATGGGAAACAGCTTAAAGTTGTAAAGAGAAAGGTAGAACTGGAACTTAAAAATTCAATGCCACAACTGGGATTTGAACCACAGACCTTCCGCTTACCGGGCGGATGCTCTACCACTGAGCTATTGTGACAAAGTGCCAGAATGGCATTAAGTTATCAACCCAGTTCGTAAAGAGAATCCCTACTACCATGTAGTCCAAGCAGATGTACAAAGTATCTTCAGTAGGTCCTTAAATAAAGAAATTATTTTTGGTAGATTTTTTTATTTTTCAACATAATCTCCCTCTAGCTCGTTACACTTTTCTCAGCATTTCTCCAAATGTTTTAAGCCTTCCAAAAAGTAGCAATTTAGAAAGTCCTCAAAAGAGGCATCTGTTTGGTAGATGACCTCTTTGTTAGATATAATTGTTTTCTGCCACAGTTATGTGTCAATGCAAAAACTCATCAGGATTGTGACAGAAAAGTGCCAAACCAGCCACCAAATCGATCACACGATTGCATTTATTCTCCATTGAGAGCAAACACAGCATCCATCTTGCTGAAATCTTTATTAGGCCTAATTTTTTGTGCAAACTTGAGAACACTGTACCTTGTGATACATTTGTGGCCTCTACCATTTCCTGAACTTTGATTCGTCGATCACTCAAAATCATATCCTGGAATTTGACAATTTCAGGGGAAGTTACTTCTACTGGATATCCAGAATGATGTTCATCATTTGTGGATGTGCAGCCACATTTAAATTCACCTATCCAATTGTAAATTGTTGAAAATGCAGCAGCAGATGTGCCATGAACTTCATGCAGCTTGGCTTTAATCTCTTTTAGTGTTAAGCCTTTTAGATCAAAGTGTTTAATCACTACATGAAACTTATTTTTGTCCATCTTTCTCAATAAGCACAAGTACTTGAACTGCCATCTAGTAGAAGGCACGGTTACTAAATGCAAACTTTTTTCGATGCTGCAAGTGTTTGACTTTTCTAAGGACTTATTGAAGTCACTTGTACATATGTGCCAATTAATCCGCTGAAACAATGTATTTTCTTAGTTAATGCGTAGATTCTGGCTTAATTTTGCTCCCATGAGGTAAAGATAGTTCCATGTGTTAACCATGGCTTACACCTTAACTGATGCAAATCTGTTGGCCTATATAAGTAAATTAATCAAATCTTTATTATCTGTTTATAGGCTTATACAAGTTTCAAGCATTATCAAAGTGAATACATATTTATAAAATGTTTACAGCTGATCCAACCTATATAGGCGTTTTGGAACATTTTACCTCTTAAGTTTATTTTATTTCACAGTTTATTGTAGAGGAATTTGCCCATTATAAGGGAATGCTTTTCAGTAACCTTTTTTTTTTTTTACATTTCCTGTATAGTATTTATTTTGCATCTTGGTGCTGTACTTATGGCTATCTTTTATCTGCACTGTTTTTCTTATCCAGTACAAATATTATCACTTTATATACACACATTGATACTAAAAGTCAATATTTTTGCTTTTACAAAGATGTCGCTACAAGATTCCGTATTATTGGCATTATACAAACTTTTTTATACATTTTTCTGTAGGTTTAAGGCCCTTTTCATATTGAAAATACAGTACGTTTACTACAAAACTTGGCCAGCAGGTGCACAGTCCATCTCCCAATCACACATGGGTGCACCTAAAATCAAATTTCAAATCACATTAAGGATTACCAGCATAAACACAAAGATGCCTTATCATAACAGACATTGGAAATGCCATCCATCTGCAACAATACACCTATAGCATCCTCTAAGGAAATTTTCTTTCACACACATTAGTTTTGTTTTCAGTATAATGTTAATTTCTTTCCTGATATTTTGTTTTAATTTTGTCTTGTGCAAGGCACCTAAGAGATTTTCAAGATGACTGTTCTAACCTTTCTCTGATTTCATCTAATTTCTGTTCTGTAAGTACACACCAGTTTACCTTTATTTTCCTATCACAAATTAATCCCATCTCCTCAAATTTATTTACAAGCAAAGAAACAATCTACTCAGAACATGCACGCCAGGAAATTTATTCTCAAATTGCCTTTCCAATTTTCATAAAAGATTATGTAAGCACATACAGATCATAAACACTCTTTGTTGTCCTGTATACTGCAATTGATTCATTTTGAAAACACTTCAAGCAAAACTAAACACTTTTGAATACTGCTAATCTTATTCATGTGTGAACTGGACAGAATCCTACCTAACAGAAGTAAGACTGACATACGTGAATAGCATTATCAGGGGAGAAATTAGCATTATAATGAAAGCTGAACTAATGTGTGTAAATGAAAATTTCCTTAGAAGATGCTGCAGATGTATTGTTGCAGTGGACAGCATTTCCAACGTTTGCTGTGATAAGGCATGTTCTGTGTTTATTCTGGTAATTGTTAATGTGATTTGAGATTTAATTTGACGTGTATGCATGTGGACCAGGAGACGGGCTGTGCGACTGCCAGTCAAGTGTGCAGTACATGTCCAGGAGCTGGGCCATGTGCCTGCTGGCCGGTTTTGTAGTAAACGTACTGTATTTTTATACAGAGTTTTGGTTCACATCATTTACACAAAAGAAAGACATTGTAATGAACTGGCATAATTAAGCTTGTAATGAAGGGATATGGTATTATAGCAGGTATTTTATCACATCATGATATAGACAGTCTTGATTTTGTAGCTTTGCAAAAGCAGTTAAAGCTTTCTGTTGGCCTTATCCATTTTCAAATGAAAAAGGCTATATTAAATACAGATGATACTGAATACAAGGTGTGTTCAAAAAGAAACTAAACTTTTGAAATAGCACGCCAAGCAGCAGAGAAGCATGCTGCGGCTACTGAGCACGCCTAGCAGCAGGTTTAGACAAGCTACCATTTGCTGCATTAGCAAACAAACCACAGCCGCTGAAGTAAGCATGTGTATAGCCTGCTCGTTGGATTAGTGAGAAAGTAACAATGAAGGGACTTAAAGAACATTTGTGCATGCATGCGTGTGTGAAAGTTTGCTACAAACTAGGCAAAACTTTCACGGAGACATTGCAAATGCTTAGCCAAGCATATGGGAAGGACTGCATGAGTCGCATGTAGTGCTATGAATGGTTTATATGTTTTCATCAGGACAGAATGTCAGTCTGCAATGATTCCAAATCTGGACATCCTTCCACATCAACAGATGATGGCCATGTGGATAGAGTTCTTTGGGGACAGTGCTTAAAATGTTGTACAGTAAGCAATAAAGCTGATAAAGCAAAAGTTTGGTTTCTTTTTGAACACACCTCATGTATGTACAATTTTTTATTCTTTTGCATTCATGGTGTGAGTTTTAAAATTGCAAGTATTATTATCATTGTCGTTGTCATTGTTGTTATTACTATAACCAATAGTAGATTGGAATGCTTTATACAAAGCCTTCAATTAAATTAAGGAGTAAGTTTTAGTGTGAGAAAAAGTGCATATATTTATAAATTATTGCTAAAAATAAAATCATATTTCAATAATTAAATGTTTGAATATCCCACAGTAAAAAAATTAGATATTCATATGAAAATGACAGTATAAAATGTGCCATTTGACACAACTTACTAGGAATACCTGGTAGAATTAATGTCTATATAATGTATTGTGTACTTTTCTCTGTTCAGGAAAGGTGTTTACTACTTAAGTGTAGCAGCAGCTGGATTTCTGATTTTTATCATTGCTCTGGCAGTTCTAAGGCTGATAGTATTCTGCTTACTATGGGCTCTGACGTTCGGCAAGCATCACTTCTGGCTGTTCCCAAACCTTACAGAAGATGTGGGATTTCTGGCTTCATTTTGGCCCATATATCAGGCAAGTATCTTATTAACAGAAAATCAAGTGACAGTTAAGGTTGCAGAAGCATACACAAGCTGAGTCTGTGAATTTGCAGCTCATTAGCCAAGTTTATTAAATTCATCAGATGCCAAAATTAAAATGCAGGGTGTTCTCAGTACAGGTTGGGACAAAATAACATTTTTAGATTTTTGGGGAGTCTTATTAATTGGAATTTTTGTTTAATTTGATACATATTTTATCATTGCAGGCACTATATATCTAATTCAGATATATTTTTAAAGTTTTACCGTATCTTTCATTTATATACTGTGAATTCTGCACCACTTCACGCAACAAAAAGTTATAACTCTTGCACACTTAGGACTAGAGTGGTAAACTTTAACCCACTGCAAGGGGCAGTTTTGCTCTACAACTTGGCACTACAGTACGGCCAGTGGATCCCTGGCCCTGACAGTTATCAGTTATGTTTAAGTTGGAGCGGGAAGGTTAGCTTTGCCAAAATATAGTAATAAGCTTCAGAAAAGGATTCTCAAAATGATCTTAACAATGAAACTATGCAATGTATATTAAGTTTAAGACATTGAAATCCAGTATAATATGATTTGAAGCTTTCCTGACGACGAACATATTCAAGATGTTCTTGGGCTTCTAGCCAGGTGTAGTGATGCAGAGCGATCGACGTTTCGGGAGTGTACATCTCTCCCATCATCAGGATAATGAATGACTAGCAAGAGTGAAGGGACCAGTATACGTACTGTCCGCTAGTATCTACCGAGTAGAAAACACCCAGTCTAATGTGGAGGTGGTTCACCGCTCCGTTGGAATCTGTGTTTTCTGACTCGATCGATTTCCAACTTTGAGGTTGGTTTCCAGGAGGGACTAAACTGCAATCCAGCGTTCCGGTACAGTTTGTTCTTTTCAGAGGAGATGGACAGAGCCTCCTTAACCTCTTGAGGGATATGGACGTGAAATCACGTCCATTTAAAATGACGGATGAGCGATATGGGTGTGTATACACGTCCTGTGTGTTTAAGCATTTAACCCTTATTTATCCCTTATCCAACTCAACTTATTTTAATTTTCCCTTTATGAAACATTTTAGTAAAGTCTATATGCTTTATTGGCTTACTGCAGTGATTTACCTCAAAACAGGGATAAACACATAAGGGTACGTACATCTCCACATTCGCGAATTCCCTTCTTGCGGCACACAAAACACTTTCAAGATGGGCGGGACTTCTTTGCTGTTGGTGGTATCCTTTTAGGATAATGTTTTCCTTGAAGTCTGAGGGGTGCAGGGGTTTTGGATTTTCAACCCCCAACGTGGTATTGTTCAATTAGGCTGCGAGCTATTTATAGTCGGAAGTCAAGGTCGGTCATTGTCCTGTGTGGGTTTAGAGAGCTGTCCAAATCACCAAACAGTTGTATATGGTTATATCCAGTTGGTGCAAAAACACCTTTTTATACCACTTATCCCTTCAGCTGCAAGCAGGAAAGTATACTTATGTATTTCAACAAAGAAAGACACGGACTCTAAGTTACGAAACTCGGGTAAGCAAAAGTTGCAATGTTGCTCTATTCTGATGACTCAAGAGACCACGCATACAGTAGTGCTTTATTACACAGTATGCTGACGCATAAGCCACACATACAATGGGTGTTTCTTTACTGTATCTTTCCGAGAACTTATATTAGATGCGTTCGACAGAGCAAAGTTGACTTTTCACCACCGTGAAACAAAATTGTGCCATTTCAACGTTTTGTAAATGCAACTCAACTTTGCTGATGACATACATTTATACTGCAAATAACGAGTTTTATACCACTTTTTGTTTCATTAAAATAACTTAATATTTACACAAAATACAGCTGTGTGTATATGGTGCACTTTAAATGCCCTGCGCTGGATATTGGGTAGCAGTTCTCAGCTCGCGGACGTTTTAAATGGCCATTGCTCAAGAGGCTAACCCTCCGTTCCCATAAACTGCTACATTTTGCCACAATGGTCGTTTCTTGAAGTTAGCTCTGTGGTCTTCTTCAAAGCAGTGCTCCGCCACCCCTGACTTGTCAGGCTGTATTAAGCGTATGGATCGTTCGTGCTCCTTCACTCTGATGGAAATGGTCCTGCCGGTTTGCTCTATGTACGGCGCCCCACATTCACAGGGTATACAGTATACCCCTGGTACATTAAGGTTCAGTTTGTCCTTTACCGGCCTCACTAGGTGTTTAATGTTCAAAGGTGGCTTGTGGATGGTGCTAATGTTGTGTTTTGCCAGAATTGTACTGATTCTGCCGGATAGATTGCCAGTATATGGGTTGCAGGCAGTGGCGGTCGGCTTATCTGGTGTTAGCTGAGATTGTGGTTTTCCTCTCTTAGTTTTGGAGATTGAGGCTTCAATGTCATCTACAGAGTAGCCATTTTGGCGAAAAGTGTGCCTCAGGTGCTGTAGTTCCTGCTTTAGGTGGCCTGGATCGGAGACAGACACAGCTCTGTGGGCCAGAGTGTTGAGAACTCTGATTCGTTGTGATTGGAAACTTCGAGCATTCAAATAGAGGTCAGTGTGTGTTGGTTTGCGGTACACTGCATGCCCCAGAGTACCGTTTTTGTTTCTGGAGACCAGAATGTTCAAAAATGTTCCATCTTTCTCCACCTCCATGGTGAACTGAATTTGGAGTCAGAGGCTGTTGAGGTGTGTGAGGAAGCTTGGCAGAGTGTCTAGTCCATGTGGCCATACAACGAATGTGTCGTGAGCGTAGTGGTAGAAATGAGATGGCTTGAGTGGGGCTATGGCAAGTATTTCATGTTCCAGGTGTTCCATGTAGAAATTTGCAATTACTGGTGACAATGGAGAGCCTATCGCCACACCGTGTACTTGTCCATAGAATGTGCCACCAAACAGGAAGAAAGTGGACTTCAGAGTATGCCGGAAGAGCTCGATGATGTCGGCCGGAAAATGATCCATCAGAAGCTGGATGGTTTCTTGTAGTGGTACCCTTGTAAAAAGAGATATCACGTCGAATCTGACGAGATCAGAAGGGCCAGTAGTGATGTTGTCCAAGGACTGTATGAACTGTGTGGAGTTCGTCACGGGTGTGGGCAATCCCCTACCAGAGATTGCAACAGATCCTCTAGGTGGCATGCCAGCCGGTATGTAGGGCTGCCCATGGCGTCAATAATGGGGCGTAATGGGATGTCGGTTTTGTGGATCTTGGGGAGCCCATACATTCTAGGAGGCCTGGACCCTGATGGTGATATAAACTGCTTGGTTTCTGGAGAAAGGCTGGATCTTCTAATTAGTTGACTGGTCCATCGCTCAATGGAGGTGGTGGGATCCTTTCCAAGGATTCTGTAGGTGGATCGTCTAAGAGCTGCTCCATTTTCTCTATGTACTGGGCTGTGAGGAGGACCACAGTTGCATTCCCCTTATCCACCGGTAAGGCGACCAAGTTCTCATCACTCCGCAGTCTCTTAATGCCTCCTCCTTGTGTAGCATTTGCAACAAAAAAGCACTAGGAACCTCCCACTGCCCATTTCTTTTTTATTTTATTTTCCTGTTAATATTTTAATGGTTACTATGTTCTTTCGAACATGTTTTTTGGTCTAATGTGAGCAAACGCGGCACCCAACATACAGACAGGTTTCTCACATCTAAATTTTGATTTAATATGTGACAAAAACATACTTTTGACATGTTCATAACCTCTTCTCTCTCTCTCACTTTAATTTAGCAGTCGTCTAGCACCATTTGGTGAACTTTAGCGATGTTTTCATCGGTAGTTGCAGTTTCGTCCCGAATGTTCGCCTCCCAAGCTCTTATGGCCACGTTTAAATACAGCTGCCCAAAATTTCTCTGTGGTAAATGATGGTGCAGAGTCCCCATATACAAAATCCGACTCATCTTTGTTTTGAGTAGGCGTATTGCCTTTGAAAAACAAATATTTAATCACAGCTCAATACTCGATTTTGTCCATTTTCATAAAAATACTCACATCAACTCACTCAAATGACCATTACATAACAACTGAGCATCCAAAATGGCTGAAACTTTGGTGAGTAAATGTCAACAGATGAACAATGAAATTCACTAGCTTTTATTTACAAGTACTGCCATCTTCATGTTGATGTCGGAAACTTTTCAGACTCTTGGACCCTTCCCTTCCTTTACCATAGGCACATTTTACTGCAGTTGCTGGGATTCAAACTTGTGACGTTTTGCTTTCAGTGGATGGCCAGTCCATTGCATATCGCTCTAATGATCATGGCTATTCAAATCACTTCGGCTAAAGTGCCTACAAAAGGGATATGAAAACTGGCCTAGGAATTAGAGGAAGAATGGCATCTGCCTGAAAGACCAAGAAAGAACAGTATGTGTAGGGGGAAAAAATGTCTATAATAACAAATTTAAAAAATGACAAAGGGGCTATGGAACCCAAAAAATGAGTAGCCTATAACCATGTACGAAAGTTTCCACTTCCAATAGTCGTACTGCATATTGATACATTCAGTAGCTTTTGCATGATTGCGCCTCAAAGAAAAGTCATTTTCATTTTACATATATATATAACGTCTTTAGAATTTATAAATATAAATGAAGTGTTTTTCCTTAGCCGGGATTTGAACCACAGATCTTCCGCTTCACTCTGCCTTAACCACTAAGCTACCATGGTCAACTTACCAGTATGACATTAAATTCCCCAACTAATTTGTACTTTCTCAGTAGGCCACAAGGGAATCTCATATCAGAGATAAATACCCCAAACAAAAGGTTACTTAAACCCGGGATATAAAACAGTTAAGATTGTAAGTCACACTTGGGGAACACTTCAGTTGTCCTAACTTCTCCATTTATATATTTAATTGAACGTGCATTATCAAAGCCATTGCAAAATGTATTTCATGAATTGTTATAGTTACGTATTAAAGTAAAGGCATAAGTCCTGTAAATGCTTTTGTAGAGTGTGTCTTTGAATGTTTTTTTATTCAACATCATTGTGTCAAAAGATTGGCAAAAGAAAGCTGATTGTATGAGGGTGGGTCAATAAGTAATGCCTCCTATTTTTTTTTTTTCCTTAAATAAGTTATGTGAAAAATTTGAATTTGGTGCAATTCCTCAAACCTTCTTCTCCAATCCCCTGCAGTAGTAACTTCCTAAGTCAACAGGTGGCAGCACTGCATCCTCTTGCAAAATGGCTAACATCGACATTCATATTAGACAGCGTTCTGTGATTGAATTTTTAACTGCAGAAGGTGAAACGCCAATTCGCATTCACAAAAGGCTAAAAATGTGTATGGTGATGCAACAGTGGATGTCAGCACTGTTGGACAATGAGTTCATCGCTGTAACGAAGCTGAAGGGCAAACACCATTGGTAGATGAAATGCGAAGCGGCAGACCGGTGACTGCAGTGACTCCATGCAACATTCAGCAAGTCGATGAGATCATTCGTGGTGATTGCCGGATAACAGCTGAAAGCACGTCTGCGCCGAGTTCATCCAACAAAAACTATGGCAGACGTTGTTCTTTTGCATGACAATGCAAAACCACATACCAGCCGTTACACCACTGCAGAAATTGGGATGGCAAGTCTTATCTCACCCCCCATACAGCCCTGACCTGGCACCATCAGACTTCCATCTGTTCGGGCCACTAAAGGAAGCTCATCGTGGGATTCATTTTGAAGATGAGGAGGCTGTGAAAACGTCCATGCATCAATGGCTTAGGAAGCAAGACCCTGTGTTTTACCACACTGGAATACATGCCCTAGTTAAAAGGTGGACCAAAACTGTGGAAAAGGACGTAGATTATATTGAAAAGTGACAAATTAATCGTCAGGCTTGTGTGTTTAAAAACACCAACAGTAAGTTTGTTGGCATAAATAAATAATAATTACTACTGGTGTTTTTAAATACACAAGTCATGTGTAGGCAATGTTTGGGAGGCGGATTCAGAACTGGAAAATTCAATGCCATAGCTGGGATTTGAACCATGGATCTTCTGCTTCACATACTTCTGTTCTAACCACTAAGCTATCATGGCCAACTTGCCAGTATGTCATTACATTCCCCATCCAATTTATACTTTCCCGGTAGACTACAAGGGAATTTCACATCAGAGATAAATACCCCAAGTAAATACTTTTATGTCTCAGGTTTAAGTGACCTTTAGACGGTAATTATTATTTTTTTTATGCCAACCAACTTACTTCTGGTGTTTTTAAACACACAAGACATGTATGGGTAATGATTGAAAGGTGGAATCAGGACTCTTATCTCTTATGTGAGATTCCCTTTTGGTCTACTAGAAAAATATGAATTGGTTGGGGAATTTAATGTCATACTGGCAAGTTGGCCATGGTAACTAAGTGGTTAGAGCAGCCATTCATGAAGCAGAAGATCTGTGGTTCATATGCTGGATAGAGCATTACATTTTTTAGTCCTGATTCCAGCTGTCAAGCTGTGAGTTATGTTCAGTTTCATTTTAGGTGTGATTTTTCTTCAATATGTAATATTTTGTTTATTGTTGCAGTATGAATACAAAGGAGGAGATTCTGGCACACCAAAAAAATCAACAAAGAAGAAAAAGAAAGACAAAGATTCTGACAATGAAGATAATGATGGAGATGTTACAGAAAAAGATGAGCCTGTGCAAACAGAAACTGAAAGGTTGGTAATACAGTATAGGTTTGGGTACATTATCACAAAAAAGGTTGCCAGGTCAGCATAGGTTTTGAAATTTCCTATTTATAACAGTTGCCTGGTTCCCATATTACTTTCTCTACTAGTAAGCAGAGGAAGTATTGTATTCTACCCAAAAATTTGATGTCGAGATTTCACTGGAAATATACCCCCTGAATCTAAAAAAATGCATTTTTAGAAAAAGGTCCGTGTGTATGTTTTTGTGTATGTGTGCTTGCATGCCTGTCGGTCTGTGGGCAGCATAACTCAAAAATGAAAAGTAAGCTAAAAACCAAAGTTGGTATTTAAGTTTAATGTGTTTCAAGGATGCAACACAAAGATTTTGAAGAAAATAGCCCCACCCTAAACTACCCTTTACATGGAAAATTTTTCGAAAATTTTGATTTTCTTGAAAATGGCTGTAACAATTTTGATTAAAATGCTGTATGTTTAAAATATTTGTAGGACAAATGAAATGTATATTTTGAATTTTCTGGCTATAGCCTATGTAGTCCTTATTAATCAAGGCTTCACGGGTGATCAGCCATGTGAGATTTAGAAACATTGAGCTTTTGGCCATTGTAGACTCCATGGCCTTCATCAGAATCAAAAGAACGACTGTGTTCCGCTCTCCATATATATATATACTATTGTTAGGTGGGAGGGGGTTGCACTACCCTGGCCAATGAGCAGGTGTTTTGGTGTATGTTTGTCACCGAAACAGCAGGCCCAATCACAAATTGTCACCCGCCAATGCAAGGAGGCAAGAAAGAAAAATTGGACTGTATATAAAAAATGTCTTTCTTTAGTGTGCTATCCTGCAATAGTTCTTTTACAGCTCACACACATGCCACATTATCATCTGGCAATCCATTTACAACACTGGCTATTTCTTCCAAATGTTCAGCATAATACACATCATCATCAATCCTGGTGCCCTACCAAGTAATTACAAGTTCAGGTGGGAGGGGGACAGAAGGAATTGTTTGCCGAAACAATGCCACTCTTGAAGGGGATTTACAGAAGACCTTTTCCACATCTGACAAAAGACTTAATTTTGGGAAATGCATTTTGAATGATTTCAACAACTATGTAGTGCATGGGCTAAACAGAAAATGTGAATTAAATTTGGATGAAAGGTTTTCAGGAGAGGTGAAGCAGCAACCGTGTAAGATGCAGCATCGGTGCACAGAAGAACTTTGGAATCATCAATTCCAATCGGAAAAGTAATTGCAGATTCTTATTAACAAAATGAGAAATTTATCTAAAGTAAGAACAAATTAGAAACTATAACCTCCAGTTATCTTGGTAATATTGCAAGTTCTTTGGTGCTGACACGTTTCGAGTTGACTCCAACTCATTCTCAAAGCTATACAAACAAATGAGTTACCATAGCTACTGATGCTCATTTTAATTACCAATCTCTGAAAACAAAAACCTATAAATACAATCTATTGAAGGTATTTCAAAATTCATATCATAGTTCCTGTTTTTTAAAAGAAATATCTTTTCCCAAGCCATTAAATCTATAGGCCCACTTAATTGTTTTAACAATTTAACCTCTGTATTAATTTCATGATTAAATGACCAAAAATGATCTGCCACAATTGATTTATCAGTTTGTTTATTTACCAATATAAACCTTATCACAATCCAAACAGCTAAATTGATAAATGCCAGATTTTTTATAATTTGGAATTTTATCTTTTTTAGAAAAATTTAGTAAATTTTGTATATTAAATTTATTTTGAGGTACCAAATTTATTGCATATTCTTTAAACATTTTTGTAAATTTTTTATTGGCCCACGGATGGTAAGTAAACTTTTTAAAATACAGTTATCTTTTATTTTTTTGAGGGTAGAAACCTCTTGACCCAGATATTTCATTCGTGCTTGATGCTCAAGATCAGACCATTATCCCATTTTAAACCCTGTTTTAAATTTACCCATTGTGTGCAAGAATGCTGAATTTCCTTGCTGTCAGAAACTTGTTAGCCCAACTCTCAGCTTTTTAGAAAGGCAATTTTAAAATGCCCTTACTATGCCAAAATTACTGGCTCATTCTCAAAGTATGTACCAGTTATTCCAAAGTCGTCCAGAGTAAATGCGACTACAGGGGCTATAGCCAGAAAATTCAAAATATACATTTCATTTGTCATAAAAATATCTCAAACATATGACATTTTAATCAAAATTGTTAGAGCCATTTTAAAGAAAATCAAAATTTTCGAAAAATTTTCCACTAAAGGGCTATTTTTTTCAAAATCTTTGTGTCGCATCCTTGAAAGACATTAAGCTTAAATACCTACTTTGGTTTTTAACCTACTTTTCGTTTTTGAGTTATGCTGTCCACAGACACACGGACCTTTTTCTAAAAATGCTCTTTTGATTCAGGGGGTCTCAAAACATATATTTCCGGTGAAATCTCGACATCTAATTTTTGGGTGGAATACAATATTTCCCCTACTTACCAGTAGAGAAAGTAAAAATGAACAACGATGTTCCATTTCACAAAAGTTTTAAGTTTTCCGAAACTGACTAAATAACAAGGAATATCTACGAAATGGTTCACTCTACAAACAAATTTATTTAGACATAAATTGTGTGTTTTAGTGAGACCTACATTTTTTGTACAGTAAAATTTTGTCTATCTCTTACGGTTTACAGTTATTCAAAAGTCATCCAGAGTAAACAGGACTACATAGGCTATAGCCAAAAAATTCAAAATATACATTTCATTTGTCATACAAATATCTTTAACATATGACATTTTAATCAAAATTGTTAAAGCCCTTTCAAGAAAATCAAAATATTTAAAAAATTTTCCATGTAATTTAGGGTGGGGCTATTTTCTTCAAAATCTTAGTATCACATCTCTAAAAGACATTAACCCTTTCAGTCCCGGTGTCCATTATAATGAACATAGGCATTTTTTACCTTCTTGTAATACTTTTAATGGTTTATTCAGCTATATTCTTCTTATACTGTTCGTCACTAATTAAACATATGTATTTGAGATGTTCTGAATTGTACAAAATTATTTTTTTTTACAATTTACATTGTAGTGTTTTTTTTTTATAAGAAAAGAAGCAAAATTCATGCAACCGCAGTCAAATGATACCCCGTCATCATCCATACGTGCCATCACACAGATTATTTTACGTGGGCCCTCCCCATTCTTTACCACAGGCACATTTGACTGCGGTTGCCGAGACTCGAACTCACAACCTCAGGCTGTTAGTGCATGGCAACTGTAGGTCAGTTAGTCATGAAAAGTTTAGCGCTGATTATCAAATAATTTTTTCACTTTTTTAAGGTTTTTATATTTCCTATCACAACCGCCAATGTATTCTTTGTCATCGTATGTCGTTAAAATAACATTTTTACACCTATATTGACCTTTAGACAGACATTTTAAGAAGAAAATGTAGTGTAAATGTCAGTTAGTCACACGCGGAATTACTCTTTAACCCTTTCAGTCCCGAATTATTTTGCTACTTATGCCGTTCTTCCTCTAATTCGAAGCCGGTTTAGATTAGGCAGTCTGGGACACCTCTAGCCCACTGACTCGAATAGCTATGATCATTAAGGCGACACATAGTGCACTTGCCATGCACTAACAGCCTGAGGTTGTGAGTTCGAGTCTCGGCAACCGCAGTCAAATGTGCCTGTGGTAAAGAATGGGGAGGGCCCACGTAAAATAATCTGTGTGATGGCACGTATGGATGATGACGGGGTATCATTTGACTGCGGTTGCATGAATTTTGCTTCTTTTCTTATAAAAAAAAAACACTACAATGTAAATTGTAAAAAAAAATAATTTTGTACAATTCAGAACATCTCAAATACATATGTTTAATTAGTGACGAACAGTATAAGAAGAATATAGCTGAATAAACCATTAAAAGTATTACAAGAAGGTAAAAAATGCCTATGTTCATTATAATGGACACCGGGACTGAAAGGGTTAATGTCTTTTAGAGATGTGATACTAAGATTTTGAAGAAAATAGCCCCACCCTAAATTACATGGAAAATTTTTTAAATATTTTGATTTTCTTGAAAGGGCTTTAACAATTTTGATTAAAATGTCATATGTTAAAGATATTTGTATGACAAATGAAATGTATATTTTGAATTTTTTGGCTATAGCCTATGTAGTCCTGTTTACTCTGGATGACTTTTGAATAACTGTAAACCGTAAGAGATAGACAAAATTTTACTGTACAAAAAATGTAGGTCTCACTAAAACACACAATTTATGTCTAAATAAATTTGTTTGTAGAGTGAACCATTTCGTAGATATTCCTTGTTATTTAGTCAGTTTCGGAAAACTTAAAACTTTTGTGAAATGGAACATCGTTGTTCATTTTTACTTTCTCTACTGGTAAGTAGGGGAAATATTGTATTCCACCCAAAAATTAGATGTCGAGATTTCACCGGAAATATATGTTTTGAGACCCCCTGAATCAAAAGAGCATTTTTAGAAAAAGGTCCGTGTGTCTGTGGACAGCATAACTCAAAAACGAAAAGTAGGTTAAAAACCAAAGTAGGTATTTAAGCTTAATGTCTTTCAAGGATGCGACACAAAGATTTTGAAAAAAATAGCCCTTTAGTGGAAAATTTTTCGAAAATTTTGATTTTCTTTAAAATGGCTCTAACAATTTTGATTAAAATGTCATATCTTTGAGATATTTTTATGACAAATGAAATGTATATTTTGAATTTTCTGGCTATAGCCCCTGTAGTCGCATTTACTCTGGACGACTTTGGAATAACTGGTAAACCGTTGGAGATAGACCAAATCATACTATACAAAAAATGTGAATCTTGCTAAAATACACAGTTTATGTCCAAATAAATTTTCTTGTAGGGTGAACCATTTCGGAGATATTCCTTGTTATGTGTGTGAGTTTTGGAAAACTTAAAACTTTTGTGAAGTAGAATATTGTTGTTCATTTTTTTTTATATGTTAAGTGTGCAAAGAGAACGGAATCTCAAAGCTTTAAAAGATTTGACTATTGCACAAAGCCTACTGCATTCTAATATCTCCCTGCACCTACAAGGAAATAAGCAATAAGATAATTTGTACGAATGTTTATCTTAAAACGAAGAAGATATAGGAATAAGAGTTTGTAAGAATTAGTACAAGAGTAGAGAAAGTCATGCGAGTGCAACACATACAATTTTTTTATATGTTAAGCGTGCAAAAAGAACGGGATCTCAAAGCTTTAAAATATTTGACTATCACCCAAAGCCTATTGTATTCTAATATTCCTCTTACACCTACAAGGAAATAAACAATAAAATAATTTGTACAAATGTTTATCTCAACTAACTTGAACTAGAGGAGTAAGTAAGGTGTAAGAATAGTACAAGAGTAGAGAAAGTCATGTGAGTGCAACTTATCAGATTTTTTTAAACAGGGTAACCTAAAATTATTCACCAAATGCAGGTTTGATCGTAGTACAGGTCATTAAGAATTTAAGCAGACCTATACTGTTTAAAGTTACTTATTTGATGCAGAAAGTTTTTTGCTGTCCTTTGTTCCGCTTTTGCTATATAGTGAAAGAGATGACAAATAGTGTGTACTGCAAAATTCGTGTCCATCATCAGCAAAATACTGTAGACCTAACCACATCAAATTCATACATGAGACAAGTGTTTTAGTGATTTCTTCTGAAAGGGAGATAAATTGAAGCGCATTTGACAAGTATATACGCTTGAAGCTGCACAAGTTTTTGTAAACAAATGCCCTTGGATTTACATCTCTTCTAGTGTCTATAAATGTGACTTGAGCCTTCTACATCTTCTTGCACCTACAATTAAATGCACAATGTGTATGGAATCATTTCAGCAAATGTGTTAATGAGAAATAGAAAAATAATTTTGATTTAGACTATTCTGTAAAAGGGGTGTTAAAATAAATAAAAGAGGATAGGAAAGTAATGTGAACTTGTGCACCCCCTAACAGTAGGAAATTAGAATTCCACCCATCCCCCCCCCCCTTCCTGTGTGTAGTTATTCTTTAATAAAGTATTTAAAAAGCAAATGTTACTTGATAAGCAAGCTTTATTTTGACATTATCCAGATCATGTGAAAAATTAATAACAGTGTGTTTGCCGCACACTTTTGTAAGTATATATAAGGTATTTTGAACTTACTTTATTATTCTTTTTCTTTTTTCCCCCTTCTATTCCTGTCCACATTTCATACCTTCCATAGATGTTGTATCTTGGGTTCCATACATACCGCCCCTACTGCTTCACGGTGTATTTTACCAACCTTCTCAGCCAGCGTGTACATAGTAGGGAGTGGAGTGTTCTGACTTTGTTGTTCAACCAAGTAGTGGTGTATGTTAGTGATCCTAGGACTAAATTTGTAGGCTAAAATGCCTTTTTCAGTTTTTTAATTATATAATATGAATCTTCTGTAGACACCTATGAATCATTTTCGCCAAACATTTCTCCCAGCCAGCCATTTTTTAAAAGTCCAGCAACATGTTTAAGTGTGTTTCATTTTATCCACAGGGGTGCACCATAGTGGTGCCTTTTTTTCTTTTTTCTCAGTTTTGCACTTTGTGTGAAATTTATTTGCTACTTTTCAGTTTTACTCTAATTCGTATGAAAATTTATATACACAATCTCAAACATGTTATCTAAAGTTTGAGAGGTAGAACTGGAACTTAAAAATTCAATGCAACAACTGGGATTTGAACCACAGACCTTCCGCTTACCGGGCGGCTGCTCTGCCACTGAGCTATTGTGACAAACTGCCAGAATGGCATTAAATTCTCAAACCAGTTCGTATTTCTCCTGGTAAACCAAATCCCAGTTGTGGCATTGAATTTTTAAGTTCCAGTTCTACCTCTCAAACTTTGCCCACACACGGCTTGTGTGTTTAAAAACACCAACAGTAAGTTTGTTGGCATAAATAAATAATGTTATCTAAAGGTTCAAATATGCACTTAATTGCTTTGGTCATTGGCTCACAAAAAATAATTTACGCTGATAAGAAAAGGAATATTAACTCCCAACAACTTCATAAGAACAAAATGTATTTCTCTGTAAGTAATAATGTAAACTTCAGTCAAATATTTTAATTTATTTTCAGTTTACTTGAAGTATTAGAAAATGCCGCTAGTATACTTCTCTAAAAAAATATGAAGACAGTTTTAAAAACAGTTTTTTTGCCGATTAAAAGTATTTAATTATATTATCTGAGAAACTGGTTGAGCTAGAACATTGAGCATTTGCACAGTAATTTCTTTATTCACTCATATCATGTGTGCCAATTTTGAAGTATACAGATAAAATTGAAAAATTTAGATAACTCAGTGTCCCTTATCTGATGTCACGATGTATCCAAATATTGTGGAGGTGCATTGAGGAAGAATTGTAGGTATGTGGGAAGACAATTTGCCATTTGAAGACATTCATATATGAACTATGCATTTAAAACACGATGTCACAGCATGTGCGAAAACATTAACAGATACACATACCTCCTCCTTGCCTACATACTCCATCTGTTAAACCGGTTTAATCATTCTGGCATGGGCATCAGCACGCTTTTTCTCAGGGGGGTGCACATGTTGGAAGTGTGCAATCAAACAATGTTAATTAATTATTCTGTTAGCAAAAGTTATAATATTTGTTGTGGATAACAGTATTAATTTGTGCTCAGTAAAAATTGTTCTTTACATCTAAATTAAAACAATAGTTTAATATTGAAATAAGAAGAGTCACACTTCAACATGAATGAAACTTCACTGTCAACATTGCTTCTATGTCAAATATTTAATAGTTTAATAGTCAGTAATTGACTACATTAGGATCATTTATGAGGGGACTGTGCCCCCACCCTCCTTCGTGACACCCGTGCATTTTGGAGATGCAACAGACTTACTGTGTATTTCATGACCAGAAATGACCACAAATTTGTGCACAAATGAACAAAGTTCTGAAATTATTTCATTTTACTGATATTAGTATCATGCCATTATATTAAAGTGATGGGGTAGTTCTGAACAACCAAATATAATCAGCATAGCTCAAATAAATGTATGATCTTTTTTTATTGCAGTGCTCATCCTAATGAAGATGTCATACCAGAGGATAAGAACCTAGACAACTCAGAAAGTGAATCTGAAAGTAGCCAAAAGTCTCAAACAGGAAAGGACTTTGAAATGGTGGAGAGGGAGGAAGTAGAGTCCTAACATTTAAACAATTCTTAAAATCATCCATTTGTATTACTTCTAATTTGCAATTCACTTAGACAAAATGGATAAAAATGAATATATCTGGACAGTATTCACATAATTTCATAGATTTTTTAACAACAGGGGTATAAAATTTGTCACATTGTCCAAACATAACATTTGCATTTTTTCTTTTTTTTTTTTCTGCTCCTCCTTGGTTAATAAATTCCTGCTACTAGATCTACATACAGAAAGCAATAAGTAAAGTATAATTTATTCCCAGTTTCTTTTTCCTGAGACATTCAGTTTCTTTTTTCCTGAGACATTCATTCTAAAGTGAACTTGTATATGGCACATGTATTATGTATTTGAGAGTCAAGAATTCGTTAATTTTGCACTTACTTTCATTATAATTGATATTCATACCAACATATCATTGAAAAGTTATTATTGTATGTTAACGTTTGTTATTTATAAACTGCTACATTTCTCAAGCTGATATGTGGTCACATGGAGTTATTTTTGGTTGCAGGTAACTTATTCTTATAAATGAGTTAAACTGCAGCTAAGGTTATTCATTCCAACCAATGTGTATGTGTGCTTCTACTGAGTCATATTGAACACAATAAAGAGCTGCACACCAGCAAAATAATAAGTACAGTTTGCATTATGAACACAAAAGCATTTACCAGTCCAATTCTCAAAATGTTACAATAATTTATGTAGACACTGAAGTTGTTTTCACTTTTTAGCACCTCACCCAAACTTTAAAATACTTAATTATGCAAACTCAGATATGTGAATGAGTAACCAAGCTACCTGAAATTAACACTGTTAGAATTGGAAGTCACGAATAATGAAACATTCTTCTTTTATATTTCAATTCTTTTTTCCATGCTTTAATTACAGCCCTAAAAGATGACCACACTCTTATAAATCATAACACATTTGTATGTGAAAAGTAATGCTGTGGCACAAATTGAGTATAATAGTGCTTTTAAATAAGCATAAAACAACATTTTATGAGATAATCGTAATTAATCCACATTTATGAAATATGTTGAACAGTAGTTCTTGCAACTTCCATTACCTCATATATTTTCAATAATGCAGAAAAAATTAATTTTAGAAGAAACATTAAACACAATAATTGTATCAGTAATATGAAGCATTGTGTGTTTAGACCTTCAGGTGAACTATATGCATTTAAAGTTAAAGCCGATAGTTTTCTGTAATACTACTAATATAACAAATATATAGGAACTATAGGATTCACTTATGTATATTTGTTATATTAATAGAATTAATTTGCTTTACTCTTAATAGCTTCAGTTTTTTCATTGGAATTATTTCCTGTAATAGCAAATATCAAGCTTGTAATAATACACTGAGTTAGGCTTAGTGATGTTTTCTATGTGTAAATCCAACTTGGTGTATTATTATTATTACTCATCACTTCTTTTTATTAAGTTTCTTCTTCTTCTGCTCCTCCTCCTCCGTCTTGTTCTTGATTTTCTTCTATCAAAGCACTATTGGGTCTTATGCCCACTCTGCAATTATGAAAACTGGGCTTTCCATCGGTTCATATGTCTTCCTAGATCTCTTTTACCTTTGGTAAACAGGAATTTCACATTCTCTGGATATGTTGTCACCTTTAATTTGATAATTTTGTATATCCTCAACTATTTCTCTACAATTCCACTGCATCCTAATCTGTTTGTTTCTCTTTCTATCTCTTAGCATTACTCCAGTTAATGAATGAAGCCTCATTTGTGAGCTGTTAATTCTAGTTTTATCTCTTGCTCTAAGTGTCCCACTTCCATAAAGGAGTTATTGTATTTATACATCTGTGTGTGTGTATATATATATATATATATATATATATATATATATATATATATATATACAAATTCAAGCCTGTGTTTGTTTTTTGGGTTAAATTTTATAGCAAGCTGCACTGCTCAGATTCCATACTAATAGCAAACATTCAGAGGGGCAGGTAAACGTATCAGATATCTGAAATGACAGGTTTAGAATGTTCAAAAATGTATTTACATATTTGGCTTCCCAACCTAGCACCTCTGCTTAGTGGGATCCAAACCAATAAAGAGGATACTGTCTTTATCTGCAAATAAAATGAGAGAATGTTGTATTCACTTTGGATGAAGAATGTTACTGTATTATAATTCTGTACAGTAAGTTCACACCAGAATGTATGTATGTAATTTAATTACATTGTTAAAAATATTTCTCTCTATTTGAACAATAAATTGGAATGAACACTTAAGTAATATAATAATAAAAAAGATTATATACTTTGAGCCAACAGAACACTGTACTTGCATACTTTCCTTTTCGCTTCAGGTGAAGGCGATGAAAAGAAAACTTAAGGTATGTGAAGCACAAATTGTTCTGTCAACTTAAAGTGTGTAATTATTTTTTTATTATTTCTGTCTATTTAAATTTAAGAATGCTCCTAGAAATTTGAAATTCACATTTTGAGCAGGAAAAGTTAGCGTCACTAATATAAATTTTTAGAAATTCTATCTTACTTAGTCTCTAGCAATCTAGTATGTGCTCTATCTGCAGTCTACTCTGTTTACGGTACCCTCTGACATCACAGATGCTATCATGAGACTAACAAACACTACCATTTTTATGAATGACAAGTGATTTTGGATCCCAACACAAAGCAAAGCCGGGGTTTGAGGGCCTTAAGCTGCAAAGCGTAGCTGAGGGATTGCGAGTCCTAAGCCATGAAGCATAGTTGAAAGTTGCCTTTTATAAAAAGGGGAATGACAACAAAGCATAGCTAAAACATCAGTATAGCTAAATCCAAGGTCCAAAATAGTTGTGGGAAAAGGCAAAATTAAATAACAGGTAATACACATGTAACTGTACTACAACTGCTTAAAAATCATACCAAATTGGCGTACTTCATTCCCTATAGGTTGGTACTCTCATTCCTTCATGCACAGTATTCTGCACAGGTCATTTTTGGTTGTCCTCATGCCATAATTCTGCTATAAAGTAAAATGTCCTAAGTAGGGATAATCCTGGGTTACAGGATTTATTCTGATGTATAGGGAAAACCAGAAGGGACAGGATAAAAAGCTGTCAAATAAGGAATATCCTTAATCAAGAACTAGTAATGAAAAAGGTAGAGACAAATGTTTTAAGATGGCTTGGACACATAAATAGGATGGGCGAGAGCAGGAAACCGAAACAGGTATGGGAGGCCAGAGGGAAGGAAGAAGAGTGAGAGGGCAACCAAGAATAGAATGGAACGATTATGTAGAGAAAATAGTGAATAAGAAATGAAAGACTGAGGGAAGCTAAACAATTAACTAGGGATAGGGCAAAATATGGGAAACGGGTCATGACCAGCTGAGGAAACAGGCCGCTCGAAATGACATAAGGGAGAGGAAAAGAAGAAAAATTTATTCTGTACCTACTTTATTTATTGTGATAATGAAAACTAACAAAGAAGTGTATGAATCATAATTTCTTTGTGCACCATCCACATATTATAATGGATATTTGTTTCAGTTATGGCGGTATTCCAGCTGGGGAGTAGGAATTTGTCTCTAGCTAAAATTTTTCCCTGGCCTTTCCAGAGTTTTGGAAATATAAATAAGATTGTGAATGTTGGTATGATGTAATGTACAAAACTCAAAGAGAAACTAGTAGGTATACAAGTTATCACCATTGCTGTCGGGCAGTATGTTCCAAAGTAAAAGGCCATGGATAGGACCATTGCAGCTTAAAGGCAGAATATAAATGGAATAATGAAAATAATAATAAGAAGAGTAAGAATAATAAATAATCTGTTGCTTCTAGAAATGCCCTTGGCTTTTGCCACTCCAGCTAACACAAAACCATACTGATGTACATGCAGAAATCTTGGAGACAGAAATTGTGAAAATACCAACAACAAAGTTTCAATACATTGTTGCAAAGTATGCTATGATTCATCAAAATTGTCATTTTGAGGTATTCCCCATATCATATATATGAAAAAGTGTCAATTCAGGCTGCAATCCATATGTTTGTAGGTATAATTTTTTAGATCAAGATCCTCTTCCTTCAATAGATTTTTTATGAACTTTGGTGGTGTGTAAACCATAGCAATCAAGCAACAGGATATGCGTGCTTGAAAAGGAAGGCTTCCTTTAGAAATGAAGTAAACAATGTATCATTTTATCAATCAACACCCTTAGCAGTGTAATTGTCAGTTTTGAATGTCTTCTGTAATTTGATGTCTATACCAGAAGTCTTATGGAGAATTGCAAACAATTTTGGTAAAAGATTTTCACTTCATAATACTGCAAGCATAATTGTGTATGAATGTGTGATTACCCTTTCGACCATACTCATGTAAGGCAGGAACTTTGGACACCAAAACATTGGAACGAGGTGGGTACAGGCTGCGTGACTCTGAACTATAAAACCTCGCGATCCACTGCCGTCCTGATGTACAGTCACGTTCCGAGGTGTTCAGTTGTCATTTAGTTGCATTCAGCGAAGGTGTGTTACAATGCCGCCAACAAAGAATGCAACGTTACATGTGATTGATCTCCGTAGCAGATCTGTTTACTAGGAAATGAGTGTATCAGAGTGCATATTTCTAGCTATAGGTGAGTTATGTGACAACATTGTGTATTTTAAACGAGCCTAGCATCCTTGTCATACTCGGAAACTAGGCATAAACACCGCGCGGGAAGCACAAAATGATTACGCTACGCATTCCTAAGACTTGCCTTCTTGTCTTGCACACAGTACCAAAGGTCGGAATCAGGTGTAGCGCGCTCTACCAACGTCCTTCTCCCACCCTCAGTTCTTAGTAAACAATACAATACAATACTAATTCTATGGACTCGGCGTAGCAAACTTCATAGGTTCGGTGTCTAAAGTTCCTGCCATCATGAGTTTCTTTAGCCTGTGTCCTTTCATGGACATTTCTTTAATGAAGTCACATTTGCCAGAATGTTATATCTGGTTATTGCCTAAAGTAGCCATTATGTTGCATTCTCTTCTAAAATCCTGTACTACAAAATCACTAAACTGTATTAGATACCTGTTTGTTGGTTACAGAAGATGACACCTTCCAAATTATAATTTTAAAATGTTTCTTGAAGTGGTGCAACCAGGAGGGGCTAGCTTTGAGAATGCTTCCATCCATTCCTAATTTGCCATTGCAATTTTCGTGATCTTAACTATCTCTTTCATTATTTTCCATTCCCAGAATGTGTACTAATCCATTGGTTTCTTTAGATCTATAACTTTGTGCTGACATTCAGCTTGATTGTTCATTTTAGATACCTGTCATTCACTTATGAGCCATGTATAATCATGTTTTGTGCTAGACCATATTCGATTTTTAAACATTGTTTTGTGGTTCTAAAGTAAGAACAAATTTGCTTGGCAAGTCATCTCTACAGAATAGGTATCTCAGCCTCACCAATATGTGTCCTGTGTAACGATCCAGCAGAAATGAATGAAGAACACTTGAAGACCTGTGAAGCATTAAGATCAGAAGAAACTACAGTTCAAAAGTATTGGAAAGCACGAATGCTAATGGCTTCATTGCCAGATGCAAGGCACTAGAAAACAACAACAACAACAACAGTAAGAACAAATTAGAAACTAAAAACAAGTTGTCTCCAGCTTGAAACCCAGGGTCAGCAAAAGAACAATATTACTAAGATAAGTGAAGTTTTTAGTTTCTAATTTGTTCTTATTTTAGAATCTTGTTGCTTCACTGTTAATAGCTTCAATTTTTCCTTATTGTTTTGTGGTGCTTAGAGGCATTAGGAAATAGAAAAAATATCAGCTACTTTGACCGTCTCTGCAAATGAAATTACTCTTGGTGCCTTTCTGAGAAATTACTCTATAGATCCTGATTGTGGTGAACTCTGGTTCCATAAGACAACTTACACTGTTTTTGATTCACACCATCTTCTTTAGCTTTGTTAGTGACAGTATTGACAGTGTTGTAAATGTCAGCATTCTTCAATGCATACTGTTTTATTATTTTATAAACTTAATCTACTAGCTCACATACCACTGGTGAATAGACTGTATAGCCAAGCACCACCTTGACTGCCATCAGTTGATCACAAAATGCCTGGCTATGTGATGTTCCAAAATAATTTGTGCATGGCTGTGATACATAATGTAATACTGCACAAGTTATACATTTAGCAATGGCGCACCAGTATCAGAAAATCCAGCATTTGTGTTTATCTGCCTGTCCTGAATGTTTGCTAGAGGTTGAATAAAGCAAGGGTACAGACAGAATTTTTAAATAAGTAATAGAAGAGGCAACATAATGAGGGACTTTATCTTGTGCAATTAAATGCAGAAAGTAATCTATCCTTATCTGCTGTAAAAGGATGAAATTGGTTGCAGAACATGACAGGCCATTTTCAAAGACTATACAACAAGAACTCAATGCTAGAAATCAAATGGCTTAATATTTAGCTTTGAGTGCTAAAATCTAGGTAGGAATTAAAACAAGATTCACTGTGACAAGAATAGAATAGGTCAATTTAAAGTCTTTAGGACTTGGCATAATGCACATCATTGTTTTTGGAGGGAAAGGATAGGGTTTAGAAAATTAAATTAATATATATTGTTTCTGCCATTGTAAAAGTAAAACATGTATTAACAACACAGAAATATACAAATGTGTTGACAGTTGCAGTTGGATGGACAAACAAACATGAAACAAGGTGTTACTTCCAATTGGCTGAAGGTAAAAGTTGTATGAGGTTATATCAACCGAAAAAGGTAAAGAAACTTCATAAGGTCGTTGCAGTTATTTTCTATGGAAAAGCTGCATTTTGTCGGATATTGAAAGAACACATAAGTACAAAATACCAAACACTTACACAGAATGTTAAACCTTGCATTTAAGAAAGGTATGTTTTGTTTTACAAAATTTTTCAGCTTCCATAAATTGCGTTCTTTTATTTACGTTCTTCTCTAAATTCTTAGCATAGGTCATCTTTACTGTTTTCTAGCTGTCTTCTTTTGTCTTTATAATTAGTCCATGGCTAAACCACGTGCACAAAAATGGTTATGTTTGAAATACATATTAATACTAACATTCTCTCCTTGGTGTGATTAATGCATTTAAACAATGTATAGTGAGAGCAATTGTCTAAAATTCATCTTTGCAAGTAGCGCTGTAAGTTTGAATAGCAAGCACATATGAGTGTATTAAAGGTTGACGTGTGTTACATTACTTTTGTTAGTAGATTGGGGTGAATGGACTATGTGGCCACATGGTGACTCAGCAAGGTATCCTCCATATGTATTATATGCTTGTTTAATTACTGATTCTGATTATCAGTGTTTGTGAAGGTATCCTTCATTAATACTCTACAGTTTGTGGAAATAGACATAGAGAAGAGTAAACAGAAGACTGTAAATGCCATTTATTGTGATTGTGTCTGTTTGTACTAATAGTGGGTATTTAAAGTGTAAATGTGTTTTCCAAAACCTTCTTTTTAACAGGAGCAAATGACATGAAATTCCTTAATATTTTGTTGCCTTGAAGCAATATCCAACTAAATCATTACAAGATTTCAAAATTATTTTAGGTAAATAAAAAAAAAAAAAAAATGTAATACACATACACACTAAAATGTTGATAGCCAATAGATGTGCCCATAACAATTGAGACAGTGAAGCTAATTTAAAAAAAAGTCTATGTGACCACAATTATGGGCATTCCATGTATTTTAATTTTGATCTTGTGCCGGCATGCTCAAACATGTTTTCATAATTACAAGAAAAGTAAATTTTGGACTAAAATAAGTAAAAGCAAGAAAAAGTTATTCCTACTAGTTCCTGTGAAAAGGAAACTTAATTTTTACAGTAAGAAGCATTTTATTGTAAGCTTTAGAGGGTCAGTATGAAACAAATGCTTTAAGGGGTTATCATTTAAATGGCTTCTTTATTTTTAGAATGATTTACATTGTAAAACTAGAGATTTTGCATTTTACAAACACATATTTTACAGTTTAATAAAGCCGATAACTTCAGGTTTGAGTGATTATAAAGAGAGGCTGTTTAAGTGTTAATAGGAGTTAAATATGTTGTAATGTTGTTGCGAGCTGAAGTATTTAATCTACAAATTTTAAACATTGCTGTATTTTATTATTTAAGTGATAATGTCCCAGGTTCATCTTGGGTGTAAACATTGAAAGTATATACATGCAGATTTCTTTGAAGAAGCCTTTTCGTGGCTATGTACTGTACAGTTAAAATAAATCTTGTGTACCATAAACACTAGTCAAAATATATTTTCCAGACAAAGCATATGCTAATGTCTTCCCATATGTCCATCACTACATGCAAGCAGTCAGTGTGTATTTGCAGAAAAAGTAGAGGAGACAATTTAATTTTGCCTTCATGGAATGTATTAGATTACTTATCATTCTAGTTACCTGTAGAATAATCTTATTATGAGTATAAACTGCTATATTCAAACAGAATTTACATTTATACTATTAACCCTTAAATGCTTTATTTCCAACATAAACAAGTAGCATTGGCTTGCAATAATATCACATTGCTGTTTATCCTCACTGACCTGGCTTCTTTATTTTAAAATACATGTAGGTACACCTGTAAACCCATACCACATTGAGAGATTTTCGCTACCTTATATGTTTTATCTGCAAAAGAATATCCGGTTTCATTAAAGATTGATATTTGACAAATGATGACTTCAATTTCTGCCAAACACATCTTAATCGTCTCTTTGATGCTCAGGCTGCAATCAGCTTCTTAGGTACCCAATGTACTATCTGTTCAGCACCTCATGGTCTAAGGGGAATGATGGGCAAGGGGGGAGACATTGCACACAGCATTACCTGAGCTCTGTAACCATCCATGCAAACATTGCTCTGCTGGTCATGTTGCCAACTTACCTCTAATGTTATTCGTGCTAGTTTCTCTTAGTTTCACCAGAAGCCAAGGGCTCTGTTCTCTTAGTTTCAGTTGTAAAATCGTACTTGTCACTAGTTTTATGTCAGAAGTAATGTAGAAGCAGATAAACCTCTGCTTAGAAGTGCTCTGAAATCTGCTATGATATTGTGATTGCAGAAGAAAGGGGTTCAGAGCGACAGTTGTATGTGTAAAACAGATATTTATAGGATGATTGAAACTAACAAACATAAAGAGGTTTTTAAAGTGGACACACATTTTGGTTTTATTAGGCCACACTGTCGTTTACTTGCTGCCATACATGTATGATCTCAATCCCATAGAACTAGCTTGGGCCAAGGTAAAACGAATACTTAGAGAAATGTAACAGGTGACTTATGCTTACAGGAAGTGCACAATATAATGCTTGAGAGTATATCACTTGTGACTGAAACAGATTGGCAGGGTTTTTGAAGAAAATGATCAGTGGGAGAAAGACGGAGTAATTGAAAACATTGTTTATAAGCTAAATATACCGTATGAACTGAAAATAACATTAAATTGTGCTATTTTGAGCGAGTTCTTTGCTTTAATCTAGTGTGAATACAGATTCCAAGATTGGCACCATTACTGCAAATGTGATTAGAAGCACAACTACAGCTCCAAATATCATTTGTTTATCTGGAATTGTTTACTGATGTACTGGCTTGCTGCATTCCTGCTAGGGACCATAAGCTGGTGAACAAACTGTACTTGGCTATCTCTCAGACTAAACTGAACTCTCTGTCTCAACTGACTTTAGCTGGACACTAACATTCCCTACAGCAAAGGAGGAATAGTCTCAAAAGGGTGCGACTTCTTCCACTAAGAAAGTTTCCAGGACTGCAGAGAGTGCACCTAACGGGTTTGTTATTTCTGCCACTATTGAGCACTCCAATTTTATTGTTCTAAAGGGTCTGCAGATGGCTGCAACAATACCGGTGGCTGGACCAAGAACCTAGCATGTTTTCACTTCCTCTCGTGTACACTTAACGCTCATGGTTACACTACTAACAATCCAGTCAGCTAGTAAACGTGTCTGAATGTGCTCCACAGGTGTAGACTGGCAGCAAGTTGTGCATCTGGTCACACTGCCCCTCAGCACCTTCCGCAGTTTGGGCAGCCTCTGATGGTGGTAGTACATAATTCTGTCAACCATGAGGTACAGTTTGTCCAGAATGTCCTGACACTCCATGTGCGCATTAGAGGAGAAAATTGGAGTGACTGGACTGGTGGGGAACAAGTGAGTGATGTCAGAACTCTGGCAGTCACATACACAAGCAGAGTACATTTACGTATTGTAAACATTATTGTGTAGTTATGGTGAGAGGATATGGTAAATAATTCCCCACCTCTTCTATTATGCAAGTGAGCACGTTTCTGCCATTGCGCACCTATGCTTATGGAGTGGGGGAGTGTGACAAAGAATTGGACGTGCTGTACGGTCCTTGCCATGGTTATTGAAGCGTAGGGCAACGCCTCTTGGACCGGGTAGGACAATACAACCACACCATATCACTGCAGGAATTCTTGGATGTTGGCCTACCAATTGAAAGGATCTTTAACCAGTAGCTCGCTACATGGATATGTTGACGGGTTATCTCGTGTATGTCGCGAAGACAGTACACAAAGTTCCACACGTAGTTGATTGCTCGTTGTTCTACTCTGTATTCCGCAAACGTCAGGACAGTAGAAGACAACCGGCTGGTGCCAACTTGGTGGTGTCCGTTGACGAATGACAGGCCAGCAAGAAAAGCGGCGTCCTTGACATCCTAGTCTCGCATGTGACTGACCACGACATTCCATAGATATTCTGGTAGGTAGTCTTGATATATCGCTCATCATGCCGTCTACGGGTGTAGAAGTGTTGCGGTGTGTTATGTCGCTCCAGCGCTTGCTTATCAGGTTCGATTCGAAATCGGTACCCTAATAGCTGTGTAGCTCCAACAGTACTCTGAAGCGGCAGTACAGTTCTTCCACTAAACAGTTTGCGATTTGAGTAGTTATGATTAGCTCTTTAACTGCTATGGTTCTCAGCGTCGCATTCTATAATGGGCGTGAAATATCGCTTAATTTTGCTCAGAGACCTCTTAACAGGTTTCAAGTTCTTTTACATGATGCAGATATACAGCACGGGACCACCGCTCAACTCCCCTTCCGAAGGAAGTAATTTTCAAGGACATATACGCTCGAAAAAAGAACCGTCGCTCTCCATAGGGTTTGAACCAGCGGCCTCGGAAACCAGAGATGAGCATGTTATCCCTAGACCACGAAAGACGACTCCTGATTAGGGATGGTTATACCTCCGGACACTTGGTGAAGTATATAATCCATGACCACCAGTTGGTATTTGTTTACCCTGTCCGAAACAACGGTCCAACTATATCAAATGGCGGCGCCGTGGCCGAGCGGTTAGCGCGCTCGCCTACCACCTAGGCGGCCCGGGTTCGATCCCAGGGACCTGCATGTGGTATTCGTGGTGGACGAAGCGGCGTCAGGGCGGGTTTTCTCCGGGTGCTCCGGTTTCCCCCGCCATCTCATTCCACCGGTGCTCCATCTTCATTCCATGTATCATCAGTGTCACCGCCTGCGGTGCCGTAGTAGTAAAAGTGGGCGTTAAACACAACAACAACAACTATATCAAAATGTCCTTGCACATTTTACTGCATGCGACTCCGACTCCCCAGACAGCTTACCTTCCTTGGTCTTCAGTGAGTCCCATTGGGCCCATTAGAAAGTATGCACAGTACTGCTGGGTGCGAAACCTTTCCTGGTCCGGCAAGTTCCCACCTCCACTTCTCTAAGGAACAGCCCCAAATCGGCGATTGCCAGCTGGTCCATCCTCAGACCTGCGCTATTCCATCCATGTATAGACCGCCGAAATTACACAGCTGCGGCACTTCCTCATTAGAACTGTGACCACACACTGGACAATGTCTTCTTGACATATGAGTGGCTCCTTCCTCTCCAATGTTCTGATGTGAAGTTTACTCTTGGAGCCTCTGGAACCAAACGAATGTGTAGTTCTCTAGGTTCTTGAAGTTAAATAGATGAGGTGGGAGTGGTCAGTTCTCAGGTGGAATGGCCGACCGCACATGTACTAATGAAGAGTGATGGCTGGTGCATTTAACGTATAGTGTGCTGCATGCTTATACAGTGATGTAAATGTACTCACCTGCTTCTGATTATAGTAGTAAATCAGCTCGACAATTTTTCATGCCGCAAACATGTTGATCGCCTTGATGTTGAAGTCTTTGATACTCGAAACTAGATTGCTTTCTAAAGAGAACAGGGTGAGTGCCGAGTCGGCCCTACTTCATTGTATTCCTTAGGAAGCACTTGATCCTCTTTAGTGAAGAGAAGCAGCTCTCCGGTTCTGCCGTATTCATAGAGATCGTGACGATAACCCTTAAGAGATTTGCTATTCCATCAAAAGCTTCAACTAGGTTGTCTGAATACGGCATCCTAAGTAGTGGCAATGCCCCACTCTCATGATGAAATTCGGCCTTTCATAAATGAATGAAAACTCTGATCTCAGTTTGTTCAGTTTAGCATGTGATATGTCATTACAGCCAATTCTAGAATCTGGTCTGGAAAATTCCTCGAATTTTCTTCGAAATGTTCTGTGTCTGAGAGCTTACAAACATCTAGATGAGATATTCATTGAAACCGGCATTTCGTCTCTATTCTGATGTGATCGCACACCTCTTAAGCGTCAGGGATTTTGTCGCAGTCCCATCGCTTCTGCTTAATACCGTGATCTTCTTCGGTAGAGGCAGTATCCATGTTCTTGCGTAGTGTATCGATCATCTGCAGGAAGGTTTTTTTTTTTTTTTTTTCCTTCACCCAATGACTAACTTTAATGCTGTCAATTTTCCTCGCATGAAGTTGGTTGTTGATAGTAACACGAGGCATTAAACGGTGAAAGAATCTAACCAGAACAGAAATTCGCTGTCTTGCGAGTTGTATCTTAGCCCTCTTGCTTCTCTTCCCGTGTGTTTGAAAATGAAGCCTCAAGTTAAAGAAAATATTCAATAAGTGCTTCCCTATTTTCAAACATACAACACATTGTCCGGGACCTAAAATTCCATGTAGGGCAGAACCGGCAGCAATAAGACGTTCACAGATCATTTCAAGAATTGACACGCTGGGGCAAGCGTGAGAAGGAAGCAGAAAATCCTGACAGGGTGGAGGAAAACACTTGCTGATTTGTTTTGCGAAGCAGCTTTCTCCATTAAGAGATTTAACTGATGGTCATAACAGTGTGCATAGTGTGCCAGAGGATAATGTTCTCTTATTTTGGATTGCACACCATTTGTTATTTCCCCCATGACAACAGCGCCATCAATTTGGCGTTGTTTGGGCAATTATTGTTTTTTTTTTTTTTTTTTTTTTTTTTTTTTTTTTTTTTTTAAATGTTCACCTGAAATGATTTTAATAATGTAAGCCGACACTCGGATAATTCTATGGCATACTGCCCATTAGGGAAAAAAGCCAAAACCTTTCGTAGCTGTCACGGTTAATCGAGAACCAACTGCTGATGCTCTGACACATTTGTAGTCTCATCTGCCGTTAAGGCTACAAATTGTATCTCCTTCAGTTTTTTTTTTTTTTTTTTTTTTTTTTTTTTTTTTTTTTTTTTTTTTTTTTTTTTTTTTTTTGCAAATGTCCAGCACACATTGTGACAGTTCATTTTGTGTTATTTTTTACGTCCATTTAGCAACGGTACTTGTCTCCATGAGATTTTTTTCAGCACTGTCCACACTAGCTAGTAAGTTAATAAATCCTAAAATATTCCAGCATTTTCAGATGCGTTTGTCTCGTCATGTCCCCTTAACGCCAGTTCAAATGCAGTCTACTACTTTCAAATATACCTATTTGTTTCGATTTCCTCCTTTTTAGTTTAAGAGATTCGCTATATATACGAGTACAACAGCTGTATAGCAATGTTTACTGCACCAAGAGTAGTGTCGGTCAGGGTGGTGAGTTGATTAGACGCTGGCTTACTGATCCCGGGGTCGCGGGTTCAAATCCGGCCTAGACCGATGGTATTTAAAAACGACAGCTTTATGTTAGTAGATTTACTGGCAAATAAAAGAACTCCTGCGGGACAAAATTCCGGCACACCGTTGACGCTGATATGACCCTGACAATTGACAGCGTCGTTAGACAAAAAAGCTTCGCTCGGCGTTTCTTCTCCCCTTTTTTGTGATTTTTTTTTTTTGGGGGGGGGGGAAGATACTTATTTAGATAAAGCTAAAAAGCAAAACGTTAACTAAATAACATTTTTATCACAATTGTTAAGAGTCATTTCCGAGATGCAAGAGATACATATACATATTTCATAAGCATCATCGTTCAGCCATAAAACGTCCACTGCTGAACACCGCCGGATATAGATATCCACCTAATTTGAAGTTTTCGTGGCACATTTGTTCCATTATGGAGTTCAGTTCTTTGGTGCTGCGGTCGACTCTATCTTCCAGGGCGTTAACGCGTTGGCCAAGATCCTTCATCTTTCCGAAGAGTTCTTCCATGGCTTCCTTAACCTCGGCCAGTTGCTCGTTATTATTCTCCGATAGCTCATTTTCACATCGGACATTCCCATTTTAATCTTTTCCATTCTGGAGTTTACACATTCCAACTCGGCTTCCATATTTGCTTCCATCTGCTGCATTCCGGAATTCGTTTGCCATTGTGTCCACCTTGGCTAATATTTGTTTCATCAACTGTTTCATATCATGGTCTTCGTTGTACTCCTGACACCAATTGTGGCAACTTTACTTTTTTAACTACTTTGTTTTTTTATTAAAACACCGGAACTACACTGAGCACTTTGAACCATAAGAAACACTACAGGAAGAAAAGCTGGTAGATGAAGCCGTATAAATGTAACACGCATTTTTGTTTGAATCATATATAGAATATAGAAAAGCGTGTGAATTGTTCGTCGAAGAGGGAAATAAATGTGACCGTGTTTAGTTAAAAAAAAAAACAAAAACAAAAAAAAAACGCGTGAATGTTATACGTTGCACTTATATTTCAAATATATGGAAAAATGTACTACCTGGCAAAGCCATGAAGCGTATCAGAAAGAATGTGAAACTGCCCAGATGTTTACGCGAGGTTGTCGCATAAACATGGCTAGACGGTGTCCGTACACTTTGTTCAGATGCAACGATATCTTCAGAACAGCAACATCTCATATATCGGCAGGCGCGAGAGATTATCTATTTGTGTTTTATCACCGACTATACTCCAAGTTACTGATATTTCGCTCTTCTAATAAACAAGATAAGAAGCGATCGTAACGCTCGACCACCAAGGTCAATACACCTCATCGCTTTGCCCGGTAATATAGATTGTTTATAGAAGAGGGAGTATTGTGTTATGTAAAAGAAAGGGACTAGAGAAAATCTGTGAATGTAATACGTTGCGTGGTAAAATGTATTGCATAAAAACCTTTTCCGTGAAAAAACACTTAGATGCCAATTTTCATGGCCATCGGTCAATCGACTTTGGAGTTGACTCACTCTTCAACATATCGTACAGTTCATACAATATATATCTGTGTGTGCGTGTGGGGGGGGGGGGGGGGGGGGGAGTGGGTGGGTATGTGTGAAGTTGATAAACGATAGAGAAAATCATATGAATTGTTACGTAAAAGAAAACTGACTAGAGAAAACCGTGTGAATGTAATACGTTGCATTTATATTTCAATCATAGAAAATTGCATGAATTGTACAGTTTGTCCAGATCGTGGTGACACTTCACATGCGCGAGAGAGGAGAAATTAAGGTGAAGTGGCTGGAGCGGTGGAAAACAAGCGAGTGATATCAGAACTGGCAGTCACACGCCAAGCGGTGTATGTTTACGTATTATAAGCAATTATTGTGGATTATTGTGTATACTCTGTTCATCAAGAGATTAGAGGAGATATAAACAAAGCAGCGGTTTGTATCACTCCGCGGCCACGTGCTTTCACAATGACGCAACAGTTACCTACCACTACGCGTGGGTATAATATGCATTTTACACTACTAAAAGGATATAGGTATTTACTTGATCCAAATAACATGTAGCACATAGAAATTAACTACTACTTACGTCATCTCTGTCCACAATAACACTTTTTCATTTCCTGCTCACAATCTCCAGAAGTAGCTTGTGGAGGGAAGTTCGTTTTAAATTTGGAAGTTCGGGATCAGAGTTAACTGCCAACAGCACTTTGTTTAAGGTGGGGGTTCATTGTTAACAAAGAACTGGTGAACTTTTCGACGAATTGCAGATCTCATAAATTCGTCGCAAACTACATCTAACATTTATCTGGTACGTTCTGGCCGAGATCTTCACCAACTGACGATTTTTCTTTGCGTGTGCTGTAAATACTTGCAACTGACACGCCAGTAAACTCGGATGTTAATTTCATCACGTCTTCGATAGCAAGTTCGGGATATTTCTCGCAGAACTTGTTAAACACGTTCAATATTATTGTCTTTTCACCACTTCGCAATGGTTTGCCGCACTTATGTTTTACAACACTCAGTTATTCCGCCATGTTACTTTCATACTGAATAATGCGCGCGCAGAATGAATTAGGCTGGTTACAGATTCACTTAACTGCATATTCTTACACTTTAACTATGCTTAGTACACTTAGTTCATGCTTTAGCAAACATTAAGTAACATTTCAGACCTTAGTAACAGTATTTCTTCAAGGGACTATTTACATGGCGAAAGCGTCAAGAGGGCGCGCTGTGGTTAAAACGCACGTGGCTTTGTTTACGTCTCCTCTAATCTCTAGATGAACAGAGTATAGTTATAAGTTATCACAGTGAGAGCGAGCGATACACTGATCCCCACCTCTCCTATTATGCATTGCGCATCTATAGGTCAGTAGTGGGGGAGTGTCACGAAGATCTGGACAAACTGTATGTTGAAGGGCGAGTAGACGATATGTGTTACGTAAAAGAAAAGCTAATAGAGAAAACCACGTAAAAATGATATACTGTGTAGTAAAATGGTTAGCACAAAAGCTTTCTCCATTAAAAAATACATATGCATGCCGAATTTCGCTGTGATCGGTCAAGTGGTTTTCGAGATTAACAGTAGGTAATATAACTCCATTTTGTATATATAGGTATTAGTTGATAGTAGAAGAGTAGTGAAGGAGATGTGAATGTGTTACCTAAAAGTGAGTGGAGAAAACTAAATGTAATAAGTAGCATTTCTATTTCAAACGTACAGAAAACGTTATAACTTATTTTAAAAGCGGGGCACAAATGGCTTTTTTTTTTTTTTTTTTTTGGTAAAATCGCGTGTTTTATGGAGACAGTGTGAATGTACTAGCATTTCTATTTCAAACATACAGAAAATGATAACATTTTAAAAGCGGGGATTAATTTTTTTTTCTTCTTTGTGAAATCACGAGTTTTATGGAGAATTGTTTATACAAGAGTGAGTGG